>CM074720.1:241009929-241529929 GCA_037306005.1 Rhinophrynus dorsalis | reverse complement strand
TGCCGACTAGGGCCACGCCTGTGTTCCTGTTTTGTCTGCATTTGCTTACATCTGTTCCTGCTATAAGGGGCTAGCATATGGCTGCCTTTGGGTACATGTGTATTTTACAATTATATTACTGTGTTATGGTGCTTGTGCCATGGCAGCACCATGCTGCTGGTGCTCTCCTGTATTTTTAGGCTCTACTGTGGTGTTATTGTATGTCATTGCTTGGATGTGCTTGTGTTCATATGCTGTTGCCTTGCTGTTGAAGTGTGGGTGTGCTGTGGTGCACTAGTGTGCAGGCACTCTGTGCAAGCGCTACTGTCACATTGTGGCCACACTGGTAGTGCTCATGTATACGCAACCTTGTTGACCCACTGCAGGGCATGTGTATACATGAGTTCTGGTGCCCCACTTTGGGGCGTGCCTGTTTGGGCAGTATTGCTTCCTGTAGCTGCCTAGGTGCAGGAATAATTTGACATTTGCTAACGCTGTTCCCACTCTGCAGGTTTCTCGTGTTCAGGCTCTGTGTCAGCACTGGGGGTTTGCATGTGCAAACACAGTTGATATCCTATGCACATTCTAACACTAGGGTGACACCCAGCTTAGACCTCTGTGATTGGTGCCTTCACAGGGTATGGCCACACTTGGTGCATGTACGTTGGCTATAACCACTCTCTGGCTACAATGTTATGTGTATGAGGTCCGCTGTGGCTGTATTTTTAAACATGAACTGTATCTGCTCTGTGGTACTTATGAGTACTCTCTACGGCTACACGGTGGTGCTTATGAATGTATAATATGGTGTTCTGGGGTGCATTCAGGTCCAATATAAACTATCTGTGTGTGCCTTGGCTGTTCTATGGTGCATATGGGTTCACATTATGGTCTAGGCTTGCTGGTGTGCTCATTTACAGTTCGGGTATGCATGTGTAGACTCATGCTTCTGCACTATGATTCTTATTTTCAGTCTTTTTATGTAGTATTTTGCGTGATCATGCTCTGACTGGAAGGCCATAATTGTGTACTCTGTAGATTTCTTGGTAGAGTATTCTCGCTATCATGTTACTAAAGAGCATATACTTGCTATTTGCTACTTGAAGGGAGAACTTGCACACAATAGGCTGTGCCATGCTGGGGGCTGCAATGCACCTATGTACATGAATTTTGGGAGCACTATAATGCTCTTGTGCAAGTTGCCTGTACAGTGGCTACCTTCATTTCCCACATGTATAGTTTGGAGACATTGTGGTATGCCCAATGTGTTTATGCTCTGAATTGCCGAGATGCTCTTCTGTGTTCGCATATGCCACTTGGTGCATCTCCTTTGTGTCTAGTGTGGTGGTAATTGTGTCTAAGTCTTTTGCACTAGGTAATGTGTGCATGTTTTACTCTTTGGTTATTAGGTCTTGATCCTGGACTGTCTGCTGCTCAGTGGTGCTCCTGCACTGCTTCCATTATCTGGTTTCGCCAGGCTATTGCTGCATGATAAGTGCACTGGTCTATGCATTTTTTAGGCTCTGAGGTATACTGTTGCTTCTATGCTCATGGGAGCGGTGGTCGTCATGTGAGCACCTTTGTTACACATTTAGTTTTCTTTTAGTGATGTTTCCTTTTTACCCAGTTTTTGGGTTTATGCTCCCTTGTAGGTGATGTTCCTTTGGCAACCCTTCTAGGCCTAGTGTTTTTGGTGTCCGCTTTCCTTTGAAGCAAGCCAGGGATTTTAGTATGGAGTCTTCTCCCTCTTCTCCAAACAAAAAGCCTAACAGATAGGAGTAGATAAGCCTCCAGGTAAGTTGGTTTTTTATTTTAAAAGAGTGAAGAGGTGCAGAAGATGACATTCGTCAATACCCATGCTTCTCAGATGAGTCTCAAAATAAAGAAGCCCTATGAGAGGATTACCTACTGAGTACTGACACAGTCTGGAGCCAAACCATAAGATGCTTCTCCCTTATTGGGATTATCTGCATAATGTCTTCCAGAACTTCAGTCCTCCAGATATATGAAAAATTTCTAATCTGATTTGATCAGCGGTTGAGAGATACATTCCTAGAGTGACTAACTTTGCCATCCAGAAGAACACTATCTTCACTGGATGGATGTGATGATATCTGATCATATTTCCTCCTTCTGCCTGCGAATTATGCCATATTCTGTTCAGTCCTTTATCTGGAGCAGTCAGGCTGATCACCATGCTATGCGTCTACAGAGGAGTAAAGGTGGGGAAGCTCTTTTTATAACCAGAATAAAATCCACTCTTCTAGAGATCACTTGGTAGGAGTAATTGGTTTTCTCAGTTCTAGGCTAAGCCTTTCTTTGGTTGGTAGATAATTGTTGGGTCCTCTGTTCCTATCCTTTTGGGAATAATTTTCTTTATATATGTTTTGGACCCTCCCTTTCTCACTGCTTGGGTACTCACCCATCTAGTGAATGCTGCCATGGATGTCCAGGAAAATGGAGAATTATATCATACTTACCGAAATTCTCCTTTCCTGGACATAAACATGGCAGCATTCACTAAGTTCCAATCCCTTTTTTGGTTTTTAGCTTTGAGATTAAGACATCTGGTGAAGGGGGAGGGGGTCTCTTATACTGTTTGAGTTTCTTTTACTTTTTCTCTGTCCAATCAGCTGAAAGGGGAGGAGCTACCCATCTAGTGAATGCTGCCATGTTTATGTCCAGGAAAGTAGAATTCAGGTAAGTATGATATCATTCTCCATTTTTTTTGCTGTATCTATATATTATAATGCATGTTAGTAGTCACAAACTGGAAATCCCCATGCCACCGTGATTCCTTTAACCATTAGATAATTTTGTTCCTGAATTTGTAGCACATTGTCTTAACATTTCCTGCAGTGTGATTGTTCTGGTCCAGGAGAGCTTAATAATTACTGATGCTTGCAGTACAAATACATGCTAATATGTTAGAAGACTTAGCAAGGGAATAATCCATGACAAAGTACAAATGTTAATTCTTTCCTTTATAATGAAATGATTAGTGTGAATGAATGCAGAGTGCTAATTACCTTGACAGATGAACGTTTTGTTCTATCAACATAGGATTTGAAAGATGGATTATTATGTGGTGTTTCATTATTATTTTATCTACTTTTTAGTGACGCAAAATTTAAATCAGCCACTAGGTGTCACTGTCATACAAGGCTTAAATTGCAGTATGCTAAATGCTTACTACTGCCTAACAGAACTGATATGATTCTGTTGCAGTGACTTTTACCAGGCATTCTTGAATCAGCAGCAAGTCTGATATTTTACGGAAAAGTTATTTCAATTTACAGTTCTTCCCATAGTACACCTGCAAGTATTTTGATTCTGTTTATGATTCTTGAGGTATTGTTTTCTATACTTTTTATGTTCTACTGGACCAAATGGTTTTTATCCTTTTATTTAGAAAGAGGGAATAATAACTTGAAATTTATCTCATTTTCAAATATGCCACAGAGATAGCTTCAGGACTCACTGAGTAGAAAGCAAAAGAGGCGCACATATGGAGTAAACCAAGTGCACCATAGGGGACAAATGCACCCCCTTGTCATTATTTAAATGGGGCTTCTAACCACTTCAATTTTAAAGATGTCTCTAGGGCATTGCAAAGCAAGGAGTTTGAGACCTCTTTAAAGGGTTAGTAATGTCTAAAAAACTATTCTTCATTTTGAAGAGGTTAAAAAGCTGGCTTGAATGCAAAAAAAAACATATCTCTCAAACCACAGTGGTTTGAGAGATACACACATATAAAGTTCATGATTTCCTGCTGTCAACTGTAAAGCTGTCAGCAGGAGATCCTTGTCGGCCAACACGGAGGCTCTACAGCAGAGTCGGAGTCGCGTTATTGACAGCGAATGACTTTATTGGAATGGTCTAAAATGTGTGCTTTTTTTTTTTTTCTAGACATTACTAGACATTACTAACCCTTTAAGATTCAAGGGGTTAATATTCACATTCAAATCAATTTTAATTTAATTTGTTCCCTATAATGAGGTTGGTTTGTTCCTAAATTGTTCTACTTTATTTCACCTCTGTGTTTTTTAACTAACTCTGCTCTGCACAGTAATACCTCTCTGGTATTCAAGGGGTTAAAAACCCATTTTAAGTAACTGGAAATTTGAATTTGTTTCCTATGGTGCAATTAGTTTTTCTTACATTTAATCCAATTTCTCTTTATACATATGTCCTTCTATATTTCTTGTGAAAACCAAATGCCTGAGTTATTTATAGTATTTTTGCAATTGACTTAACAGAATGGTTCACTGAGTTTCAGAGACATTTATCACTAAAATATAACACATGCCCAACTACTGTAACTGTGCTACAATGGGCCAGTATTTATTCTACTGTATTATGTTGTAAAGAATAGCACCTTCTTTCAGGTAAATTAGGAGGTCATACTGACAAAGGGACAGAGCTAAACATGAATAGTGGGATCTGAGCTGTGAAACAATCACAGGTTGTTTTCTGTATTCAGTCCTGGCAAAGGTACAAAAATGTCTTATTGCTGTTTTGTGCAACTACCTTCTCTTGCTGGCCAATCAGTGATAGACCTTTTTAACCCTCTGCATGTCAGAGGGCTTTGCAGAGCGTTGCATACCCCTCTGGCACTCAAAGGGATAATTCACATTGATTTAAGTGGGAATTAACAATAGTGGAACTAGTGGTCCTGGGGCACCTTTGCAAAAAATGTTTGAAGCCCTCCAACATAAAATTATTTTCCCATCCTTCAACCCCAAATTTGTTTCTACACTTACACGCAGAATCATTTGTGCACCTTACCCCAAATATTTGAAATCATATATCATGATAAACCAATATTAGCATGTTGGAAAGCAGACATTTTAAGAGGGGATGAGAAATACATTATAGCAGATTTGCATCCAAATTTACACCACTGCAGCACAGTCTAAAGTCTGGCACAGTATAATGAATGTATAAAAATGACACAGTCACCTAGGCAACTTTTTTTTTTTTTTTTTTTTTTTTTAAAACTTTTTTAGACCACTTTATCAACCACTCAATCTATATCAGTGGTTCTCAATCTTTTTTTTTTGCCCAGAGCACCTTTAAAATTGGCTTAATGGAGTGTAAAAAATGTGTAAATGCCACGATAGTTTTAATTCTCATAATTAGAATTAATCCATGACTGTAGAATGGACAGTAATGTTCTGTGTTACATCAGTACATTGAACAGACCATTTCTCTAAAATGACTTTTATGCAGATAACAATAAAACATTTCTTTATCGCTTTGAAAATGATTTGATTTCAAGACAAACAATATTGTGACTTTTAAAGGGATAGTAACACTTAATATGTAAAAAAATTGATTTTGAATGGTTTATCCTTCTAAGTATAATAAGGGTACTCCCACTGCTGAGAGTGTTTTATTCAAAAGCTCAAACATGAAGTTTTTTTAGGTGCAATATCACAATGGCCTGACATTTTACAGTGGTGCTGTTGCTACAACATCCTGTGGAGGTTTATGGTCTTAACATAGGGTATGAACGTAGGGCCTATGTATTGGTATTGAATTCCTATTTTACTTTTTGGAAACCTGTCTCTGAAAATCATGTGTTTGTCACAGCTAGGGCTAATAGCTATCAGTAATGTTATTCCAGATGGCCAGGGGTGTAACCAGAGCTTGCTGGGCTCCAGAGCAAGATGCTTATCCCCCCCAACCACTGACAGACTATGGATATTCAAAAGATATGTTTTCAAATGTAGTAAGGTATTTAATATTTAGAAGTTTTTTAAGAGTTAATAAATAGCCACAATTAATATATATTCACCTTAAAGGGGATATTGTAATTCTTTATCTCTTTGAAAAGCCTGAAATAAGGCAAATAAAATGAACACTTTGAATAACGTGTCCCCTTCAGTATCAGTAGGATGGATGCATGGTGTGGTGATTATTTATGGATATACATTAATATGTCCATCATCAGCATATTTATTTAGTCATCGCTCCCTAGTGTACTGTGTTTGAAAAATAATATTTCCCAAAAGTTATAGTTACTAGAGTTTTAAGCATGCACTCTCCAATTTTTCCTAAATAATCAAAGAAATTGCTTGTTCTTGTAGGTCCACCAATGAAGGTCAGGATAAGGAGGGGCATCTACCAATAGGTTTCAGCTGACCTTTCTGAGTTATACCATTGTAGAGATGTCTTGTGGAAAGCTATCATACTACCTGAGCACTGTGTTTGCTCCACCTCTACATACTTCCTATAACCTCCACTCCACTGCCTGCGAGTTGCTAACTATATAACACTACCTGAGCAGTTTGCTTGCTCCAGCTCTCCATGCTTCCTATAACCACTACTTAAATGCCAGCAAGCCACTGACTATTCCACACTACCCGAGCAGTGTGCTTACTCCAGCTCTCTATACGTTCTATAATTTCTGCTCATCTGCCAGCAAGTCACTGATTATTCCACACTACCTGTACAGTGTGCTTATTCCAGCTGACCATGCTACCTATAATTTCCGCTCAACTGCCAGCAAGTTGGCTACCTTTAGGTGCATAGGTGCGTGGGTGGGTTTGCAGGTGCAAAAGCTTTTTTAGCACTGTGGGTTCTCATGCATAAATGCTGTTCTGCATTGAGGGTTTGTGTCCTTTAAGGGGATGACGCCCTTTCAAATGCTGATCAGTCACATTTTTATTCCCATATGCCATTGCAGAGAAGACATATATGTGTCAGTATGTTCTTATCCACAGATGGTCCAGTGCTGCTCTAGAGAAACAGCAAAACTTCAGACTTCTTTTCTAAAGCTTTATTAAACAAATTCATAGTTTACAAAATGTATGCATTAAAATATAAACTCTAATGAAAAACTGCAAGTAATACATGTGTTCATGTTTAGTTACTTTAACCCCTTAATGACATATGGCTCACAGTTAAGGAAAAGCACATCACATTCAGGGGTTCCCAAGCATTGTGTAGCCAGCGGGGACCCCTGATTTCCATGATGTGACAGGACCTTCACTGGTCCTTAAGGGAAGTTCGCCTATGATGTTCCTGGCACATCATGGGTCCTTAAGAGGTTAAAATCTTTGAAAATGTATCTTGCAAGCGTAAAATACTTTCCTTTCAATATTATTTCAGTGAATTAAATAATACATGTACATACTCAGGGGCAGCTCTAGGGTTTTGGGGTCCATAAATGAAAAATTCAGAAGGGACCCCCTTCTACTCCCACATCAGTATTACTAATCAGACAGTGCCATCTGATTTGTTTATATATGTTGGCATACTGTATAAGAGCTGTGGGGCCCTTTGATCAAGTGAGGACCCTAAGCAACCGGTTATTCTGCTTATATTGTAGCACCACCACTGATGTAACTAAAAGCCAAAGATCAACAATCATTTACCTTAATATCAGCATTGTGAAAAGGAGGATGTTTCAAAATTTCCACTGGGCTTCCATTAAACATTTTCTCAATTTCCATAATATCAAAAAATGAGCCTTTGATGTACGTTTCCTTTGTTAATAAAAAAAAATAAATCATATTCCAGTGTTCTTAAAGGCATAGTAATACTTTATTATTACTATCCCTCATATTGTAGGTATTTGCAAAATAAGTCAATAGCCCCCAGGTTCATCTATCAAACCTTCATGGTTTGAGAGATAACTGAAGGCAAAGTTCCCCCCTCCCTCCCCCTTCCCTGAAGTCAGCGTTGTACTGACTGCAGGGATATCCGGTCTGACTTTCATCAGGCAGCTCTTCAGCAGAGCCGCGATGGCGTTAGTGACAAAGAATTATTTCACTGAAACGGTCTTTTACATGTGCTTGCAAACCAATTTCAGTGAAATAATTCTTCTTCACTAACGGGATCTCAGCTCAGCTGCAGAGCCGCAAGCCTGTCGTACGACAGACTTCCCCTGCAGTCAGTACAACACTGACTTCAGGGAAGTGGAAGGGATGGGGGAACTTTGCATTTGGTTATCTCTCAAACCATAAAGGTTTGAAAGATGAACCTGGGGGCTATTAACTTATTTTGCAAATACCTACAATATGAGGGATAGTAATAAAGTAAAGTCTACCCACCAGATTTTTCAGATTTATTACAACACAGGATGGGTATAATTGTTACAGCAAACTTCCCTAGGATGAATTGAATTAAAACCGGAGTACCCAAATAACCAGTCCACACATATTGGAATGTTGGTTTCTCACTTATATGATAATATTCCACTCAAGATTGGAATTGTGTGCGCGAAGAAATATCCCGATTTGGTCCGTTTGAAAGAACTATTCTTTACATGATGACTTTTGACACATTTAAACTCTGGTTTTTCCTAAATGATTTAAGAAATTGTCCGTGGTATAGTATGCACTTGTTAGCTGAACTAGACTCAGCAATTGACTTTCTTAACTCAGAATTCTTACAGGTCTGTAATACCCATGCCCCACTACGGAAGATCAGGGTAAGGGCAGGGCATCTACCCAGGGTCTCAGGTGTTATGTTAAACATATTGAGTTATACAGTATCAGAGATGCCTTTCTGATAAAATTTAAACAAACTGGCTCAGCTTATGATCACACTGCATACAGGCGATTGTGGAATACACAAAACAAATCTAGCAAAAGCTCAATATTTTACTGACAACTTGAACAGTAACATATCAAAACCTGTCAACTTTTGGAAGGTTATTAAAAACATCTACAACCCCCCTAACCATTCTCACCCATCGACTATAAAAATAGGCAAAGAAACAATACATTGCCCCATAACAATAGCTAATGCACTCACAGCTACTTTGTTGGATGTGCCATCAGCCTGATTACACAAAACAAAGGTAATTTCTAAGTAATAACGTGCATGGAACAGTCTTTGTCACCCACAACCTGGTCCAATGATACTAATTAATTCAATTAATTCAATTTTATGCGAGTAAATCATAGTGAAATATATGACAATCTCCTCAACCCAAAAATGAAATCGTAATCTAGCCCTGACCAACAACTTGGAGGGGGGGTAAGCGGGGGCACTTGTCTCCCCTACAATTACCCCCTCCATATAAACAAAGGGGCTGTATGGGCTGGCCTGGGGGTCATTATAGCTTTGTTCCCCCCTGGTTCAATTTCTACAGACACCCCTGCTGACCAACTACCAGCAATCTTATTAAAGCTCAGTGCTTGGTCACTGCCCATCCTATTGCATCCCTGATTAATGCCTCCCTGTCATCCCAGTGTACACCCAAAAACTTGAAAAGTGGATAGAATTGTGCCTATCCACAAAAGTGGGGATAAAAATATAGTATAAAATTACAGGCCAATATCCTAACTCCCCACATTATCTAAATTCCTAGCGAAATGTGTTCACGTGCAACTATATAAGTATTACAGACAGACCAGTTTTTTCACCCCGCTTCAATCAGACTTTTGTCCAAATCACTTAACAGTCTCTGCCCTCTTAAAATGATGCAATGATATCCAGACTGACATGGAAAATGGTGAACTCACTGGAGCTATTTTCCTAGATTTTGCAAAGGCCTTTGATACAGTAGACAATACTATTCTGATAAGCAAATTCCAAAGTTCAGAATTGGGTAATCATTCACTAAACTGGTTCTGATACTATTTATCAGACAGAATGCAATATGTGTCTGTTGCTGACAATATTTCTCTTCTGCTCAAAGTAACAAGCGGGGTTCCGCAAGGCTCCATTCTGGGCCCTCTTCTATTTTCTCAATTTATAAATGATCTGCCCAAAGCATCTTCTGTGCACATGAATGCAGATGACACGATAATCTGTGCTAAAAATTCAAACGTATCTCAACTAGAAGACATATTACAGTATGATTTCTCTGACGGTGAAAGATGGATAGCAAAGAACAAACTATTCTTAAACACTGACAAAACGGTCACAATGGTATTTGGTACAAAGCACATACTGCGTAATCTCTGCAATACCAATCTATCCATTGTAACAGAGTCTAATCAAAACTTGGCCCCGGTGGACTCCTACAAATATCTTGGTATGTGGTTTGACCCCAGTCTCACACTTGGTATTCATATTGATAAATTAACATTCAAACATTATCCCAAAATAGATGCTCTGTTCAGAAGCAAATCCTTTTCGAGCCCCCAGGTAAGAAAACGTATTGTGCAACAGATGTTACTGCCAGTCATAGAATACGTATATTAAAAGTCAGAGATGCTCAACTAGGAACAAACCTGCAATACAAATTTGCAGGCTGTATAGGAATGGTGTCCTACCCAGGGTGCAATCTCTTTTAGCCCACTAGTGCCTTTCACAGAGAGGTAATATCCTAAAGCATATCTTATTGGACCAGTCATTACAGCAGTCCAACCACGAAATGCCAGGCAATTCCCCTCTGAACAAGAGAAGCAGTCAGCCCCAGATGTACATTTCAGCCTTGCGAGGCCTCATCAGTGAAGTGTATCTGATATCTCTAAGCACTGTGAGCAAGGGGTCAAATGCTGGATTCTCCCTATTACCCTTGGAGTGACTAATCCCAAGGGTAATTTGCATATGTATATTAAAGGTCAGAGATGTTCAACTGGGAAGGAACCTGCAATACAAATTTGCAGGCTCTATAGGAATGGTGTCCTACATAGGGTGCAATCTCTTTTAGCCCACTAGTGCCTTTCACAGAGAGGAAATATCCTAAAGCATATCATATTGGTCCTGCCAATACAGAAGTCCAACCATGAAATGCCAGGCAATTCCCCTCTGAACAAAAGAAGCAGTCAACCTCAGACATATGTTTTGTTGAATAAGAGCATGTATTATACTCTCCTGCACCACAAATCCATCTTTTTAAACTTGACACTCTGTATAACTCATTATGCTGCTTTATTCTCCAATATAATTACACTACCCAGCATTTGACATGCTTAAAGAACAAAATTGGTTAACACTCATATCTAGAAGTGCCCTTCACCTTTCTTGCTTAGTATACAACCACTTCACTGGAAAACTACCAGACTAAGGCCTCTATTCAAGTCTGTGCAGTAAAACAGTTGGTAGGGCAAAACTGGATAACGTCCCATTAGCAAAAATGCTAGCAAGCTATTCAGTTGCCCTGTCTGACATTGGTCCGCAGAAAAGGACTTGTTGCCAAACGTCCATTTTGTATGTTAAGTTCCCAAAATGCAGCTAAACATCAGCAATAATGGGAACTTCAGAGGAAAAAAGCTAACGATCGGTACCTGACATGCTGTCAAGCACCAATCATTAGCTCAAATACAGTCACCCTCCAAAACACTAACTCTACGCTATCCCTAACAGTAAAATGCCACAATACTACCCCTTCTACCCCCATTACCCCCAATACCCACATCTGTGTTTCTGAAAAATGTTTCCCTCAAGAACTTTTTTAAATTGTTTAATATATTTAAAGGTTTATATAATAACCCCCCTCTCCACACACACACACAGTTTTTCTTCTTTCTTCTAAGCGACACATATTAAGATCTTTGAGTCTATTCTGGTAACCTTTGATATAAATCCTCATAGAAGATACCAGACACATAATAATTCACAATTGACCATTAAACCCTTTGAGTTCCAGAAGCGTACGGAACACATTGCTTTGCAATGAGTTCCGTATAACTCTGGCACTCAACTAGTTAAATCCTTGAATGCTAGAGAGGACTTCAAATTAATGGGAATTTGGAGAAATGTTATCTGTCTGCTGTGGAGCAGCTGATTTGGTGCACAAATGTTTCTTATTATATCAGTCTTGTGTGTGTACATTGTAGGACAAAAAGTGTGGCATGTAATTGATGGACACACAGAAGGGCAAGTAAGTTGAAAATTATGAAAATAATTGTCTTCTTAAATAACTATGAGCCATAACTAATTGGCCACAAAATGTACTGTCCAGTACAGCAGATGTACTGTGTATGCTGCATTGCACGTAGGCTGCTCTTTGTTAGCTGCTCATTAATTATCCACATTAAGAGATTCTGGATGCTGTTGTGCAGGTTTGGTGACTGCTAGATATTTAATACATTTTGGAAGATAGATATAAACATAAATATTACATGAATCCCAAAGTGATGCTATCCCCTGGCTGAGGGAGCTAAAGTCACAGTTCGTATGCTTAACCCTTTGAGTGCCATGGGTATTGCTGCTAGATTTGGCCATGTAATGGTGCTAATCATGATGTAATTGAGTTGCACAGTGTTCTAATAATGCATTGCATTTGTCCCAAGCCCAGGGGGGAGATGCAATAAAGATCAAAGAGAGCTCAAAATGTTGATGTCGTATCAGAGCAGTTGAAGGCACATAGACAGCATAGTCTGAATTGTCTTCTACATCAGATCCTCATAAATCCGACAAAAATCTACCCACATCGTCATCAATCCCGCATGCCTTAGACAGGTTTCCGAATTTTCACTCACCTCATTGACAATGGCCTATTTTCTTATGGATATGAAGCATAATTACTCATTGTCACATGGAAAACACTGGTTAATGAGCCATTATCATATTCATGGGGGTGTGTTTATATGTTAATGTGACATTTCACCACATGCACTAAACTCCGTTATCAGCCACTGCTGTTGGAGTTCACAATCTCAACTTCACCTACCTGAGGCTGGCAAAGTTTCAGATGCAGTAACAGCCTTCAGCTGATCAGAAGCAGGGAGGGTTGTCAAACTGCTGGCAATGTGGAAGGGATGCAGTCCCTTGCACATCACCAGCAGTAGGACAATCCTGACGTCTGAGAGCATTCTATTTACTTCCCCACTTGGTCAATAGAGGAGTGGAGAGGATAATTTAAGCACTATGAAAGCATCACTCCCTTAACCCTTTGAGTGCCATAGTGATGTGCACTCAAGGGGTTAAAAAAGTACACCAAGCAGTACACAATAATTTCCTCAGCTGTGTATCATTTCATACATGTTGTGCACTCCCAAGGGAACAAGACTGGGGGTCAGGCAGCATCTATGGGGATTTGTGGCTACCAGCTGCCCCACAGCCTTGTTCCCACTGGTAGCCACAGCACCTCATATACACTTTTTGACCCCTCCAGCCTTGTTCCCTTGCATACTGGTAGCCACAAATCCCCATGGGCACTGCCTGGACAAGGGGAGAAGGTTGGGGGGGTGTCAGTCAGTGAGACTAAAACATATGGTGATGTTCCCCATGCTGCCCCACAATACTTACATTCCATTTGCTTCCCCACAGTTCCAATTCGACATATGCTGGTCCCCCAACACAGTTCCTGTTTGACATATCCAGAGGGATACACAAAAGCCTTTCTTTGCAATGCATTTCGTGCCCCTCTGGTACTCAGAGGGTTATTATCTGACATATGCTGCCGCATTCTGCCCCACATGATGGCTGTTTGTGTAAATATTAAACAAAATACACATATACTCCGTTTTCTGTTATTAAAGAAAATCAGATCTCACGAAGATATCGGGACCCCTCCTGTTGCCTTCCAATAGGATAGGTGATCAATGTGGTGATGAGGAAGGCGGTCACAGCCTTCCCCTACTACCACCTACTCAACATTGTGTTCTATGAATGATTGTGTTGAGTAGGAGGATCCTTAAGACCCGCTCACATTAGGTAAATCTTGAGAATCTTCCTACTCAACCCGGTCAATCATAAAATGCCAGCTTGAGTAGGAGGCAGTAGTCAAAGGCGGTGATCGCCTTCTTGGTCACAGCATTGATCACCTGTCTGCTGGTGGTGGCAGGAATGCATAGTGAAACAGCCCGCCCTCTCCATACCCTTTGGGCCGTTGCCAGAGTCGGAATAATGGAATATTGAACAGAGACTGGCTATTTATATGGTCAGTCTCTGTTCAAAATGGATTCCAGTCTAAAACTGGTTGAGATGTGTGCTTAGGTACATCCCAGCCAATCAGCTTCTAGTGGGTTTCATCATCCACCCTGCTAGAAGCTGATTGGCTGGGAGGTGCATAAGCACACATCCCAGCCAATTGTAGGCTGGAATCCATTTTGGACAGAGACTGGCCATATAAAAAGGAAATCTCTGTTCAAAAGTCCCTGATGCCGACTTGCCCAACGGCCCAAACGGCCCAAAAGGTATGGAGGGGCTGTTTCACTATGCATTCCTGCCGCCACCAGCAGAGCCAGTGGAGGTGGCAGCAGCAGAGCCAGATTAAAATTTGGAAGGCCTTTTATTTATTATCAAAAAGAATACCTTATACTTTTTAAAACCAGAATGGCAGCATATTATTTTTAACAGATATGCCAGACTGCATTTTACCGTTAGAGTTCTGGAGGGGTACCCCTCAGCACTCAAAGGGTTAAGTCAGGCATATCATTTGGGCTTTTTTTAAAAAAAAAACAAAAAAAACATCAATCATTGAAATGTTACCACTTTTAAAATACAGATTGGAAAGAAGACAGAAGATAACAGAAGAATGAAGACAGAAGAGAGAAGATTAAAGAAGACAGACAGTTGATGAAAGGTTAGCGTTACTGTTCTGGGTGATAGGACAGTGTTAGGGGTAGTATTGTTTAAGAGTCATGTTAGGGATAGTGTAGGGTTAGTTTTGGGACGTGGTGGTGAGGGTGACTGTGTGTTGAGTGCACTTGCGTTTGACACTGTGTCAAACAACGAGAGTTGGCTATTTTCCTCTAATTTTCCCACAATAAACTCTATTTAGCGTTTCTCGTTGGCTGTTTTTTTTTCCGTACTGGCTATTTCACCATTGGGAATAGTATAGAGCCCCTAGTGATCAACTCTGTATGAACCATAATCAAGATGACTGAATTTCATTTTACCTTTGATTTTACCTTTGATCATATAAAGTATCTATGAAAACTAACTAAAATACTTACATCATAGAATTAATTCCATGTTAGACCAAATATGTGCTTAAAGGGATAGTAATGTTTCACAAAAACAGCAGCTCCAATTAATCTTCATAGCATAGAGCCATAGAGAGTGTTATTTCAATACTGTCAGAGTTGTAGTTCAAGAATAATTGAATGATAAAGTATCTCCCTCCCGCCCCTTGTACCTAGTGTAACACTGCTCACCTCAGATGTGGAATCTGGTTGCTTGACCAGACAGACAGCAAGGGAGAATCTTCTTACTGTGAGAACAATGAAAACCTTGCCCCCTTGACAGGTTTTTCAGCTTTTTCTCTTAATCGAAAATTGTCCCTCTTTGCAATCTACCTGGGCACCTCCCTGCTGCTCTGCTCAGTAAAAGGGGTGGGAGGGGGATACTTTATCATTATATTACTCTTGAACTACAAATCTGACAGAATTGAAATAACACTCTCCAAGGCCCAAATACTATGATGATTAATTAGAGCTGCTTTTATTATGAAACATTACTGTCCCTTTAAAAGTACAAGTGACTTAAGTATAGGGATTGATCACACTAATTATATAATAGCTTTTGTTGATAAACACTTACTCAGATGTATTGAGGTAACTATATATCACTATACCTTTGATCCTATAAAGTGAGTATCAAATTAATGATTTCAATTTACAGATTTGTAAATACAATAAGAAGAAATGTATAATAGTGGCATATAAGTACTGCTAAATGCTATGAGACACTTAGGATAACACACAGCATGGAATTAATTATTTTAATTGAAGCCATTTCTGTTAGAATACAGTTGGTTTGGTTTTTAAATGTAAAATGTCATTTTTTAAATGGACTGAATGAGAAATAAAAGTTAAGTCTTATGATCCTAATATACACTGATTTAGATTCTGAACTGCTCTCTATTAGATGATAACTTAGATTAAGAGTCTATGACAATAATATACCCTAACTCATTTGTTCTACTTATTTCTGTGGATAATTCAATATATTGATTTTTAGACATGCAGCATTCATCACACTTAGATTTCTTTACTTGATACCCTAGCATCTTTTTGTTGTGATATTCTATTCAGAAATACACCCATCAAGATTGCTATGGTGACAGGGATCAAATAATCAAAGAGCCCTGTAAAAGGCAGACACAAAATCCCCATAGTGGATATATATGACTAGATTTTAGGACAAAGGAAAAAAAATAAAGATTTTAAAGATGTTCTCATAGAATACAGGATATTGTAAGGGACAGTGCCTTAAAGTTTAGAAAAAAATGCTTTTATTAATAAATGCAGCATTGGGGAGCCTGTTCCTGACATAAATGGTCTCAGAAACCTTATGGAGCTTTTCCTGCTTTTTGTTTTATTCAAAAGTTATAAAAGTTCAAGTAATCAGGAAGTGAATTTATAGCACATTTACTTCCTGACTGTTCTAACTGACAGGAAGTGACTCTGCAGTTTCTATCACATTCTATGGAGTACTGTATGTCACTGACTTTCCTATCCATTAGAATTGTAACAAGGTAACTAATTGGAATTTGACCACTAGAAGGCACTGTTAATGTAAAAAAACACGAGTTTAAACTTAAAAACTTTGGAAATATGCATTTCTCAGCTGTGGGAGTACCCTCATTTTAATTAAAACAAGAAAACCCTACAATATAATTTATTTTCATAAAAAAAGTGTACTGCTCCTTTAAAGATGTAGTTAGTTTTTGATTTGCGCTGCAAACAGTAAACACTTCCGCCAGAAAAAAAAAGTGCCGTGGTCTTCTAGAGCACCCCACCCCGAACCGCGTGGTCCTTAAAATCTTTCTAAAAGGCACTGTCTATTTATATGTATATAACCCCAAATAATGTTTAGGTGTCAGTGTTTCCATGGGTGTCAGTGTCAGAATGTCCCTTTTCACCTTCTCCAGTTGTTGGCTACACATTCTGGGGTCACATTACTTTTTGTTATCTTTCTGGTTATCAAAGCAATTCACACAGTGAAATGCCAGTTACAGAAACAGTGCAGGCTGCCTTCTTGACATAAAGGCACATAGATTTGTAAAGGCAATCTTAATTCAAGGAGAAAGGTCGTGAACCAGATAATAGACTAGCAGTTTAATTGGACACATTAGACCGGATGTGCTGAAGACAATGGAACCACCAAATGATGTGTGATCATAATCAGCTGCTAAAACCTGTAATTGCATCTTTTACCACTTTTTTCTGGATGGGAAAATGAGGATAGGTTGCAAACATTTGGCAACAAGATTCTTTGTTCTGCGAGTCTGTGAATTTTGCATTTAAAAACAAATAAATTAATATATATATATATCTATATAGATATATCTATATATATATATATATATATATATATATTACAGAATGGTGCACGGCATTGCCCATATGATTGGGCATGCTGTGCACTTGGAGACCCACTGCTCAACTGCAGCTGTGAGTCTCCCTGCAGCGGTTTTCATAGGAGCAGGCCCCCTACTCGCACATGTGAAAATCACCTCCAATCTTTGCCCCCCTGCTGCCTTAGGGTGAGGCAGACAGAGAACCAGAAACAGTTTGATTTTTTTATATATATCTACTAGCAGTGTCTGACAGTGTTGCCTAAATCAAAAGGGCAACATTCTAATGTTGCACAGTTAAGGATCGCCATGCAATGGTTGCCAAATAGAGGACCACATTTCAATAAGATACCCTGGAGGCCATATGTCGATATATCCACAACAGCAGCAAACATGCCACAGTTGCAGGTGATTGAAAACACAAACCTTCAGTCATAACTTTTGATGTGCAGTGGTATAATTTCTAAGACACATCTTAGCTGACCTTCTGATGTAGCACACTTAAACCTTTGGGTGCCAGAGAGGTATCCAATGCATTTCTTTGAAATGTATTAATCCTTTAATGCCAGAGGAGTAAGCAAAGCATTGCAGAGCTATGTATTGCATACCCCTCTGTCACTCGAAAGGTTACTGCATCTCTGCAAAACACAAAAAAACAGGCACACAGTCTGAGAAGGTTTATAAAAAACTCAGAAAATAAAAAGGTTTGTGTTTCCAATTGCCTGCATCTGTGACATGTTTGCTGCTGTTGTGCATATATCGACATATGGCCTCCAGCAGGGCTCAAAATTTCCACTCACCACTAGCCAATGGCGAGTAAAAATTTAGCCCTGGCGAGTAGAAATTCAGCCCTGGTGGGTATGTTTTGGCTTGCAGTGGCGAGTAACTTTTCAGGTCTGGCTAGTAGCAAAGGACTTAAAATTATAAGCCCTGGCCTCCAGGGTATCTTAATGAATTGGGTTTGCTTTCGATATGTCGCAAGCTGAATATCGCGTCTGGAATTGGCGCATTTGTTTAGTCGCGTCATTCCAAATGGCACATTTGAAATGTTGCGAGTAATTGAATGTCGCGTCATTCTGAATGGCGCACTTAGCATGTCGCGCATTTTAAAGTAGCATTATGGTTGAAGTGGGTGCAAGAAGGACGCAGTATGGGTACAATACTGTTCATTAGGGACGCTGTAAAGAGGAAGTGAGGTGCAAGAAGTACAAGTAAGAAAAAGTAGTGAAGTAGAAATCTTTATTTGAAACCAAACAATATTTGACAAAGTATGCATACATTAAAACAAACAGGTGCAATAAGGATGCTTTAACCCTGTTGAGTGCCAGAGGGGTGCACAAAGCATTGCTTTGCAATGCGTTGCATACCCCTCTGGCACTCAGAGGGTTAAGGGTTAAGTAGAAATGTTTATTTCAAAACAAACAATATTTTATAAAGCATGCATAGCATAACAAAACAAATACAGCCCAACAGTTCAATCTAGGAATAACCACACATGTTTTGTAGCAATCTTTATTTCAAATCAAACAATATGTTATAAAGCATGCATAACATAAGACAACAAATAAAGCATAACATGTTAATGTTCAATATAAAACAAAACATACCAAAAATAGTTCATTTATTATGTATTATGTTCATGTATTAAAATGCAAATTGTATGACACATCTTTCAGGTACTGCGACATCTAAATGCGTAATTCGGAATGACGCAACATATACAATTTGCGACTCAATTACTCTCGACATTTCAAATGCGCTATTCGGAATGACACAACTAAACAAATGCGCCAATTCAAGGCGCGATATTCAGCCTGCAACCCTCTATTTGGCTACTATTGCAGGGTGACCCTTAAGCATGCGACATCAGAATGTCAATCTGATGTCGCCCTTTTGATGCAGGCGACATTATGATGTCATCCTTTTGCAATAGTAAGCCATGCCAAACACTATACAAAATAAACTCTTTGTCAGAAGCAATTTTCTGTACACCAGACGCTATACTCTATAAGCAATACACCAGACTCTATACATAAAATGCTATACGCCAAGTGCTATACGCCAAATGCTGTACACCAAACACTATACACCAAATGCCAAACACTGCATGCAAAGCATTCTACGGAAAACACGCTACTCTGTATGACAAACGATATACGCCAAATGCTATTAGCAATACCCCACATGCTATATGTCAAATACAATACATTATATACAGAACACTATCTGCTATACGCATTACGCCAAACACACTATATACACACACAACACACACACACACAATACACACAAACACAAAATATATACACAATACATACACACTATATATATATATATATATATATATATATATATACATATATATAACATACACAATACACAGAATGCTAAAGGCAAAATGCTATATGCACAACAAGATATTAATAATACTATAAACAAAATGCTACTTGCTAAACACAAAACTATACAGTATACACCAAATGCTATATGTACAACACAGAATGTCACTAAGTGCTGTACGCCATACGCCAAATGCTAAAGACAATACGGCAAATGCTAACTCTATATGCAATATGCTATACACGAAAATGCCAGATGCTATACACAAAAAGCCGTAGGCAACCGTTGTTTACCATACTCTGTACGCCATACGAAATACGCCAAACACCATCCACCAAATGCTATAGGCCAAATGCAATACACCATACTCAATACAACAAACGGTATGCTATACGTCAAACGCTATATGCAATACACCAAAAGCTATTTGTCAAACACTATATATTCCAAGCGCAATATGCTATATGCTATACGCCAAAAGCTATATGCCAAACGCTGTACGAAAAGTGCTGTATGCCGAATGCAATACATTGTTTGCCAAATGCAATACTCTATATGCAAAACACTATACTCAATACAACAAATGCTATACACCATACGCTATACACCAAACGCTATACGTAATACGCCAAAAGTTATATGCCAAACACAATAAGCCAAACAATATACAGAAAGAGCTGTACGCCAAACTCAGTACTTTGTTTGCCGAATGCAATAAGCAATACTCCAAACACTATACACAAAACGCTATATGGCAAATGCTATACAGCAACAGCTATAAGCAATATACCACATGATATATGCAAAATGCACTACAATATACACAGAACATCTATCCAGCAAACGCTGTTCTCAACATGCCAAAAGCTATTCTCTATAAGCAAAAAGCTATACGTCAGACATTATAAGTAAGACGCTATAGCCAAAAGCTATATGCAATAGGAAAAATACTATACTCAGCTGGCGAAACGCAATATGCTATACTCAATAGGCAAAACGCTATATTTAAAACACAACAGGCAAAATGCCAAATGCAAAATGTAATACACACAATGGTATTAGGCAATACACTATACACAAAATGCTATACTCAATACATATAAAACTCAAGCTCACACGCTCTCCTTCATGCATGTACTTGCTCTCATGCTGTTGCTCAAACACACTCTCACACACTGTTGCTCAAATACTCTCTCACATGCTGTTGCTGATAGGGCTAAGCACTGAAAACCCAACAAGCCAGACATCAAAGCAGTCATTGTTTCATTAACCGTTTGACTGTCAGGAGGGTACTGAACGCATTGCAAAGCAATGCTGGCACTGAAAGGGTTAACCACATGGGCAACACCATGCCAATATTGCTAATATAAATCAATATATATATATATATATATATATATATATATATATATTATATATAATATATAAAAGCATTTAGATATACTGGGGAGCTTTGAAAGAGACAGCACACAGGGACAAGTGAATGATGATAAAAGTAGTTAATTTACTGCATCCATTCCAAATGTATATGTGTATATATATACACACACACACATACACTGCAGGGGCATCCCAGAAGTAAAAAAAAAACAATTCTCAGTGCCAGTCTTTTGTAATTCTTCCCACGTCCAAAGATCCTAGAGGTTACTCCTGCCACCAAGAATGATTAAAATTGGTATCTCTTGAACCAAAGCACAAGTGCCAAATCTGTAATGGCCATTAGGATTTTCTGGTCATAGTGAGATGGTGGTGGGATTATAAACAGGTGTTTTTATTCCTTTAAGAGCCACTCATTCCTATAGGTATTGTTCCTCTCTAAATACCAAGTGGTCGCCACCTCTCTGGCACCTAATGTGTTAGTTTTTATTTCGATAGGAATATTTTGCAGGTTAATATTCCTGTAGCTAAGTCTGTTATTTATCCTCGTTTGCCCCTCATTACCAGACAGCACAGAACTGTTTTCCATGCAGCCTTTAATCCATGTTTCTAGACACAACAATGGGCTGAATACATGATCACATGAGATAACAGGAACAGAAAGGAGTATGGGATATTAAAAAAAAAAAAAAAAAGACTCACATAGCTGATGTGAAAAAAAAAAAAATTTAAAAGGCAGCAGATGTAATTGCTGGAAGCAGGAGCTGAAAAGATGTCTGTGGGGTGCTGTATGCAGGAAAGATGAGTGATAATGCAGCCTAATTACCCACAAATGAGGCAGAATTCCAGTTAGTTCACTTAAAATTCCCATTCTCTGCTGGCTTACACGTCTCATCTCACTTAATTATCATTTTCTATAATAGTTTTTCAGGCAAACAGCAGGAGAGGAGATTTGTAATCAGGACTTTGGTGAAGATAAATATGACTGGCATCATTTCAATTTGATATTTCAATAGGATGCTGATTCCCAGTGATTATGTTTAGCTCAAGAGGTTAAATTCTGGAGTAAACCAGACAACTAAGAGGGGGGAAAAGGAATATTCCAAAAATGGGCAATTAGCATGTTTTTTGTAAGTATGTTTCACTTGTTGTTTCCTATCAGCTGTTTGGGGGGGGGGGTCAGAAAACTGTCCCCCTTGGCTGGAATGAAATGCAGATGTCTATGGCTCTCAGCCCCAAACTCACATGTTTTGTAAACATTTCCCATAGACCTGCGATGCCTTGTGGTCTCTTTTAAAGGGATAGTAATGTTTCATAATAAAAGCAGCTCTAATTAATCATCATAGTATTTGGACTTTGGAGAGTGTTATTTCAATTCTGTCAGAATTGTAGTTCAAGAGTAATTCAATGACAAAGTATCCCCCTCCCTCCCCTTTTACTGATGTAACACTGCTCAGCCAGATCAGAAGGGAGGTGCCCAGGTAGACTGCAGAGAGGGACAATCTTCAATTAAGATAAGGGAAAAACCTGAAAAACTTGTCAAGGGGGGCAGGGCTTTTTGTTCTCATAGGAAGAAGATTGTCCCCTGCTGTTATGTGTCTGGTCTATGGACTGGATTCCACATCTGAGAAGAGATGGATTACACTAGGTAAAAGGGGCGGGAGGGGAAACTTTGCTTGTGAATATCTCTCAAACCATAAAGGCTTGAGAGATAAGACTTATATCGTTCTGCATGTTTTTTTAATGCCTACAAAATAAAAAAAAAATAAAACAAATTATTACTATCCCTTTAAACCCCTGTTCTGTTCCCTTGTTAGTGCACTGAGGCTTGCAATGCAGTGCTGTCTAAATTGACCGGTTTGCGCAGGGTCTACCATTAGGAAATTATTCTTCATAAAATCGTGCTGACTATTTCTAATAGTGTTGTTTGTCGTCCCATAGTCCTGACCACTGTTAGTAATCCTAATATCTTACCTGTGGCAGAACTCAAATTATATAGTTTACAGATTAAAATCAACAGGAAGATTTTTTTGTATCCTGTAAATCAGTAGGATTACTGCCCCACTTTCCCTTTATATGTAAAGCTCTATTTATTTCCAGTCCATCAATCTATCGGTCTACATTTCTTTGTGTTTATTCTCTAAATGTGATGTGATGTATGCAGCACAATATGTTGGACACCTCTCTAACATTCAAGTGGTTAAGTGAAGGTCACTTCAGCCAATCAACAGCACTGTATTACAGAAAAATTTTATGTAAGTGTTGCGAGCTAGTGCCATGATGAAACACCAGTGATAGACAGTTTCACTTATAATCTTTAACTGATCAAAGTGCATGGATGACTAATTATTATAACAGAATCCAAATAATTGAAAATTAAAGTGCTATAAATAGTATCTTAAACTGCTTTACAGCAAGTTAACAGCCTTTTTTCATAAGAGTAACACAAAATGAGTACAGACAGTAAGGCTCTTTCCTTTTTTTTCTTGTAAATTCCCTAAAATCTCATGGTCTGGTGTGTAGTATGGCCCTTTTTAACCCTTTGTGTGTCAGAGGGGTATGCAACGCTTTTCAACAATGTGCTGCGTACCCCTCTGGCACTGAAAGGGTTAGAAGTGAAACACATAGAGCATGATGTATCCGGGTAAAGTGATGAAGTTTTGACACAAACAAACTGCAAATACAAATTTCCATTGATTTAAATGTATTTTTTTTGTGACTCCTCGAATGCTAGAGATGTTTCCAAAGCATTCCAACAAGTTCCCCTGGGAAATGATGCCTAAGAAACCATTTATGCTATACAAATAACATAGGATCTCAAAAAGAAGTTAGCTGCAAATGATGAAAAAGAAGATGAATTGTGAGTTAGGAACTATAAGCATGGCAGAAGGATCAGTAATAGTCAACAATTTTAGATGTGGTTACAATGAGTATATAACCTATAACCACATTTATTGCAAAAACAAGAGCTTTAAGTCAGCATACTCGAGAAAAAAACATTTCCGATCAAGACATACTTCAGTTGCACATTGGAATTTGTGGTCTACCTTTTAGACTACAAACCTACAAACAATGATGTCCAAGGGCCTTAATGAAGACATGGTGCTTCTAACTGGGTGACCTGTTCTTGCCACCGTTGTATTTTGTTGGTAATTCCCCTCCAATCCGGGGACCCATTCACCCTGTTTGTTCACACCACTCCCATTGGCATAATTCAAATTCCGATATACATATTTATCAGTACTGTTCGGATCCCTTGTTTAATGCTGAATACATTATTTAGAGTAATCTACTGCTGGACTACCAGTACAGTTTCAATTTCAACCTATAGCTGGTTGAATGCCTGTCCATTAGAGGGAGTTTATGCTGAATACAGTATATAGAGTCATCAGTCTCTGGTCCACCAGTCCAGTATTAATCCAAACCAATTAGCTCAATACTTGTCCACTAGAAATGTGTGTGTGTAGATATACAGACAAACAACTAAGCCTTATGAAGCGCAGATTCCATCAATGTGGATATGGATAAAAAAATGTTAAAACAACAACTGGTATGGTGCAATGGAACTACATAGGGCACTTTATTACACAGATCCATTTCCAAGGCTAAAGACCCACAAATGACTTTTGTGACTAATTTCTTCCCCAACCGCACAATTATTACTCATATCATCTGTTGAAATTTGCCTCTTTTGGCTGCTGACGAGACTCTACCATTTTACAATATGCCACCACCACTAATTACTTTTCACAGAGGCAGAACTTTATGTCATACTAGTAGTGACAGGAGGGGGATACTTTATCATTCAATTACTCTTGAAATACAACTTTGACAGTATTGAAATAATGTTCTCCATGGCCCATATACTATGAAGATTAATGTGAGCTGCTGTTTTTGTGAAACATTACTTTCCCTTTAGGTTTAAGTGCTGTAATCTCTTCAATCTGTTAAACAGTCACAGCAATGAATTGTGTCTCAGGAAAGGAATGACTAGTGATCATTCTTTGAGGACGCCCTACTTGCATGTATTCTGGGGTCATATGTGGCCAAAACGGAGCAATAAAATGGTGCTCCAAGTTCTATAAATGCTAAAGGCTTTTGTGCATTGGCTCCATGGAGTAAAGGGCTCTCCAAGTACCATGTTATTATATGGAGCCAATGTATTAAGAGTTCTTGGACTTTAGAGATCTTAGTGCAAGAAAATGGAGCACAAAAAAGAAGCAAAAAATAGGGAAAGAAAATGGAACAAAAATCGAGAAAAATTTTTAGCAGAAAGGTATAAAAAATGGAGCAAAAAGGTTCTATATAGCAATGCTAAAGATTTCTTCAGCTTTAGAGTTCTTAATGCACTGAATCCATAGAGTAAAGAAAATGGCACTCCAAGTACTATGTTATTCTATGGAGCAAATATATTAAGATTTCTCCAACTTTAGAGAAATTAGTGCAATAAAATTGAGCCGAAAAAGAGAAAAAAGGAGAAAAATGGAGCAATAAAGTCCGCAAAAAAAAAACAGAGCAAAAAAAAAGTGCAAAAAAGGAATCAAAGAATAGAGCAAGAAAACGGAGCAAAAAATGGTTCTCCAAGTTAGGATTGGGAGAAACGTCAGAGAAATTTCCCACAGACTTTTTTGTGAAAATGAATGATTTCTCGCTTTTCTTGCAAAACATTTCACCCATAAACAGTAGAAGAACTGTGTAACTTTAACACAATCACTTGTGGAGGTGCTGGGGGTGGTGGCAGTATGTGTAAGCACTCTATGTCTCTCATCTTCAAATACAAACTCAGAGTCATACTCAGAAAATATTGGCACACTGTCTGACACATCAACAGCACTTCTATTATTATTAGAGCCCTGAGAACATTTAGCAGTACTTCTGCTGTTGCCAGTTGTGGCACCTCTAACCTATTGATGTGTGCTTCAGATGGGAACTCATTGAGGAAGTGTCTAGGTGTGAGCCTGCTTTTCCCCTGCTCAATTGCATTTTTGCACAGACAACAGACAGCAACATGCTTTGCATTTAGATCTTGAGTGCAGTATCTCCATACTGTGGACTTCATGGACTGTGGGTTTCCAGAGCACTGCTGCTGCTACTGGGGCTAGATGTTGATGCAATTCTACTACTACTACTAGGTGTCAAAGGTGTTGCACTTCCTGCAGAGGTACTCATCATAGCTAAGGGTGGGGATGTTAATACCTGTGTTGTTGATGCTGCTGGTTACTCAAAGCTAATAGTGTGTGTGTGGCTGATTGGGGCTTAGACTTGGAAATGCGATGGTGTTGATGATGACTGACAGGATGACTCTATTTTTGGGCATCTTTGCTTGTACAGGGTCAGGGTTTCAAATTTTTTTCTCAAATGGTTTATAAATAGACACAATGCTCCTTTTCAGTGGTGGAAGATTGAACCTTTGCCTTTCGGCTAACTTTCTGGTAATGTCATCATCTCTCTCGCTCTCAACTTCATCAGTTTCTGAAGAAGAGAAGGATGCAGGAGGGATATATTCTAGATCTACATCATTATCAATCTTCAGTCATCATTAGAGCATCCTCAACATCACCCACCGCATCTTGCCCACCACCTTTATATTCCTCTAAGCTTTAAGAGGTCTCAAACAATTTCTTTTTACTTTTACTTTCATAGAGTTCTCTACTATGTTGTGGACAGCTGTTTTGGTGCTTGTTTGTCTCACTGTCAGATGCAGTGAGCTGCTACACATTATTCAGTTATGCCATCAGAACTAGAATGTTACTCATTGTTGTCTTCAGTGTTCTTCTTACATGTTTTTTTATAATACTGGTGGTGGTGGAACTTTTGGTGGACCTTGACAAACTGCATCCACCCCGGAAGGAGAGTGATCACCATAATTTACTGCACACGATGCAGCAACCATGGCTTCAGTCAGTTTTCAAATTAACATCTCTGCACTGCTCCTACTCCTTCACCCATCCCACTGACTCTTGTGTGTTTACTGGACATTACTCAACTACTGTGTGTGTTTTCACAGAACTGATGGAGTAAGCTGTCACCTTATTTATTTTATTTTTTTAAACATATTTTTATTTGTTTTCTAAACTCTTGTCCACCCTATCCTATCACTGTGAAAAAAAAATTATTTCCCCAGACTCCCCCATCACAGGGATAATAATAGCAAGAGCAGCAAGGAACTTGGACTGCATCTGTCTTTTTCTTTCAAATTAAATTGGTCAGATAGAATGTTGCGGAACTTGGGTTCAGCCTCCTTTGCGCTCTTATCACTCACACCCCCAGGCACGTATAACACAGAGGTAATAACATCAAGATCAGCAAGAAACTTGGACCTTAGCTGCCTTTGTCCTTCATTCAGATCAGTAGTATTTCTGGTCAACATCCTTTGCTCCCTTCTCACACCACATACACCTCCAATACAGATAATAATAGCAAGATCAGCAAGGAACTTGGACCACAGCTGCCTGTGTCTTTCAAATCAAATCAGTCAGACAGACTGTTGGAGTATTTGGGGTTAACCTCCTTTGCTCCCTTCTCACTCACACCCCAGACACCTCCAATATAGAGAAAATAACAAAAATATCAGCAAGGAATTTGGACTGCAGCTGCATATGTCTTTCAAATAAAATAAGTCAGGCAGAATAGTGGGTTATTTGGGATCAACCTCCTCCTGTTCATCAGATTCCCCTAAAATATAGAACAAATTTCCTGCCTATAATACTTCTTCAACTAAGCTTCACTTTCGCTTCACTTTCTTTTTTAGCTTAAAAATTAGCTGCTCCCCCTTCCTCTCACAAACACAGAATGACATGCTCTGGGAACGTGTCACCTCTTATATTATCCCTGCAGGAAAATAAGGGAAACATGTTATGTACTTGGTAGAGATTCAGTCTTCCCATTGATTTCATCGCAATGAGCTAGATGAAAAAAGCAGAAGAATGGCACTTTTTGGGAAAAAGTTGCAGCTCATCGAAACATGCCATTTTTCTTCGGTTTTGCTTTTGAGGTGAAAACTTTTACCCATCCCTACTCCAAGTCCTATGTTATTCTATGGAGCCAAAGCCTAAATATTTCTCTAGCTTTAGAGTTCATAGTGCATTGGCTCCATAGAGAAAGAAAAGGGTGCTCCAGGTTCTATATTATTCTATAGAACAAATGTAACATAGTAACATAACATACATTTATTAAGATTTCTACAAGTTTAGAGAACCTAGTGCAAGAAAATGGAGCAGAAAAACACAGTAAACAACAAAGCAAAAAAAGGAGCAAAAAATTGAGCAAGAAAAAGTAGAATAGTCTGCAAATTCGTGTAATGGCACCTAGTATCCGTACTCAATTTCCAACGCGCTTCGTGTACACAATGACACTTCTTCTGGGCTAGTACTGAATAAATATAAATATAGTAAAAATAGTACATATAGTAGCCCAGAAGAAGTGTCATTGTGTACAACGCTTTGGAAATTGAATATGGATACTAGGTGCCATTACACAAATTTGCAGAGTATTCTGATTATATATACACCGGTAACTTCAGAGATTTCCCACCTGTATGCATGTATACTACCAACAGCCGCTTTGGAGAAAGAGCCGATAGGTGACTCAGTCCAGAACTATTATTCCGTAAATTAGCAGGAGAGAATTAAGGGGAGAACATCATAGTGGACGGGAGAGCATATATACATGTACTCTGCCTGCTATACCCCCACTCCACTGTGAATATGAACAGAACATTTGAGACGATTTCTCATCTGTCTTGCATTCATCCAAGATTCCGGATGGGACTTACATTATATAGTTGGGAGACTACTTGTGGACAAATAGGCAAAGCCTTACATCTGCCTGCTTTAGCCCAACTGGATCACTTATACATATCCTCATAGTTCACCTACTACTCCACAGAAAGTGATCTCTACATACGTGGGTGGTAAGACCGGCCTCTGACCGGTATTTCCGATATTAACTATTTATGCTCAGATACCTGCATATAAACGGACATTTCCATCTACCGTCTTATTCTTGTTAATAAGTATTGGCACTACATTTATAATTGATTTTCTATTATGTATATTATACAAGGGTACCCTTTGCATAGATTTGTATATTATTGTTTTTAATAAACCAATATTTGTTTGATACAGACAAACTCTCTTTCCTTATCCACTTAGGTGGATTTCTCTTTTGTTTAAAGAT
Source organism: Rhinophrynus dorsalis (assembly GCA_037306005.1). Classification (NCBI taxonomy): domain Eukaryota; kingdom Metazoa; phylum Chordata; class Amphibia; order Anura; family Rhinophrynidae; genus Rhinophrynus; species Rhinophrynus dorsalis. The sequence continues at coordinate 241,500,900 of CM074720.1, read as the reverse complement.
CTGGTAAGATTGAATAGTTGAGGAATTTGGGGCTTGATGCAAATGTTGGCGACAGCTGTTTTTTCTGCCAACTGCATTTTTTCAAGCACAGTAAGTTATTCAAATGCCTGTGCTGTGAAAAAATACCGACCCAAAAAAAAAATGTCGTGTGATAAAGTTAAAGGGATAGTAATGTCCCAACAAAAGTATCTGCAAAATGGTAGCTGGAATAAAAGAATACTTAATGGCCTTACTCGTATCTCTCAGACCTTGATGGTGTGAGAGATATAAGAAAATAAAGTCCTCCGTTCCCTATCCTTTCTGCCTGATGAGCTGTAAAGCTGTCAGAGGCAGAATCTGGTCGTGCGACCAGATGTGGCTCTTCAGGAGCGCTGTAATCGAGGTATCTAACTATGAATACCTCATCGGAATGGTCTACAACGTGTGCTTGCAAACCAGGCACAGGTTGTAGACCATTCTGATGAAGTATTCATAGTTAGATATCTCAATGACAGCGCTCCTGAAGTGCCGCTGTCTGGTCCCGGAAGCAGGATCTCATGCCGTCAGCTATACAGCTGACACATGAGAAGGGGGAGGGAGTGGAGGACTTTATTTTCTTATATCTCTCAAACCATCAAGGTTTGAGAGATACGGGTAAGGCCATTAAGTATTCTTTTATTCCAGCTACCAGTTTGCGGATACTTTTGTTGGGACATTACTATCCCTTTAAGAGGTGTTTTCACCCATAGCAAATGATGAAAACACCATAATTTGGAATTCAAATGTCTGCGTTAGTCATGAAGATCCAATAAGGGACTAAAGTTATCACAGGAAAGTTAAGACCCAGTTTTTTTGTGACTTGAGCCCCTTATTGGACCTTCAAATAGCCGACGCAGAAACTTGAAGGAAAAAAAAAGTAAAAAAAAACCCCAAGTCCACAGTGGATGTATTGATATGGGGCCCTAAGCAATACCTCCAAAGTATGAAAAATGTGTCAAAAGTTAGTAGAATTAACCCTATGTGTGCCACTGGGGTATAATTACCTTGCCGGCATTCATAGGGTTAACCCAACTAAGTTAAAAAACAACATCCCATTAAAAGTAACACTTACCATTAATCCTGATGTTCAGTGGAGTCCTCAGCATGCTGGTCATCTTCTGTCCCTCTTTCTTCTCTTCAGTCTTCTCTTCTTTCTTCTCTACAGCCTTTTCTTCTTTTCAGTCATCTTGCTGTAAAAAAAAAAAAAAAAAATTAAAGGTATTAATACAATGTAGAAATATCCGGCACAATAATACATAGTTTAACCCCTTGAGTGCCAGGGGTGTTACGCAACGCATTGCAAAGCAATGCTTTGCGTACCTCTCTGTCACTCAAAAGGGTTAAAACATGTATTATTGTGCCATGAATATGCCACCATTTAATGCCCAACTTGTTAAAAATGCCATAAATAAAATGCTATAAATAAATACATAGCTTAAATTGTTCATGTCTCCGGCCGCTTACGCACATCCCAGCCAATCAGTTTAAAGAACAGCTGATCAAATCTGATTGGCTGGGATGTGCGTATGGCTGTGAGGGAATTGGTGAGACTGCCCATATATAAAAGCAATCTCAGTACCAGTTCCCTCAGTGTGTAACGTGCATCAGCCCATGCAGGAAAGGAATGGGGACTGTGCCACTCATCACTGTCTCTGCTGCCACCGCCTCCGCCACTGAACACAGTGGCAGAAACATGAACAATTTAAGCTAAGTATTTATTTATTTGTGGCATGTTTAACAAGTTGGACATTAAATGGAGGCATATTCATGGTACAATAATACATGTTTTAACCCTTTTGAGTGCCAGAAAGGTACGCAACACATATATATTATTGTGCCAGATATTTCTGCATTGTATTAATACCTTTAATTTTTTTACAGCAAGAAGACTGAAAAGAAGAAAAGACTGTGGAGAAGAAAGATGAGAAGACTGAAGAGAAGGCTGAAGAGAAGACCGAAGGAGAAGGACAGTGGATTCCAGGTAAGTTTAACACAGATCAGTTAACGATCGGCGCTTGACAGTATGTCAGGCACCGATCGGTAGCTTTTTTTCCTTTGAAGTTCCCAATACTGCTGCTATTTAGCTGCATTTTGGGATCTTAACGCACAAAATGGACATTTGGCCACAAGACCTTTTCTGTGGCCTAATGTCCGTTGTGCTTTTAGCCGGTAGGACATTTGAATACTGATTTAGACATTTTCTTTTGTCAGTCGGTATCCATTTTGCCCTACCCTCATTTTTAGAGCAAACATTTGCATCGAGCCCTTAATCTCTATGAATCTGTTGGCAAGCAAAAAGCACACGTTATAGGCAGTTTATATAGATACATTTTACTAAGTTTAAAAGTTGTGAAAGTACGAGATTTCATGTAATGATAGGAATGACACTCTATGCATATAAGGCAAGCAGCCTGTGTTCCAGACAATTACACTGTATTACATTGACTGTTCTATTCCCTGACCAGCTTGGGGTAGATCCTGATATACAGTAAATGTTGCTTAGTATCGGGGGAGGCAAAACTATTACCTTGGCTTGCTGTATTGGTTTGCATGCAGGAGGCTATCTTTGAAGAGGTAACAGGACCCTGCAGTTGTCATTTACCTCAGTTAACCTCTTAACGACCCACAATGTCACAATGTAGATGTCCCTAAAGGGCCAAGGACATACATACATGTACATCATGGACTTCAGGGCTCCCCGTGCGGCTGCAGCCGTTCAGGGAGCCCTGAATCGGACCGCACAAAAAAAAAAAATGGTCCGTGGTCCTTAAGTGCCAGCCGTGTGAGTGCGCGGCCAGTCCTTAATGGGGTTAATTAGCAGTGCAACATAATCTGTCTCTGATCATTTACAAAACAAAAAGGCAGTGATGACCATGGATCACAGAAAGAGAAGAGGATGGTTATGTTCCAACCGGCTTGTCTATTTTTTTGTTCTCCAAGTCTTAAAAGTAAAGTGATTTATGTGGTGTTTGCAATACTTGTTATTTGTTGCACTGTATTATCTCTGTCAGACCTGGATTTACATCCCAGGCTACCCTTGGCAAGGCACTCTAGATGACCTTAGTTCCACCCTCTGCCACACCCTCACTCCTCACATGACCCATCCCCCAGTCCCATCCACTTTCTGGCACAGAAAATACCCTTGTCCTATAAAAAGAGAACAAAAAAAGGTTTAACCCCTTGGAGATCTCTCTATCACCAAAAAGTAAAAAATAGCCTGCAAAGGGGTATTATCATGGAGTGACCTGAGAAATAAAGACACTGACGAGTACAGATAAAATGAATAACTTTTATTGAAACACAATAGTAGCAGCAATGTACCTCTCACTTTCACGAGACCATGGAAGGACAGTGCACACACTTCCTTCATCCTTCTCTAGGCAAGTGTGAGATGGACCCACGTCTGTACCCTAACGCTAGGGTAAACCCAGGCAACAGGAGCGAGAAACTTCAGAAAGCTGGAGCACCAAAGTAGCAACTCTAACTCCACCACCTTCTCGAAACCAGGTGTGAGGACAGTGCGCAAAACGTCCTCAACCCTTCACTAGGCAGGTGTCAGCTAGTATATGTATGGCATGTAGTAACCTTCACGAGACTAGATATGAAGACAGTGCACGGCACTTCCTCAATCCTTCACAAGGCAGGTTAAAATAGCGCAACTATACCCTACCGCTAGGGTATACCAAAGGCAAGGTAACTGCACCTAGAATGCTAGGTGAGGCAACAAACCACCCGAACTTAGACCGTAGAAGGTCACTGAGAAGGACTGACCGAACAAGCACTGCTACAGGAGTAGCAAGCGCAGTGGTAACAGTAAGCCCAGGAAGCCGAGGATAACGATAGCCAGGGCTGGGTAGCCGAGGCTGGCAGTAAACCAAGCGGGAGCGCAACAGAGGAGGGGGTAGTTAGACGAAGCCAGGAGTCAGAGCCGGATCAAGTAGTCAGACAAAGCCAGGGTCTAGAGCTGGATCAGGTAGTCAGACGAAGCCAGGAGTCAGAGCCGGATCGGGTAGTCAGACGAAGCCAGGAGTAAGAGCCGGAGCGGGTAGTCAGACGAAGCCAGGAGTCAGAGCTGGATTGGGTAGTCAGACAAAGCCAGGAGTAATACATAATAATCAGTAAATGGATCAACACAGCACTAGACTCAGGTACACCACAAAAGTGCACTGGGTAAAGGAAATGCTGAGGCCTTTAAGACCTAGTAGGTGGGCGGAGACATGACAGCAATTACTAGTGACCTATAAGAACAGCGACTTGCATTGAGCGACAGCCAGGAAGTAGCAAGGTCGCTGTTACGGTAACGCAACACTGGAGGCAATCACGGGCACCGTGATAGGTATATAACTGGTTCAGGGATATTAAAAATGTTGGTGTAGCCTGCACAGCTGAGACTCCCCTCAAAATTTGGAGCACTAGGCAGTTGCCTACTTTGCCTATTGGAAAATCTGGCCCTGATCATCTTTTACGTTTAAGGTAGCCTTGGAGAAAAAAAATAAATAAATAAACAAACCAGTTGGAACATAACCACCCTCTTCCCTTTCTGTGATCCATAGTCATTGGCCACATACCACCACAGAGGAGGGGAGGTAATCGTCCCTTCAGATTACTACAATGAGAAACACAGTGGATACCTAACTCAACACTATTGCACCAAATGGACTGAATGAGATGTTAAGTCTGCATCTTTCTTCTGTCCTTCAATACAGTTAGTTAAAGTCTTTAACCTTTTGGATCTCTGCATTTCTACAGTTGTACAGACTATTTCCTTTTTGATGGGCCATACACATACTAAAACTATGGTCCAGTGCATTTTCTACAACTCTCTCCTTGTCTCCCTAGATCTAACACATTATGCTACCCTGACTGTACCCTGAATGTGTGGTATAGCCTCGTTATATGAGCCTTAGTCTGCATAATTTTTGCCATGTTTGGTATTTCAAGTGCAATATCAGCCTGTGGTCTGATTTTCCTTCCCCTTCTGTATTTTAGCATTTTACCCATTGGACTGTAACTGTTACTCTTACTGTAAATTTGATTCCTCGACACCATGAGATCGCAATTTTGCTAATTTAGATTTTGCCTTTGGCTGATCTGCTATGTGCCATGGGATACAAAGAAACAAATGTTGCTACAAGCACCCATCAAGAACAAACAAGATAAGGTGTTCTGTTCTTGGGCATAGTGACCCCTCGGTGGTGCTACAAGTCATGTTTTTCACTCCCATGTGCTATTGCAGAGAGAAAATTTCCCTACTCATATAAGACTGGTCCCGTCCTCAGATAGTGTAGCTCTGAAATGTCAGGCAAAACCACAGACGTATGTTTTGACCTATGTGGGCCTCGTCGGTGTGGTACAGCTGATTCCCTCTAGGTACATGGAGAGCAAGGGCTCATGCCTGGGATCCCCTTCCACTTAAGGAGACAAAGAAATGTTGCAAGGAGCACCCACCGAGAACGAACAAGATAAAGCGTCTAGTTCTTGGGCATAGTGATAGGGGAGGGCGGCAATTGCCCCCTGGGCTGGCGGGACAGTGCCTCACTCAATCTCCCACTTGCTACAGTAAATGGAGCTACACTAGTGATACCACAGAACTTATGAAATGAATATATATGCAACTGATACCGCAGAGCTACAATCCAGAGCTGCACTAGTAGCATAATCAATTTCCCTTGAAAGCTCTATGGCATCACTATGCTATCTTTACTTAACCCTTTGATTGCCAGAGGGGTACACAAGGCATTGAAAAAGCAATGTGTTGTATACCTCTCTGGCACTCACAGGGTTAAATTGTAAGCACTGTAGTATCACTAATGTAGCCCCATTTCAACAGTAAGCTCTGTGGTATCACTTGCTTTAATTCACAGAATTAAGGACAATTTTAAAATTAAGGAAACAGGGTTGGGCTGGGACAATGGGCTTGCACGATAGTAGAAATGGGCCACTTAATTGTATTTGCCCCCTGGGCCGCATGTTGCCAGCCCTCCCCTGCATAGTGACCACCTCAATGGTGCTACAAGTCACGTTTTTCACTCCCATGTGCCATTGCAGAGAGAAAATTTCAATATTCATATCAGACTGGTCCCGTCCTCAGACAGTTCAGCTCCAAAATGTCAAGCAAATCCTCTCTGCACGAGAAAATCAGCAAAACCACAGACATACGTTTCGGCCTATGGGGGCTTCTTCGGTGTGGTGCAGCTGATTCCCTCGAGGCACATGGAGAGCAAGGGCCCATGCCTGGGATCCCCTTCCACTTAGGAACACAAAGAAACAAATGTTGAGACGAGCACACATCGAGAACAAACAAGATAAAGTGTCTTGTTCTTGGGCATAGTGACCCCCTCAGTGGTGCTACCAGTCATGTTTCTCACTCCCATGTGCCATTGCAGAGAGAAAATTTCCATATTCACATCAGACTGGTACCGCCCTCAGACAGTCCAGCTCCGAAATATCAGGCAAATCCTTCCTGCACAAGAGAATATGCAAAACCACAGACGTACATTTCTACCTATGTGGACCTCGTTGGTGTGGTGCAGTTGATTCCCTCTAAGCACATGGAGAGCAAGTGCCCATGCCTGGGATCCCCTACCGCTTAGGGAGACAAAGAAACAAATGTTGCAACGATCAACCATCGAGAACAAACAAGATAAAGTGGCTTGTTCTTGGGCATAGTGCCCCCTCAATGGTGCTACAAGTCACGTTTTTCACTCCCATGTGCCATTGCAGATATAAAATTTCCATATTCATATCAGACTGGTCCCACCCTCAGACAGTCCAGCTCCAAAATGCCAGGCAAATCCTTCCTGTATGAGAGAGCCAGCAAAACCACAGCTGGTGCAGCTGATTCCCTCTAGGCACATGGAGAGCCAGAGCCCATGCTTGAAATCCCCTTCCACTTAGGGAGACAAAGAAACAAATGTTGCAACAAGCACCCATTGAGAACTAACAAGATAAAGTGTCTTGCTCTTGGGCATAGTGACCCTGAAATGGTGCTACAAATCACGTTTTTCACTCCCAAGGGCCATTGCAGAGAGAAAATGTCCATATTCATATCAGACTGGTCCCGCCCTCAAACAGTCCAGCTCCGAAACGTCAGGCAAATCCTCCCTGCACGAGAGAATCAGCAAAACCACAGACGTATGTTTTGGCCTATACGGGCCTCGTCGGTGTGGTGCAGCTGATTCCCTCTAGGCACATGGAGAGCAAGGGCCCATGCCTGGGATCCCCTTCCACTTAAGGAGACAAAGAAACAAATGTTGCAACGAGCACCCATCGAGAACGAACAAGATAAAGTGCCTTGTTCTTGGGCATAGTTCCCCCTCAATGGTGCTATAAGCCACATTTTTCTTTCCCATTTGCCATTGCAGAGAGAAAATTTCCATATTCATATCAGCCTGTCCCACCCTCAGCCAGTCCAGCTTCAAAATGTCAGGCAAATCCTCCCTACACAAGAGAATCAGCAATACCACAGCCGAACGTTTTGGCATATGTGGGCCTAGTCGGTGTCATTCAGCTGATTCCCTCTAGGCACATGGAGAGCTAGGGCCCATGCCTGGTATCACCTTCCACTTAGGGAGACAAAGAAACAAATGTTGCGACGAGCACCCACCGAGAACAAACAAAATAAAGCGTCCGGTTCTTGGGCATAGTGACCCCATCAATGGTGCTACAAGTCACGTTTGTCACTCCCATATGCTATTGCAGAGAGAAAATTTCCATATTCATATCAGACTAGTTCCACCCTCAAACAGTCCAGCTCTGAAACGTCAGGCAAATCCTCCCTGCATAAGAGAATCAGCAAAACCACAGACATATGTTTCAGCCTACATGGGCCTCGTTGGTGTGGTGCAACTGATTCCCTCTAAGCACATGGAGAGCAAGGGCCCAAGCCTGGGATCCCATTCACTTAAGGAGACAAAGAAACAAATGTTGCGACGAGCACCCATCGAGAACAAACAAAATAAAGTATCTTGTTCTTGGGCATAGTGACCCCTCAATGGTGCTAGTAGTCACGTTTTTCACTCCCATGTGCATTGCAGAGAGAAAATTTCCATATTCACATCAGACTAGTGTCACGGTTTATTATGACTCTCAGACACAAGTTTTAGGTAAAAAAAATCAATTTTATTGAAATAATAAATTGATAACTTAGGATGGCAATAACATACATATATATATATATATATAGAATATAGCACAGACAGAAGGCAGACTCTACCGGTCCTGTCAAAATACCGGACAGGACAGTCTTTAGGCTCTACCGGCCTTGCCAATACCGGGTAAGGCAACCTGCAGATGGAATAGCATAACGGTTCTACCGGCCTTACCAAATTACCGGGCAAGGCAGCCTCAATAGATACACAATGTAGGCTCTACCGGCCCTGCCAATACCGGGTAAGGCAACCTCAGATGGAATGTGGCAAAAGGTTCTACCGGCCTTACCAATACCGGGCAGGGCAGCCCAGAGATAATAGCAGCAGTCAGATGAAACTGGCAAATTAGCAGAATCGTTAAGCAGCAAGGCTTTGGAGCAAACCAGCGTCCGCACGCTGGGAACAACACGGAATAGTATAGCCGTTAGGCTTTGCGAGCAAACCAGTGACCGCACACTGGAGTAACAAGAGAGTAGTATAGCTGCAAGGCTTAGGAGCAAACCAGCGTCCGCACGCTGGGACCAACACAGAATTGTATAGCCGATAGGCTTTGGAGCAAACCAGTGACCGCACACTGGTGTAACAAGCGAGCTTGTATAGCCGCAAGGCTAGGAGCAAACCAGCGTCCGCACGCTGGGACAAACACAGATTTGTATAGATGATAGGCTTTGGAGCAAACCAGTGACCGCACACTGGTGTAACAAGCGAGCTTGTATAGCCGCAAGGCTTAGGAGCAAACCAGCGTCCGCACGCTGGGACCAACACAGATTTGTATAGCTGACAGGCTTTGGAGCAAACCAGTGACCGCACACTGGTGTAACAAGCGAGCTTGTATAGCCGCAAGGCTAGGAGCAAACCAGCGTCCGCACGCTGGGACAAACACAGATTTGTATAGATGATAGGCTTTGGAGCAAACCAGTGACCGCACGCTGGTGTAACAAGCGAGCTTGTATAGCCGCAAGGCTTAGGAGCAAACCAGCGTCCGCACGCTGGGACCAACACAGATTTGTATAGCTGATAGGCTTTGGAGCAAACCAGTGACCGCACACTGGTGTAACAAGTGAGTTTGTATGGCCGCAAGGCTTAGGAGCAAACCAACGTCCGCACGCTGGGACCAACACAGATTTGTATGGCTGATAGGCTTTGGAGCAAACCAGTGACCGCACACTGGTGTAACAAGCGAGTTTGTATAGCCGCAAGGCTTAGGAGCAAACCAGCGTCCGCACGCTGGGACCAACACAGATTTGTATGGCTGATAGGCTTTGGAGCAAACCAGTGACCGCACACTGGTGTAACAAGCGAGTTTGTATAGCCGCAAGGCTTAGGAGCAAACCAGCGTCCGCACGCTGGGACCAACACGGAATAGTAGCAATGTCACCAACGCGACCAGGCAGAAGGTCGCCAGGATACTGAAGACAGGTGATGAGATGACAGGAACCAGCAACCATCAGTCAGGTCAGGAAACATCAGAGAAGAAGTTCAGCAGTAACTGCAACACCAGAGACTAGGCCGGAACCAGGACTGGAGTAACTCAGCATCCGGGAAACACTGGAACAGTAGAGATCAGGAACTCAGGAACACAGGAGATCAGGAACACTGGAACAGAGGCCCAGCTATCACTAGCATAGTGATAGCAAGAAGGTCAGAAACAACACGAAAGGGCACTCAAAGGGTGCCCAATCCAGGTTTAAATAGGCAATAAGAGGCGGGCTATCTGCAGAAAGCCAATAGCAGCCCCCTAGTGGTGACAGACAAGGAACTGCAGCAAATCACGGGCACCGTGATAACTAGTACTGCTCTCACACAGTTCAGCTCCAAAATGTCAGGCAAATTCTCCCTGCACAAGAGAATACGCAAAACCACAGACATATGTTTTAGCCTATGTGGGTCTCGTCGGTGTGGTGCAGCTGATTCCCTCTAGGCACATGGAGAGCAAGGGCCCATGCCTGGGATCCCCTTCCACTTAAGGAGACAAAGAAACAAATGTTGCAACGAGTACCAGTCGTGAATGAACAAGAGTATCTTGTTCTTGGGCATAGTGACACCTCAATGGTGCTACAAGTCACATTTTTTACTCCCATATGCCATTGCAAAGGAGAAAATTTCCATATTCACATAAGACTAGTACCACTCTCACACAGGTCAGCTCCGAAACATCAGGCAAATCCTCCCTGCACGAGAGAATACGCAAGACCACAGACGTACGTTTTAGTCTATGTGGGTCTCGTTGGTGTGGTGCAGCTGATTCCTTCTAGGCACATGGAGAGCAAGGGCCCATGCCTGGGATCCCCTTCCACTTAGGGAGACAAAGAAACAAATGTTGCGACAAGTAGCAATTGTGAATGAACAAGATAAAGTATCTTGTTCTTGGGCATAGTGACCCCTCAATGGTGCTACTAGCCACATTTTTCACTCCCATGTGCCATTGCAGAGAGAAAATTTCCATATTCATATCAGACTGGTCCCGCGTTCAGACAGTCCAGCTCCAAAATATCAGCAAAACCACAGACGTACATTTCGGCCTATGTGGGCCTCGTTGGTGTGGTGCAGTTGATTCCCTCTAGGCACATGGAGAACAAGGGTCCATGCCTGGGATCCCATTCCACTTAGGGAGACAAAGAAACAAATGTTGCAGCGATCACCCATCAAGAACAAACAAGATAAATTGTCTTGTCCTTGGGCATAGTGCCCTCTCCATGGTGCTACACATCACGGTTTTTACTCCCATGTACTACTGCAGAGAGAAAATTTCCATATTCATATCAGACTAGCCCCTCTCTCAGACAGTCCAGCTCCAAAATGTCAGGCAAATCTTCACTGCACAAGAGAATTAGCAAAACCACAGACGAACTTTTCAGCCTTTGTAGGCCTAGTCACTGTGAGGTATCTGATTCCCTCTAGGCACATGGAGAGCAAGGGCCCATGCCTGGGATCCCCTTCCACTTAGGGAGACAAAGAAACAAATGTTGCGACAAGCACCCATCGAGAACATACAAGATAAAGCATCTTGTTCTTGGGCATAGTGACCCCTCAATGGTGCTACAAGTCATGTTTTTCACTCCCATGTGCCACTGCATAGAGAAAATTTCCATATTCATATCAGAGTGGTCCCGCACTCAGACAGTCCAGCTCCGAAATGTCAAGCAAGTCCTCTCTGCACGAGAGAATCAGCAAAACCACAGACATATGTTTCGGCCTATGTGGGCTTCTTCAGTGTGGTGCAGCTGATTCCCTTTAGGCACATGGACAGCAAGGGAGCTGGACTGTCTGAGGGTGGAACCAGTCTAATATGAATATGGAAATTTCCTCTCTGCAATGGCACATGGGATTGAAAAATGTGTCTTGTAGCACCATTGAGGGGGTCACTATGCCCAAGAACAAGACACTTTATCTTGTTCATTTTTAATGGGTGCTCATCACAATATTTGTTTCATGGGCTGTGGGATACTCACACTGTGTATATTTAAGTTTTTTTTTTTCAGTGAACCATGTGACAACTCATTAGTTAACAAATATAGAGTTTACACTTAGCACTGCAGTATAGACCATTGGGTTCCCATTGATTACAGATGTGCTTCATCTGTTACATTAAGCCCTGGCTACATAGTACACATTCCACATTGTGCTCATTGTCAATTTGCATTTTTAACTTATGTTTAATTCTGCTCATATCTATTGATGCAAAATAGAAGTTCCTCTTACTGCCTCTGAGACTGACATATTGTTTTGCAATCGGCCAGTACTTCCCATGGGGTGAAAATATACATCTTGCTGAGTACGCATTTTGGGTCAATCTTAGGAAGCTTTAAAATCCCTTTATTACATTTCCCTAAGCAATCTAAAGTTGGTAATACCAATAAGGCCTGATTGTGTTCCCATTTATTCTTATTTTCAAGGAACATGTGCTAGACTGCACTGCTCTGGAGTAGCAGATCAACCATTGCTTTCCTGATCTTTTAGCCATTCTATATTGTTTTAGCTCTTTATATTGATTAATTATCTGTGCTTTTTCATTGTATTGATTTACTTTTGTGGTATTTATTGAAAACAAACCTACTACTCCACTTAGAGCAGCTTTGTTTCCCTTTATCCCGATGCAATATCCTTTGTTTATGTTTTGGAGAAGGATCGTTGCATTGTGTGTTGTGTGTGTATGTGTCTTCTGACCCATATGAATATAAAAATAAGACATTCTGCACAAAGCAGAATATGTCATGTGATATATAGTTTTGTGCGTTTGGCAAACCTTATGGTATGTAGCCCCAAATGGATACCATTTCTATTGTGAGACAGATGCTATGTGCCAGAATATTGCTATTCCTGGTAGTTAGGGATGGGCGAAAGCTCTCGCCGTGTTCCCATGAAAAATCCCGGAAAAACCACGTTGTTGTCCAATTTTTTGCCACAAAATCCTCTTTAAAACAAGCAATTAAAATCTTTGCATTTTTCACCCATTGGCCAAAGTTATCCTTTTTTTTCAGTGGTTAGAAAGATTCTGCCCATTGATTTATGTGGTTTTCGCCTTTTTTGCTATAAAAACGTGACGTATTTCAGGAAGTGAAAGACAACAGAAGCAGCTACAGAGTGAGGTAAACTTGCTGTGCTGTTCTTCTGTGTATTTATAGCAAAACTGAGGCAGGAGAAGTTCACAGTGACTGCTATCATTATGAGCAGGTTTAAAAATAATAAAAGGAGGAATTGGAAGGACCCTTATGTGTCCACTGAGTCTGAGGAGGAGGAGGAAGTGAGCAATACAGAACCAATGCTATCCAGTCCCCCTAAATCAACCCCAGGGATCTTGGGGAAATTAATGGGAAGGGAGGAAGAAAAGGGTAGTACTGAGAGCAGTACAGACCAGCTGCCTGTGCCTGCTGCCAGATGTGCTGCCCTTTCTGCCACCATTGCTGTACCTGCTGCCAGATGTGCTGCCCCTGCTTCCACTAGTGCTCTGCCTGCTGTCAGACGTGCTGCCCCTGCTACTGCTACCATTGATGTGCCTGCTGTCAGAAGTGCTGCCCCTGTTTCCACTAGTGCTATTCCATGCTGTCAGACGTGCTGCCCCTGCTGCCACCAGTGCTGTGCTTGCTGCCAATGCTGAACCTGCTACCACTAATACTGTGCCTGCTGTCTGACCTGCTGCCACCAGTGCAGAACCTGCTGCCACCAATATTGTGCCTCCTGTCAGACGTGCTGCTCCTGCTGCAACCAGTGCTGTGCCTGTTGCCAGTGCTGAACCTGCTGCCACCAATACTGTGCCTGCTGTCAAATGTGCTGCTCCTGCTGCCAATAATGCTGTGCCTGCTTCCACAAGTGCTGCCCCTGCTTCCACATGTGCTTTGCCTGCTGCCAGTGCTGAACCTGCTTTCACCAATACTGTGCCTGCTGTCAGACGTGCTGCCCCTGCTGCAACCAGTGCTGTGTCTGCTGCCAGTGCTGAACCTGCTGCCACCAGTGCTGAACCTACTTCTAGTGTGTCTTGTAATACTCAGGAGGGTGGGAAGGAGAATATGATACAAAGTGTGACAGCAGGGGACCCTATGTCACACTTGTCATCCCCAGGCAGTACCACCAGTGTTAGTCCTACTACTAAGGTCCAGCAGTTGTTAGAATTAGGAATGAAAGAGGGGGTAATCAATATCCTCATATTAATAGTGACTGTGAGGAGGAAGACTCTGGGGCTGAACATGATGTGATTGTTGTTAGTAGTAGTAACAGTAATGGTGAAGCAGCTGGTGGGACTAGTGTCAGGGGGAGTGGGAGGGGAAGCATTTGAGAGCATCCAGACTAGAGGTCAAGGGTGTCTACACTATTCATCTGGCCCCAGGAGTCCCATTCCCTTCACTACAGTGTCCACAAGGATCATGATCCTGAAGAACTGTTGGGGGATAGCAGGAGCAGAAATAATACCACCACCAACACCAGGAGCACAGATCAGCTACCTGTGCCTGCTGCTACTTCTGCTAGTCTGCCTTCTTCATGTCACCACAAAATGGCAAGTGGGACATTAGGGGACCCTCTGTCACATCGCTCGTCACCTCCTCCAAGCAGCAGTGAGATATCTGTAATAGAGCAGCAGCACATAGGAACTAGTGGTGGTGGTGATGATGGTGGAGAAGCTGGGGTGGAAAAGACATTGATGGCCTTTTTAGCAAAAACTGAGAAGGAATGGTAGACAGGGATGAGGATGGGCATCACCACCACCACCAGCAGTGATCTTTTGGAATTTACAACTGATCTAATTCCTGCTGCTGCTGAGTTGCAAGGGCAGCAGGATGCTGAGGAGGAAACTGGTGTGCCACAGACCACTGTGGACACAGTGGAAATGAGGTCAACAGGTGATGGGGCTAGAACAGGTTCCACTGGCCAGTGGCAGCAATACTCCTGGTCCTACCTGCAGTGCTGATTCCGAGGCAGTAGCAGCAACAGCAGCAACATCATCCACTGCCACAGACAGTGAAGGGGAATGTGGAGGAGAAGAAGAAAGAGGCCATTATTCTCCACCTTTTCCTTCTCCCTATCCCCTGAAGTCATGGATGTGGGACTATTTTTCTCTTTGGGCAGGCACAGTGCAGTCATCACCAACAGCACTGTGCACAATTTGTGACAAGTCAGTGAGAAGAGGAAAGGAGGGAACACACCTTTGCACAACTGCCATGATAACACACATGAAACACAGACACCATGACATTTATGTTAAACATGTTAAAGCCAAACACCCACCACAGAAATCAAGTATCGCTGTTGCTATACCCACCTGACTCTCCAGAAAGGCAACAAGAGAAACCCAGGCAGAGACTGGTAGTTCCATGATGAGTGAAACAACTAGCTTGCCATCACCTTCTTCCTCTAGGGTAACTACATCTTCTGCCAATTCACCTCGTTCATTGTTACCTCCCCCGGCAAATGATAGCCACTTTGTTGATGTTAGGATGTGGCAGTTCCTCTCCACCCATTGCACACTGTGTGGTGCGCTGACCATAAATGCCAGTGTGGTGGAGTATAATCGCAAGCAGGGCATCAAGCGGCATCTGCGGAGATTCCATCCCACAGAATATGCTAAGATGCTGGCAGGGAGGGTAAATCATTACTATTAAACTGTCAGTAAGTTGACATATGTCCTTAGCGGGTTCTGGACAAGGGGTATACTGACAGCGGCAGGATTTGGGTTCTGGTGTCATGGTGTTTGGATACGGTTGTGCCCCCAGATGTTATTTACCACACACACGGTGCACATTGCAGTTGATGTTGAGAGGCACAGTTCCTGCTCTCAAGGGAAAAATGTATATTCTGAGAACAACACACCCATGATTTTGGAGGAGGGGCAGGTGGAGAAGAATTATTGGCCAAATTCTTTTCTCCACATATACTGGGGGCTACTTATTGTGCTGCTACTGCCTCAGGTGCATCTCTGAAGCTAGTCGTGGCATCACCTATGTTACTGCTATTGTTGATCCCATTCCCTTTCAGCTGCTTAATCAACCTGTTGCTTAAACAATTCAGCAGCAGCAAAAGCAGCAAGAACAGCAGTTGCAAATTCCGCAATTATGGACTCAGGAGGACATTTGACAATGGCCACTGGCCACTGGCCAAAATGACATGATGGCACTAGGCCAGCAGGGCATTTTTTTTTCTCAGGGCTTGTGCTTTGAAAAAAAAATAAAAAATAAATAAATAATAATAATAATAATAATAAAAAAACATAGTCCTACAAAAAAAACCAAAACAATTTGTGGGTTTGTTTCTTACAAGCCTAAGTCCTATAAATAAATGTTTCCTTAGGGCATGCACCAAACAAGCTTAAGTCCTACAAATCAATATTTCTTCAGGGATTGTGCCTCTAGTAAGTATAAGTCCTACAAATCAATGTTTTCTCAGGGCTTGGGCCTCTAACAACAAATCTAACAAATCATCCTCTACAAAATACTCTATCACGTCAAGTATCAGTCCACCCGAGTGGCAGCTTATGTCAGGGGGTTCCTGTCTCTATCACTTTACATACAAATTTCTTATTTTATTATTTTTTTTATTAACTGTGCCCCCAATATCAGTTAAGAAATACCCAAAACAAATTCCCTGTTCAGCTGATTAATTCCCCAGACTCCACTCACCAACACAGACACCCTCCTCGGACCCTTTTTATACCATGTCTTATGGGGTATTTTAATTATATTTAGGATTTACTTTTTATTAACTGCCCCCAATCCCAGTGAACAAACTCCCCCAAAAAAACATTCCATTCAACTAATTCTTTCTCCACACCCCACCAACACAGGCACCCTCATGCCCCCTTTTATACTATGCCTTTGGGAAATAAAATCATATTTGTTATGTGTTGTGTGTAAATTCAGTATTCCCATTGATTTCAATAGAATGAGCTAGCCGAAAAAAGCAAAAAAACCGTCACTTTTCGCCAAGCGGGAAGTGCCTTTATGCTCCGATTTCAGTTCGAGGTGAAAATTTTTACCCATCCCTACTGGTAGTCAAATTTATTGATATTTTTGACAAGGTGGAAACATAAAAAACAATCTATTTTATGAGATAGCATCAACTTTTGGAAATGTAATTCTGGGTTGAAGTTCAATGATCTTTCATTTAATCTAGCTGGTCATCTAATTTCAACAGTGGCGTCTGCCTTATCTTCATGGCAAAATTTTGCATATGGAAAATCTGACATTATACTGAAAGCTTGCTCCATGTTAGGAGCAGTTTTGTACACGTAACACCCACTACATTAAGTTACCCACTGCCGGTATGGTACCATTTTGCTCTAGAGGCCTCTAGTTACCCAACATGGTATGAAAGTCACATTTATTTAAAGATTTCAGTATGTTTGAAGGGTTGAAAACATTAAAAAACTTTTTATTGCTATATTATCAGCTTTTGTAATTTTCAGTGCAGTCCAGACTTGGGTAGAAATACAACTGAGCTCTCTATGAAACTAGAATTTTGTGTTCATTTAAAAAAAAAGATATGGTTTTATGAGTTACATATTTTATTTCTACTTATTATGTGTTTGAACTTCAGGATGGTACAAAATTGAATAAATTAAAAACATTCCCTATTTTACTGCTACTAAATTTTATCGGAAGACCTCTGTGTAAAACCATCCATTTTTGTGTTTTGGAAAGGTGAATTGGTACCAAACATAGAACCATATTTGTTTTCTAGTGGAGTTTTAAAAAACATCCACAAGCACACAGATGTTTGATATTTACTTTACTGGAATTTAAAGCAAATAAACAAACAAATATATATATATATATATATATATATATATATATATATATATATATATATATATATGAATGTAGGTTCCTGCTTCTGACCTTACTGACAAAGATAGAGAGGGAGAGGGAGAGAAAGAGTGACATAGGCAGACAGACATAGATTAAAACAAAGAGCACGTGTGTACAAAAGAGAGAAAATGCATGAGAGATATCAGAAGAGTTTGAACATTACTCATTTAATAGATTATTATCTCCTAGTCCAAAACAAAACTGAGATAAGTGCTCGCAAGTTAAGGCAAGACATTAAAAACACTACAGAAAATAGTTTTTTTTACCCATAAGTTTCTTATTCGTTTAAAAATGATTAAAAAAACCAAAAACAAAACAGTCTAGCAAGTGTCTTCTATTGCTATGACAATGCTACTTACGCTCAATCCCTTTTCCTCAGATGCAGAAATCCTACCCGTCTCCGCTCTTGAGTTTGCAGGCATTTCAGTTACTTGATGTAATCAATGAGAGATTTAATGGAAGAAAGGGGCAGAAGGAAATCAGCTGAAAATACTGGAAAAGGGGGACGTATTAAAGCATCTTTATCTTTATAGGTGTGTGGGGCCACATGGGCCAGAAAATCTGAATTTATTAAGAAAATTTTGTTTTCTTTCAAGTAGGAGCCACTGACCCTTTAAACGTAGAGACGTGTCAAAATCTTGCAGCAATCTGATGAATATTGACAATGACCCTGAATATTTTCTACCTCCCAAGCTGCATTCAGATGCACTAATGAAGAAATCACAAACTGCAATGGACTTCTAGGATTAACTGGTCACAAGATACATTTATGTTGCTCTGTTTCACTTTGTCTCAGCTTGCTGAATTAACACTAACACTTATCTGATATAATAGAACATACATTGTGGCTGATGTACTAAGACAAAGTGGTGCAATTCTGGGGCAAACCAAATGCACCTTAGGGAACACATAAAAATTGCAATTGATTTTCATGGGGCTTTTAACCCTCAAATTGCGGAGAGGTGTCAAATGCATTGTTGTTCCATAAAGTTCTAGCCTCCAATAGAATCCATCCCTAGATCCTTCACAACAGTGGGTTTCCAGTTCCACTGAGTTGTTGGCTAGTCCCCCCTGCAGATAACTTACATGTGATTGGCAACAAAGTCATAAATCCATTAGTGACCGAACATTCAGTTACTTATAGTGAACTGCAGCACTAATGTTTTCCCCTTTCTACTAACCAGTATCCAAATCAATAAATAAATACTGGGGATGTGAGACATGGATTTTAAAGGCCACAGCATATATTTTTACAGAAATGAAACAAATATATTAGTTGAAACATATAATAAACTTGGGCATATGAATAAAATCAAAGTGGATTGATTCTGGGACAAACCAATTCTGCTATAGGGGCAAATAAAATTGCAGATATTTCCAATCATTTAATCAATTGAATGCCACAAATGTTTCCAGTGCTTTGCATGGCAATGCTCAGGAGTGCACTCTAGCGTTACAAGAGTTAATGGTCATGTGGAGGAACTCTTTTACCAGAATAGGTATACTCCATGGGTTCTTGTTCTGGATGCTCAGGATCAGGTAGGAGGAAGAAACAATTTGCAACTGCTCAGAAGTAGACAGCAGACTTCGTGAATTAGAGGTAGAACCCAGGGTAAAGTTCCGTGGAACCGTGCCCTAGTAGATTGGTGGGGAAAGTGATTTCTGTCTTGCAGTGGCTGGAGTGAGAATCCCCATTTTATGTCCCCTCCAGAAATAAAGCTAAGAACAGAACAGCCTTTATTGATGAAACACATTGCTTTTATATACTTATCCTGATAAGAATATAAATCAGGATTCTGGGGGACCAGTCAGGGACTGTTATTTAGTATCCACCCAGAGGTCCTCTTTTTAAGCCATGCTGATGATAATAGCTAGGCAAAAGTCTTTGAAAAAGGAAGCACAGTAGGAGTCAATCAAAATTCCAATCATTCATTTGTTGTATCAGTATGTGGCGCATTACTACCATGTTTCTGGATTACAATGAGCCAGTGAGGGTTGAGGGTAGGGAACTGGGCTACACAATATGTTTAACATTTTATCGTTCTTGAGGGGGAATGTAACCACAGGACACTTTTAAATTAATAGGAATTTGGATTTGTCCAATATGGTGCTGTTGGTTTGCCCCCAAATAGTCCACTTTGCCTTTATAAATAAGGCCCACTGATTATATCAAACATTAAATACCTTAACCCTTGAATGTGACGGATGTATACACCCAACATGTCCTATGTGCCAAAGATCTCCACTCAAGGGGGGAAACTATACATACATTACAACATATTTCATAAAACTGTAACTTCTAATCTGTTGGCTTGGAGATCCTTGACAACTACCTAACAGCACTGTAACAGTAACCATATTGTCAATTCCGTAACTTTACTGCATGTGTATTCCAGCCTTCACTAAAACTACGACATCCCTATCAAAAATCCTTGTTGCATCTTTTTATGTCCATCATTCTTCTCAGGGACTGAGTACATTGCTGAGCGTCTTCTCCGTGCCTGAACCTGTCCTATGCTTCACTGTGTGTGTTGCCTCCGCTTATGAGCCTTAGTATACCTGCCAAAGCTATCACATCCTATCCGAGCCATATACACGTTCTGAGCCATGTCTGGTGACCTAGCCTATCCAGTCCACAGCAGAGCTGTTCTGTTCCGGTACGTCCCGGTACCGTGGTTGCACCTCCCGGTGCTAGTGGCCTATCAGTGTGCTCTCGCAGTGTGGTTCCGTAACGGCACCGGAAGGGTGCCTGGGCTCTGGTCGTTGCTCTAAGTGTATTATTATCCATCGCACTACCTGTGCGTGGCTCGCGGTAGCTGGTGCAGTGTCGACCCCGATGGGTACCCTGTGGGTGGCCTGGCTCTCATCTCATTTTGGCACACAGAAGCATTCCAGTGGCATGTCATAAGGGCGTTCTGTTCTCTTGCTCTGCAGTGGCGGCTATCCTACACCTTCCTCAAGGAGTTATTACTCAGCTCTGGTTACATTGTGTAGTCTCTCTTGGGCGTCCTTGCAGTCAGCTATATGAGAGTGATTTGTACAAGCATGCTAACTATCGAGAGCACCTTCAGAGACTTATAAGTTCAGCTGGGCGTTGTCTGTTACCACCAGTGTGACTGATCAGAGGTTTACACATTAACCCTTGTTCATCCAGTTCAATTGTGCTTACTGCATATTATTGTCCTATTCCTGTTGTACTTCTGTCTGTCTATGCCATACCTTGCCCCAGGGGGCGCTATACCTGGTTTTCATTACAATAAAACTGTGTTTTTACTTAAACCTTGTCAGAGTGTCAGCAAACCGTAACATGTCCACAAACCATTTCTGTATTGACCTTGCTTTGTGCATGGGGGCATTGTCATGCTGAAACAGGAAATGACCATCCCAAAATGTTGCCACAAAGCTGGAAGCATAGAGTTCTGTAGAATGTCATTGTGTGCTGTAGTGTTAAAATGTCCCTTCATTAGAACCAAGTGGCCCAGCTCGAACCATGAAAACGTTATTCCTCCTCCACCAAACTTTATAGTTGGCAGTATACAGTCAGACAGGTTGCATTCTCATTCTCTTAGGCTTTTGTGTTGCTGCCCAGCCATGGAAAACCATTTTGTAAAGTTCTTTTGCTGACATTGCTTCCAAAGACAGTCTACTGCCAATGTTTTTCTATGGAGATTGCATGACTGCTTGATTTTCTATACATGTCAGTAATGGGTATGGCTTAAATATCAGAATTCACTAATTAGAAGTGGTATCTACATACATTTGGCCATGTAGTATATGTAGCATTATATATTTATCAGTTTATGCAAATTAGGAAGTACTGGCTGCCACAGCATGTTGTATCAGATGCTAACATTTCACTCTTCCTCCCACTTTCAAACTGGAAGTACAAGCTAGTTTGCATAAACTGACAAATACATAAAGTTAAATACCTCCAGTAGTAAATATAGAGATTTCTAACTTAAAGGGATAGTAATACTTCGTTTTAACTTTATTTTATTTTGTAGGCATTAAAAAAACATGAAGAATGATATAAGTCTTATTTCTCAAACCTTTATGGTTTATGAGATATTCACAAGCAAAGTTTCCCCCTCCCGCCCCTTTTACCTAGTGTAAGCCATCTCTTCTCAGATGTGGAATGCAGTCCATAGACCAGACAGATAACAGCAGGGGACACTCTTATTCCTTTGAAAACAATGAAATCCCTGCCCCCCTTGACAAGCTTTTCAGGTTTTTCTGTTATCTTAATTGAAGATTGTCCCTCTCTGCAGTCTACCTGGGCACCTCCCTTCTGCCCTGGCTGAAAAGTGTTACATCAGTAAAAGGGGCGGGAGGGGACACTTTGCTTGTGAATATCTCTTAAACCATAAAGGTTTGGGAGATAAGACTTATATCATTATTCATGTTTTTTTAATGCCTATAAAATAAAATAAAGTTAAAACGAAGTATTAGTATCCCTTTAAATACAGGTGATTATGAAAGCTCCAAATCACCCAAGACATTATAAAGTGTCACATTTCACTTTAAAGAAGACCCAGGACGATGTATATCTTGAACAAACTTTAATAATGTTTAACTCCCTATACAAACTAACGTGACCAAGCACTTATTCATTGCTGCCAAGCACACCCAGAACTGCTTTGAGGAGCAAATTGTATTGACATTATTACATTCAGTTAGCCCACACAGGTATCCTGCCATGCTTCTCTTGGCAAGTGAGGAGTAATCTACTGAGCCTGGCTCACATCACTAGGCCTTCTCTAGGCACGTGAGGAGTAATCTACTGAGCATGGCTCACATCACTAGGCCTTCTCTAGGCACGTGAGGAGTAATCTACTGAGCATGGCTCACATCACTAGGCCTTCTCTAGGCACGTGAGGAGTAATCTACTGAGCATGGCTCACATCACTAGGCCTTCTCTAGGCACGTGAGGAGTAATCTACTGAGCCTGGCTCACATCACTAGGCCTTCTCTAGGCACGTGAGGAGTAATCTACTGAGCATGGCTCACATCACTAGGCCTTCTCTAGGCACGTGAGGAGTAATCTACTGAGCCTGGCTCACATCACTAGGCCTTCTCTAGGCACGTGAGGAGTAATCTACTGAGCATGGCTCACATCACTAGGCCTTCTCTAGGCACGTGAGGAGTAATCTACTGAGCATGGCTCACATCACTAGGCCTTCTCTAGGCAAGGGAGGAGTAATCTACTGAGCATGGCTCACATCACTAGGCCTTCTCTAGGCACGTGAGGAGTAATCTACTGAGCATGGCTCACATCACTAGGCCTTCTCTAGGCACGTGAGGAGTAATCTACTGAGCATGGCTCACATCACTAGGCCTTCTCTAGGCACGTGAGGAGTAATCTACTGAGCATGGCTCACATCACTAGGCCTTCTCTAGGCAAGGGAGGAGTAATCTACTGAGCATGGCTCACATCACTAGGCCTTCTCTAGGCACGTGAGGAGTAATCTACTGAGCATGGCTCACATCACTAGGCCTTCTCTAGGCACGTGAGGAGTAATCTACTGAGCATGGCTCACATCACTAGGCCTTCTCTAGGCACGTGAGGAGTAATCTACTGAGCATGGCTCACATCACTAGGCCTTCTCTAGGCACGTGAGGAGTAATCTACTGAGCATGGCTCACATCACTAGGCCTTCTCTAGGCAAGGGAGGAGTAATCTACTGAGCCTGGCTCACAAATGTGATGGCTCATATCACATTTCAAAAGCTAAAGAGCTACAGTTCTAGAGCAACCAACTGCACACCTAGGACATGTGAGAATTCCAAATGATCTCAATGAGGCTTTTACCTTCTCAAGTGTTCTCCAATGCATTGCTTAGTAATGTGTTTAAATCAATGGGAAATCCCTGAATAATTATTTTAATTCTATGGTCTTGATTGTTTTCTGCAGGATTGCACTTGGTTACCTTTTTGAATACAACCCTCAGGACCCTTCCCTGACCAATCACACCCAAAACAATGTTTGAAAAATAATTTGAAGTGCAAAGAATGGGGCAAACTTTTATAAGTCAGTCAAGTAGCCTCTCCACCTACCTTTAGAATATTGTAAATGGACTAAATGTCCCTCTATCTGACATGTCAATTTTGTACAACATATAATGGGTCTCTACCTATCAGGAAAGGAAATGCAGGGGAAACATCTTC
This sequence comes from Rhinophrynus dorsalis, assembly GCA_037306005.1. Classification (NCBI taxonomy): domain Eukaryota; kingdom Metazoa; phylum Chordata; class Amphibia; order Anura; family Rhinophrynidae; genus Rhinophrynus; species Rhinophrynus dorsalis. Next base: position 241,477,272 of record CM074720.1, on the reverse strand, counting down.
CACTTAGCGAATAATTATAAAATGTTATTTAAAAAAAAAAAGAAAAACCCAAAACATTATTTGCGAGAAAATTATAGTTAAAGTATGCCCAGCAGCCTACTTCCGGCTAAACTGCTCTTGCCCCAGTTTGCCGCGCTGCCTCTGCTCCCGTCACTCTCCCCAGCATCCTCCGATGATGGAGGCATTCTGTTAGTAAGCTGGAGCGATCTCATTGGCTAGATATTGATCTCTGCCAATGAGATCACTCCAGCTTACTAACAGAATACCTCCGTCATCGGAGGATGCTGGGGAGAGTGACGGGAGAAAAGGCAGAGCGGCAAACTGGGGCAAGAGCAGTTTAGCCGGAAGTAGGCTGCTGGACATACTTTAAACTGTAAGTTTCTTGCAAATAACGTTTTTCTTAAAAAAAATAATAACGTATAATTATTAATAATTATAATTATTCGCTAAGTAATCTACATGATGATCAAAACTTGTAAAGTGGTGATAGATCCACTATATGTTCTCCATATTTTAACTATATCTAAAACCTCAAAGCTATTTTACAGATTAAGGACTGTATCAAATTTCAAGTTTCTTGCTATACTGTATCTTCTTTGGGGGTGACAGCTTTCTTTTGCTACCATATGTAAATATATGTATTATTTTTATATCAGTAATATACAAAACTATTCTGTTCCTGAGGATACACTCAATTCATGCAGTTGTTAATTACGCCAAACAAATCCTGCTTGTCTTTCCCTTTATGGAAATAATTTATATGTGCAGGTTTTCTTTATTTTATGGAATTTATTGTATGAAGTGTGCATTTCATTTGATACACTTCCAATAACTTTGTTGTTATTATTATTTTTAAATGTGTTTATTAATTATTTTATATATTATTTGTGAGGGGGTACAGGTATCAACAAAAGTCTTCCTCCTTGATCTGACAAGGAACATAAACTTCTTTAAATGTGATCATTGTGACATATATAGTCAAAATGAATACATTTCCCTACATTATATTATCTTATTCTTGGAACTGATTAATTTGGTTCTTGACTTGTGCACGGCAATAAAAAACATTTTTGTCCAAATCATTCTGCAAATTATTTTTTACTCATTTGCTCATTCGGATGAAATTAATTTCATATCTCATATTGTTTAGTTAGTCAGAATGACACCACATCACCAGCAATGAAGTATTACTCACAAAATTAATGGCTGAAAACACATACATATGTGTGCCAGCTAGAAAGGCATTTGGAATTATCAAGCTGTTCCCTCAATCAGCTTTCTCCAGTACTGTGTAGAGTGATAGGCAGCGTCTCCTCAGTCCTCCTCTCGGGAAGTGTAACATATAGAAAAAACAAACAAAAAGAGGGGTCGCCAATAGTGCCTTATCTAAGGGTATGTATACAACATATATCATATATATTACATACATTAATAAATAATAAAACATATTAATAAATAATACATTTATTAATATATGCTGTATACATAGACGTAGATAGGGTATTATTGGCGCTCCTATTTTTGTTTGCTTTTTTCTACGTATAATCTGAATAAGTACCCCCTGATCATAACACTTACATTGACTCCCTAGTCACCCTGCATCGTCTCTCAAAACTAAACTGCCTCTAAAAATAAAAAAAATACCCTTACTTAATCCTGAGCAAAAATTGAACAGGGATTGATTTTTATATGGACATTGCTGCTCATATTAGTTTGTAACATCACCTAGCCAGCTAGTCAATCATTGGCTACCTGGAGGGGTGACGTTACTCACATCCGTGTCCCTCCACCTAGATGCTGATTGGCTGGAAGGTGAGGTTGCTCCAGGGTATGTTCCATGCCCGGAGTAACCCCACAATCCTAGCCATTCGGAACATGAGAACTAATTTGAACAGGGATGCCCATATAAAAGCCAGTGCTATTCATTATTTATTAATCTTAGCTCTGGCAACTGAACAAACAGATTTAAGGTAAAGAGTTATTTTATTTCATAGAGGTGGTGATGGAAAAGATGGAGGCTTTGTATTTGTTTTTTCTTAATGTTTATTTTTTTGGATAGAAGAAGATGCAGGAGAACAAGGGTACTGAGGACACAACCAGACTTCCGACATCAAAGTAAGTGTGATACTTGTTATGAAAGTGGTGTAAGCGTGTGAATGAATTACTAAAAGAAATTAATTAATGGATTTGTAGGAAAGTGTTGATTATGTCATTCATTATTCTGTAATTTCACGTTCAGCAACATTTGTCGTTTTAAACTGACTGTTGTGAAACACACAATTTTTGTAAAATTTTGTATTAAAAATGAATGACCAATCTTCTTGGTTCTTCTCAGTATGTAGGCTTCTGTTACTCTCGCTCTGAGGGTGCATGTCCCAAATGACAGTGTATCCGGTGTACTTCTTATTACCATTAAATGGATTGCAACTGATTTTACTTTGCACGGCACTCCAGGAAGCTGATCCGATCAGCTCCCTGCAGCAACAGTTGACGGGGTTGTCAGTGAAAGCCCACTCCTGTCTTCCACTGCTAGATTGGGTGGACTCCCTGTATGTTTAAATTGGCAAGCCATGTATACTGCATGCCTTATATCCCAGGAAAATGCCCAGATATATTTGTCTACATTTCTCAATGTGTTTTATTAAATACTTTTTCACTAATTAAATTAAGGTTAAAATTTTGCTTTTACAATTGTGATACATTCCTTAATATATCTAGTGCAACAAATGCAAAATATGACCCTCTGGCCAGATCCGGCCTTAGTTGCAATTTAGTCGGGCACTCTGGCCTGGCTTGCTGTGCAAATACAACTAGGCTGCTAAACACAACAATATCACTTCTGGCTTCCTCTGCAAAAGAACAATGATATATGTATTACAAAGCACAAGTTTGATACAAATGTATCATTCTACCAATGTAGAGAGAGACACTTGATACATTAATTTCGTAGTAGCACATCTGTTATTCTGAAATACAAGAAACAGCAAGACATAACCCTGTATCACTTTCATTCACATCAGGAAGTGGGTACTAATGGAGCAGGGGGGTATTAATCAGGGATTGTGCATGTACACATTATTTATATATAAATAATGTTTTGAAAAGAGATGTAGCCTTTGGGCCAAAATGATTGCCCTTGTGTTCATTTAATTTGCTAAATAATGTGAGATACGTCAACTTCAAAGGAAAGTGTGGTTAGCACACCCCTGAGAGTTGAACAAACACAAACTGATGTCCAACACATATGCCACATGCGTATTACCCCTATGGCCCCATGGCCTGCATCTGTTCATTACGGTGAGAGCTATGTAGTTGTGATGTTCAAGCGGGCCTTTTGAAGGCTGGAGGGTTAGGGGAATCCCAGTCATCATGTGAAGTGAAATCTATCATTATGTATTGAGAGAATGTGTTTTCACAAATTCCCTTGCATAATCATGGCCATACATACATTGTTGTGTTTGATTCATGCATTGTACTCACAAGTAAAGTAGTCTTAGATGAGCCTGTCGCATGTCTCCGCCCTTTGCAGGGTCTCCTCATTCTCAGGCTGGGGAACTGGCACCTCCACAATGGGCTGAGGATCATCACCATATACTAAACAAGTGTCCACTGCGATGTCGTGGATTATGACATATGCAAGTATGATATGACACTTTCTGCGGGAGATAATATAGACCTCCACCGGAGTTATCCAGGCACCAAAATCTTGTTTTGAGGAGGCCAAAGGTGCATTCTATAGCATTCCTGATCCTCACGTGAGCTTCACTGTAGTGGTGCTGTTCTGGTGTTTGAGGATTTAGGTATCACGGTGCCCGTGATCTTTTCTGTCACTCTCACATGTGCTGCTCCCTGATTGGTTGAGCTGTGTTGGCCTGCCCCTGGTGACCTTTTTTATTCTGGCCATTGGCACCTGTCAGGTGCCCTTTCGTGGTGTTTCAGAGCCAGTATTGCTGTTGCTGTGTTCCAGTGTTCCTGATCTCCTGTGTACCGACTTGGCCTGTACCGACTACTTTCCTGTGTTCCTGTTCCATGATCCGACCCGGCCTGGCTGACTTCCTGCTTGTTGCTGATCTGGGTTGTCTGCGAATCTCCTACGTGATCTGACCCGGCCTGGCTGACGTTCCTGCTCGTTGCTGATCCGGCTTGTCTGCGAATCTCCTCCGTGTCCTGACCCGGCCTGGCCGACTACCTGCTCCTGGACTTGTTCCGGATTTCTGCCGCTCCAGTCTACAGCTCCTGTTGTTGCCTCGACGACATTCTGATCGCTGCAGTGTGTGGATCTGAGCCTCTCAAGATTACTGGGTTAACCATTGCTGAGCCGCGTCTCCTGAGCTGAGCCTTCAGTTCTCCTTGTATTGTGAAGTATAGCTGAGTCTCATTGACACTTGCTGTGCCGTATCGCTACTAGTGAGCCTCCGATCACTTGTGTTGCTTCCTTCTACCTCACTGCCACTTTAACCCTTGCTAAGCCTTTGCCATATACTCTGCTTCTGCCGAGCCAGCCGCATTGTTGGCCTCGGTAGTCGGCAGCTCATAGTCATCTGCAGAGCAGTTGTTCTCCGTTATGCCCGTGGGCTATTGGCGCAAGCAGTGCAGCAACCGGTGGTCTCTGTTACGCCCGTGGGGCTCTTATTAACAGCGTTACACATTTAATGGACTGATCTATGTATGTATGATCTAGCATCTACTGCAGTCTTGTTCACCAAGGGCGTGCCTAACACCACATTTGAGACTGATTACCCTTGTAATTAACCATTTGTCTCTAGTCGCTGTTTTGCCTGCTCTGTACCTGTACTAAGATATATATATTCCCTGTTCTGTATCCTGGCATATGTAGCCTATTTTCTGCTATTCACAGTACTGCCTCTAGGGGGCAAGCTTGTTATTATTTTTTGCTCTAATAAAATTGTATTTTATCCTAACCCTCTGTCTGAGTGTCTGAAAAACCGTTACATTAGGACATGTGTGAGGAGCCACAGTTTGCACCCATATCCTGCATCCCCTGTGGAAATTAAGTGACATTGTGACACCTGAACTACATGGTTAGGTGGTTGTGTAATGGGGACATACTTATTAAAAACCATGCTAAGCTAGGGATTTCATTTATCATGTGAGTGCCTCTGTGTATGTGATGTGATGTGTACACTGGTCAATCACTCAACAGCCATCCTCCTGTCTAGGTCTCATTCTCAAAGTCACGGTAGATGAAACAAAGGAACATAGAATTTGACGGCAGAGGAGAGTTATTTGGCCCATCTAGTCTTCCCAATTTACTACTGTAAAATCCTCAAACCTTATTTGGTCTTTGGTCTTGTCTTATGTTCAGGATAGCCTAATGCCTATCCCATGCATGTTTAAATTCTCTCACTGTATTAACTTCTACCACTTCCTCTGGTAGGCTGTTCCACTTATCTACTACCCTCTCAGTGAAGTAAACTTTCTTACATTACATCTAAACCTGTGTCCCTCTAGTTTTAGACTATGGCCTCTTTTCCTAATATGTTTACTCCTTTGAAATGTACTTCCCTCCTGCACGTTGTTGAATCCCTTCATGTATTTGAATGTTTCTATCATATCCCCTCTCTCTCTTCTCTCCTCCAAGCTATACATGTTCAGATACTTTAGTCTATCCTCATATTTATTTTCCTGTAAATCAATCACCATTTTAATAGCATTTCTATGAATTTTCTCTAGAGTCTCTATATCCTTCTGGAGATGGGGTCTCCGGTACTGTACATAAGGTGAGGTCTAACCTGAGATTTGTAGAGTGTCATGACCACTTCCCCTTTTCTGCTACTAATGCCCCTAGTTATACAACCCAGCACACTGCTTGCATTCCCCACTGCTTTGTTACATTTCCTGCCTACCTTTAAGTCATTAGAAATAAATTACTCCCAAATCCCTTTTCCCTGTTGCCTCTAACAGCACAATATCCTTAATACTATATTTTTCCTTTGGATTTTTACATCCCAAGTGCATTATTTTACATTCATCAACATTAAGCTACAGCTGCCACATGCTGGTCCATTCTTTTAATTTACCTAAATCATTTGTCATTTGGCTTATTCCCAAATATCCAAAGATCTACCCTGTTGAATATCTTTGTATGATCTGCAAAAAGGCATACCTTTCCTTGAAAACCTTTTGCAATATCACTAATAAATATTAATAAGAATGGGCCCCAGTACAGATCCCTAAGGTACCCCACTAGTAACACCCCCTTTGCACGAATATTCTCCATTGACTACCACCCTCTGTCTCCTGTCACTCAGCCATTGCCTTATACTCTTATGGAGGATCTCCTGAGGATGTAGGAGTCAAGACAACTGCCATGATACTAAGTACGGACATGTGTGTTCCTCATGTTGTCGTGAGATACCATCTGAGCATTGATGAAGTGTAAACCCCAGATACATATCCCTCTGTGGACTGGAATGATCCAGTTGCCATGAAATGTATGGCACAGAGCATTTTCTCTATGCTGGTAGGGCATGACTGGTGCTGGCTATGGGGTCGATGTCATCTTTGATCAACTCATATAGGTCGATGATGCTCTGTGACGTCAACCTGTAGCAGTCTCTGACCTCAGCCTATGCCATTCTGAAGAGCCGAAACTTGTCTAGTTTATCCTGGGTCTTGGGAAGCGCTTGTCCTCCTTATACTTCTCCACAAGACCCTATGGCACCTGTGGCTGGTGGAGATCCAGTTGAGGCAGCTCAGATGCTGCTGCCTGGCCTGGTCCACCACCTGGAGATGGCCTTCTGGGTGTTTTGACCAGGTGGAGCAGCCGCCCTTGCAACAGGCGGCAGATGTACAGGTGTGTTTGGGAGATTCTGGGGCTCCCTAGCCTTCGCATGCCTCCTCTTCTGATACCTTCTCAGGTATTGCAGTGGAAACAGGGTGCTCGTATTTGCTGTATGAGTGGACTCACTGTAAACACTTTACACTGACAGGATGGTGGGATGTCCCTTTAAGACAGAGGTGAGGTGTTGGCCTGGCACGGTCATAAAGTAACAAGGGACTAATGGGAACAAGAATGTTGTCCGGGTGAGTATGCCAGTGTAGCTGTTGTTGTTTGAATGTGTTTAATGTGATTTCTGTTTACCTGTCATCTGCATGTGTAACATTGTCATGTGTGGTTGCTGATGACTGTGCACCTTGGTTCACCATTGGCTATTGATCTTACGCACAAGGCTTTCGTTGTTTGTAACTGACTGGTGTGATATTGTTTTGGCTGGACATAACCTATTGGTACATCCCTTGTTACTCAGGGGGTTGATGGGTACCTGTTGGTTGTCCAGGACTTGTGTGGATGGCATGCACATTAGAAGGGTGCTTCCTTGGCACTTCAGGGGTTATTTTTGCAGTTAATGTCATTGTGATATGTCCTGTTGTGTGAGCTGTTTTTTCCCTATTTTCTGTTGTTCGATGGTGGTTTTTAACCTTCATTCTATATTGTACACCTGAAAATATAGGTGCAGAATAACCTGAGAAAAGGGATCTCTTTGCCGTGCGTTATCACTCACAGCACACAATTGAATAGCAATGGCTTGAGCTGTTCTATTTATGTAAAAGGGAGAAATCTTACCAGCTGTTGTCACTTTTTAGAGCACGTTAGCAGGTCACAACACAGGTAATAGAATAGCAAACTTACTTGCAAAACTACCATTGCCTATTTTTTTTCTTTACTGTTGGTAACTAAACCGAGTCCCTAGTGCAATATTTTAGCACCAACGTCACTCAAGTTTTGCAACTTATACATTTAAATGTGTTAATTATTATAATACATAATAAATCCAAAAAATAAAGCTTCTAATCTTTGGTCTCTATAACTGAGTGCTCTATTCCTAAATCAAGAATTTTCTAATAACTCTCATGCGATTTAAAAAAAAATAAATAAATAAAAAGATCTCAGCCTAATGATGTCCCATATTTTACAGCCTGTTGAGCACTAGGAATGTTGACTGCTGCTATAATGACTGCAGAATTCTCAATACAATAATCATTTAAGGAAACATGGCACTGCACACTGCTCTGGCCCTTAAAGAGTTAAAAGATATATATGTGGTTCCAGATTCCATTTCCCGGATACAAAACTAAGTTCGGAAGAAAAGTGGAGTTAGTCTGCAAACCAGCTGCTCTGTGGGTGCTACCTAATCCCATTGATTTAAATGGGACTTTTCCCCCCTCAATTGCAGAGATATCTCATGGTTAAAAGCTCCTTTTAAATCGATGGGTATTTGGGGAAATTTAGTTGTCCCCTTTGTCGCAGTTGGTTTGCCCCAGAGTTACTCCACTTTTCATTTGAAGATCAGGACTCACGATGACCCATTTTATAGCAGATTTATTTGTTTTTCTTCAGCAACATAGAAAAAAAACTATTCAATTTTAACCATTACCAGTCACAGAATGTCAGACACATGAGCATCAGAGTCTACTTCACTGTTTTGCTCACTACTGTCTCACTCAAAAAGTTAAACATACAACCTATGCTCCAAATCATTCTAATCAGTGAACATTCTTCCACATGACCTGGTCATGCCCTCACATTGCTAAGTTCTGGTCCCATGTTCTGGACTTCCTTTTCACATGTCTTAATTTCAAAAATGTTACATCCCCTAAGATTTGTCTGTTGGGTCTGGTGGATGACCTACCTATTCCCAGACACACACATATTACTTATGGTCCCTAATTTTCTTCTATGATAGCAAGACTATTGCACTTAAGTTTTCACAAAAGTGGAGGAAGATGTAAATGTTGTAATTTTATCATAGCATCTAAGGTGTTCTATAATTTTGTTTGAAATAAGAATTTTACAATAAAAAGTTTTATCAATTGTAGTACGTCTGGGGTTGTATATTTAATATTCTGTAAGGAATGTTCCAAGCAGTATATTGGACGTACAGTTTGCCCATTAGAAGAACGTATTAGAGAGCTCCTTAATGCAATAGAAAACTGATGTGAGCTCACCAGTGGCCAGACACTCTGTATCACATGCCGCAAAGTTGAATACCTTTGGGTTTCTAGGTATTGAAAGGGTTACCAGACATCCTAGAAATGGAAATATTCTGCGCTGTTTAAGTAAGCGCGAGATGTACTGGACATACCTGTTAGATACCAGAATACCCCATGGTCTCAATGCAGAATGGGACTTGAGTCTGTTCTGTTAGGTGATCTGATTCCGTGGTGTATGTGTAAATAGTGGAGTTTTGGGATTCGACCTTGCATCTGTTTATATTCTCTGGTAATTTCCTTTATATGATCATTTATTTACTCAGAAAACACATGGGGGCATTTGACAGTTTGTTCTAATGCATGGAGTTTTGCCTGTGTTCTGGGTAAATTTTGTGGTACTTTAAGAGGTTGGGTTTTTGTAATTCACTTGCGTATTTAAAGAGTGAGATTTCCCGCCCACTTTACCTATGAGTAAGGACCTTTGGGGTCCTAAACGTGTAAGGGGATCATCGTGGGGTGATTGCCTTTGTCCTTGTGTCTGGATGTTTTTATCTCTTCAATAAAGTTTTTGTATCTTTATACCTCAAATATACCAGTGAGTGCGGACGTCTTTTTCTATTTGATTGTTGAAATTGGAGGAGTGGAGTTCCTTTGTTCCGGCACCGCTATTCATGATGGGTATCCGCTTCAATTTGGAGATTAGCGTGGAGGTGAGCGTCTGCATGACGGGGTGAGTGAAGTATCCAGTTAACTGTATCTTATCGAAGTAGCTGCTGCTTTCGCTACATTAAATTGGCTATATATTATATTGTTGCCTGCTTGAGCGGTCTACCTTGCTTGTTTTTATTGCACATAAGTGGACCCAACCTTCCCTTCCTTATAATAATAATAATAATAATAATAGCACAGTAACATAGTTGATTAGGATGAACAATGACATGAGTCCATCAAGTCCAGCCCATGCCAAGTCACCCTGGTTAATAAACCCCCCAAAAAAACTTTTAAATCAATTTCAATTAAAGGGATAGTAATGTTTCACAATAAAAGCAGCTCCAATTAATCTTCATAGTATTTGGGCCATGGAGAGAGTTATTTCAATACTGTTAGAGTTGTAGTTCGTAGTTTGTGAAACACAAATGGGTAAAAAAATTGCTTCCTGACTCCAAATGGCAATCAGATATTTCCATGGATCAACAACCTATCTGCTTTGAAACCGACTGTTATAATTCTCAGTACTGTTCTGTGCTTGATATGCATCTATTGTTTTTAATAACAGCCCCAACTAACATAATTCATATGGTCATATGAATTTTGCCCTTGTGTCTTTGTTCAACATCAGTCTTAGATGTCACGTCCATGGAAGCAGGCATGACAGCTGTTTGCAGGACCACAGTAGGCAAATTCTTCCCACTGTACATGGTAATATTAACCCTTTAAGGATGAGAGGGTTGTGCACCACATTGTTCTATTCGTCCATGGTTAAGTAGGCTCATACACTAGACTTATGCACAGCAAAAATTTTCGGTAAAATTTGATTTCAGACTAATTTTTTTTTCCCATTTGGAGGACTCAGACGAAACTGTAAAAAAAGTGTTTTTTTTGTTTTGTAATTTTTCTATTTTTTTTTTTTAATAATAAATGAGAATTTATATATGTATATGTCAAATTAAAACCCTTTCTGCCCTTTAAAAAATGGTATATAATATGTGTTTGTGCAATAAATGAGAAAGATAGGAATTATGGTTGAACACACACATAGGACAAATGCCAGAATTGCTTGTGTCCTTAAGCGGTAAATATCTCTGCACTTTTTCATGAACTGTAAAGCATCTGTTTTACCAGATCTATTTTTTAGCAGCATGTAGCAACATTGTAATAGTTTCAGGTGGGAAAGCGCCATGCCGTCTATTTTTAGTAGCATGTAGCAAAATTGTAATGGTTTCAGACGGGAAAGTGTTGTCCAAATTTCCAAAATTTACACTGAAATTTCAGATTAGGTCGGTTTCTGATTCAGATTTTTTTTTGTGGGTAGATCTTGGCTTTCAGAAGGTCCGAATGATGGCGAATACGCCTTATTCATCCGAGTTCTGAAATTGGCCGAACCAAATTGCACAAGTCTATCACATATTCTTCCTGTTTCAGGTTGAGGAAACTGCCAACAACTATCATGCCCCCCATGGACCTGACATGCAGGACTGATTGAAGATATTATCTCTTGAATAAAGGCACAAGAGCAAAAAAATCACACGGCCAATTACAGTTTTCTGTCCATAGTAAGGTAGGCATGCGGTTATTATTAGGAGATGTTACTTCTCCTATAAGCATCGGAAGGATCTTATCAGTAAATAGAAATACTTGTCCCATGGTTGTCCTGACAAGCTCTACTTTAATTGGTTCACATGGATTGATAGTCCCTCCCCCGATTCCCCCCAGGATTTGTTATGCTCCTGCTTGCTTCTCAGACATTGGAAGGGAATAATGTAGGCCAGGGGAGACTTAGCCTCCCCAAAAGTAATAATCACAGCAGCAGATTTAAATGGATAGTAATACCTGTAATAAGGTGCTGCTCCGAGGCTTATTTGTTCTATATTTAGCACTTAGCACTATATTTCTATACTAACGGGATTGTAGTTCAACAGCAATTGAATCTGAAAGGATCCCCCTCCCCCCCCTTTCTCCTGAGTCACTTTATCTCTGATGCTGGTCCGGATGGAGAGAGGTGAGGGACAATCTTCAGTAAGCAAAAGGAAAATCCTGCTCACCTTCGTTAGCTGGGGCAGGGTTTACCTTATACTTACTGTGTAAAGACTGTCCGTCACTGCGATCCATCTAGTGCCACGACCAAAGTCCACAGCTAATGGGAGGCGGCCAGAAGGGGAGAGAGGGGGATTCAGTTGCTGTTGAACTACAAGCCTGTTAGTATTGAAATATAATGATATGTGCAAAAAATAGAATAAAGAAGAGTCGAAGCTGCACTTTACTATAGGTATTACTATGCCTTCAATGGCAGCAGTAATTTGATATTAAAATTGTAATATTTCTATCTTCCCCAAACAGGACAGTCACCCTACTCCAATCACAACATAAAACAGAAAAAAAACAACAAAGGAGGCACCCCAATAATGCAATCCAGTTAAAACTTTATAACCATACATTTTAAAATAGCAATTTTACTCACAATATCTCATTGTCAGTCAGATGATACCATTAAAACTGACTAAATAAGCAAACGGAGATTATCAATCCTGTCTCCGCTCAGGTATGTGGCAGTTCAGCTCCGGATCCTCTTAACCGGTTTTCATCTTGAAGTGTCAACAGGAACAGCGAAACCTCGTAGAAACATATACTCTTGTTTAAAAATTACTTTTATTGCAAATAAAAATATAGCATATAGAATTAACTGTAAGACTCTTATGCATTTCACAGTTCATACGCTGCTTTATCAATGATGATTAACCCAAAAAACAAAAGAGGAAAAGATGCTCATGCTGCTGATAACCTTAAACTTTGTTTAGAATCCAATTGGATCCTATCAGATGAGTGTCCGTCAGACTGAAACCCACAATAGGCTCGCTCCGACCGAGGCTCATAGTAAGGAGAACCTTCAGTTGCATCCTGCATCCATTCATAATGCAAAGACAATAATGCACATATATAGATATTCAAAGTATAAATGCCTATACAAAGTAACAACTTACGTATAACTTAAATAGTGAAAGTACCCAAATCAGTTCCTTTAAGGATTATTATGTGTCATCATTGCGTCGCAATTTTGCCAGCCAGCCTCCATACAACATAAGGATCAGTTTACGGAAACAACCCATGACAAATCCCTATTAGAATGAAATGAAGCTCATTCTTGAGAGCTACATATTGCCACAACAATACCAGTCTACTGACATAGTCCTGTTAAAAATCTAAAATAACATAAAAATCTAAATAAATGGACAAATAAATAATCAAAGTGAAAACAAAAATAATAAAAATGAATTATATAATCCCATTAATCAAAATCTATAAAATTAATATATAAATCAATGTGATTACCACAAATAACTGTACATAAACCAACATATCCTTAAATTAAATGTACCCAGCAGACTTTTTTTTTACCAGACATAAATGCTAAATTAATACCTGAAAAATTTACATATATCTCTAACTATAAGTTCAACCTATTTATCAATCATCATTTTGTAATATTGGAATCCATCATATAAAGACAATAACCAGTTGATCTAAAAACTGATATAATTCTAGAATCCTTAATGCCCAAACCAAGTTCACTAATAACCCGTTAGTGACCAGAATTCAAAAGAAGCTCAAAACAACTCTTTATCAATAATGATAAATATCTCCCCTGTGCTATACTCTATAATGATTAACCCCTTAACGACCCATGATGGTCCTGGACCGTCATGGGTTGTTTTGCCTTAAAGGGATAGTAATACTTTAATATTACTAATCCCCATAGTGCAGCTAATTCAAGAAGAATTCAATTGCCCCCAGTGTCATCTCTCAAACCTTTATGGTTTGAGAGATAACCGTAAGCAATGTTCCCCCTCCCTCCCCCTTCCCTGAAGTCAGCGTTGTACTGACTGTAGGGATATCCGGTTTTATTTTCATCAGGCGGCTCTGCAGCAGAGCCGAGATTGCATTAGTAAAAAAAAATATTTCACTGAAACGGTCTTCTATGTGTACTTGCAAACCAAGTGAAATAATTCTTTTTTACTAATGCGATCTCTGCTCAGCTGCAGATCCTCAAGCCTGTCGTACGACAGACTTCCCCTGCAGTCAGTACAATGCTGACTTGAATTCACCAGCTGTTTTAATAGTCATCAGATACAGTTTTTGGATCTAGTCCTAGAGGGATCTTGTCAGAAGAGCATTGTTTCTAAGACATATTTTTAAAAAGTAGATCGAAACAGCTATCTCGACTTTAAAAGTTGCCACCACAAAAAGTGGTTAAGGAATATTCCATATGGGCAGTCCAGACGGATAAAGAGAAATTGCTCTCAACTTAGCGATTATGATACTCAGTTTAAGGTTTTGTGTAAGCGCTTTCTTGACAAAGGATACCCTAAAAAACTGATATATCATTCCTATCACAAAGCTAGGGGTCATGTAGACCAGAGCCACTCTAGGGATGGGAATCAACAATTTCAGGATGCCCCTTTGTTTATAACTAGATATAATGTTGCTTCCAATAAGATATTTGGTATTTTAAGTAAACATTGGGACATCCTGAAAAATGATCCCTTATTGAGAGATTGTATTCCTCATACATAAGGTTGTATACAGAAGAGCCAAAACTCTGAAAAATGCTTTGGCACCGAGTAGGTTTAATATGTCTTTAAAGTGATAGTAATACTTCATATTATCTTTATTTTATTTTGTAGGCATTAAAAAAACATGAAGAACAATATAAGTCTTATCTCTCAAACCTTTATGGTTTGAGAGATATTCACAAGCAAAGTTTCCCCTCCCGCCCCTTTTACCTAGTGTAAGACATCTCTTCTCAGATGTGGAATGCAGTCCATAGACCAGACAGATAACAGCAGGGGATACTCTTATTCCTGTGAGAACAATGAAAGCCCTGCCCCCCTTGACACGTTTTTCAGGTTTTTCCCTTATCTTAATTGAAGATTGTCCCTCTCTGCAATCTACCTGGGCACCTCCCTTCTGCTCTGGCTGAGCAGTGTTACATCAGTAAAAGGGGCGTGAGGGGGATACTTTGTCATTGAATTACTCTTGAACTACAACTCTGACAGAATTTAAATAACACTCTCCAAAGTCCAAATTCTATGATGATTAATTAGAACTGCTTTTATTATGAAACATTACTATCCCTTTAAAATGTCTAGTGCTGCATTAGGTAATGGCTTTTCTGTAAAAGAGATACATTTACTCCAATTTGAGGTACCTTTAGGTGCAATGATAGTAGATGTTTATCCTGCCTGTTTATTTGGAATAAATCTGTGAGTTTTAAATCCCATGCTACTTCATAAACATTTTTTGTAAGGGATTTTTATAGTTGTGAAATGGGATTTGTAGTGTACCTGATAACTTGTGGCTGCAATAAGAAGTGCATAGGTAGAACTACACAACAGTTAATGTCAAGAATTGGACAACATAAGCGCAATATATTAAAATGATTTACCCAAAATAGTTTATCTAAACATTATTTACATTACCATAATAAAGATCCCTCAAGTATGAGGGTAATGGTAATAGAATATATTCCATCGTCAGGGATTTTTGATTAAATCCAGAAACTGAATAATAGGGAATATTACTGGATATTTAAGATGTCCACTTTATTCCCTTTAGGCCTGAATGAAATTTTTGAGTCTGTATACACTTGATAATTATTATTCAGATTGTAGTCATATACACTTGGGATGATTATTATCATTAGTATTAGCATTAATATTATTCACAATCACATTATATTAGGGTCTTATTTTGCAGATAACAAGATAGTATAAAATAGGTTTACAATTGTAAACACATAGATTTATGCTAGGGTGATAGGACCTTGTTTACACAGATGCTTTTTAACCACTATAGACCTACTATCATTGATAGATAGTTGTGTACAGCTTTATAATAGGGTGCAATATTGGATATTTAGGAGATCCACTTTATTCCTTTTAGATCTGAATGAAATTTTTGAATCTCTATATATTTGATTAATCACTTTATATGCACATTTAGCTACATACACTTGAGATTAATTTTTATTATCACTATCAATATTAATTACAGTCACACACATTTGAGACTAATCATTATCATTATTTTTATCAGGAATATTAATTACAGTCACGTTTTATACTAGGGTCTCATTTTATGTATAATAAACTAGTATCTGATAGTTTATAGACTGATCTTATGGTGATAGTTACACAGATTTATTTTTAATCATTATTAAAGTATAGCAAGAGGGATAGATTGACTATTATTAATAAAGAGTTGTTTTGAGCTTCTATTGAATTCTGGTCAGTAATGAGCATGCCTGGGAACTCTCCGGATTTGCCCCGTAGACTCTGGTTTTGACAGAGCTTTACCGGGTCTCTGGGGGAGAGGCTGAGTCCTCCGGATGTGGGGAGTTTGTATTGAAACTCTGCCTATATCTGCTGTTTCTCCCAGTGTTCCTCCTTCCCCAGCCTTCTGTGTGACACCTTTAAGCCCTGCCCCCCCAACTCACATCAAGCCCTGCCCCTTTTTGACACAATTTGCATCATTATTGTCACCCCCTGCTGCACCAGAGGACTCCCCTCCGGGTAGACCTCAATTGGAAGTTCCCAGGTATGGTAATGGGTTATTAGTGACCCTGCACCTGCCTAATACTAATTTACTAAACTATGCACATCAAAATCAAGAGGAGGGCAATGAAACAGGCTGTGGGTGTTACTTATCCTTTACTCTTTGCTTAATAGAATTTATTAAATTTATTAAATTAGTTGTAGAAGAACTGGTGTGCTTTCACACCAATTCTATAAGCATTCTATAGGGCAGGCTTGCTGGCATCAAATCTTAATACTGGTGGAGATTGTCCATTGGTATGTACTACTACTGAGATCATATAGTGTAGTGCACACCCTGCAGTGCAGTTACTGGTGAATGAAGATATGCTGACAGTTGCATTGACCCCAACATTTTAAATAGTAACTGTTACTACTATAGATACTGATTTTCTAAATCATTAGTAACATAAATTTTGTACTAATTATATGTTAATTATATGTTACAATGCATGAAATGTAAATAAAATATACACATAACGGCGCATCTTGACCTTAGACAACCTTGTGTTTTCAGACTGCCTGATTTGTAGCTTGCCGAATGCCTTTTCCCTCTCAGTGACCTTTAGCCACAATCTTTAAGCCTAGGGATCCAGAGTATTTAGTATGGGGCTTTAAAAAGTTCCCAGTCACTGAACAAGAGCTTGTTTTTCAGACCAATTCACAAACCGATGATTAAAGAATTGTAATTTTATATAGCCTGAATTTATCTCTGAAATGCTTTTTGAATGAGGCTTCTGCTGCACAGAGCAGTTAGAGTGTGTTGGAAAACTACCCTTTCTACAAAGATAAAATACCAATTTAATAACGTGACACTGGAGTCTTATTTATAGTTCTTGAGCCGCTAAATTCTTTTCATAAGCACCTGCTATGTGAACTCATTCTTTAGTAGGATCATGGGCAGTGAATTTAGTCTTCTAAGGGCCGTATGTTCAAAAGAAAAGGGGAGGAGTTCTGGGGCAAACCATTTTCTCTATAGGGGAGAACTACAAATTCCAAAAATCCCTAATAATTGAAATCAGGATTGTAAACTCTTAAAATCTAGAACAGGTCTCCAACTTATGGCTTCACAATACGTTGGAGACCTCTCTAGCATTCAATGGGTTAAAATCCCAATTTAAATCAATGAACATTTTTAGTTCTCCCCTACAGTGCAAATGGTTTGCCCCAGAACTCATCCACTTTTCCTGTGAACATATAGCTCTAAGTGTCAAAAACAAAGATAACCATATAATGATCAGTAATATGAGATATAAAAATGTAAAGCTATAGCTCAGGTAATCTCAAATAGAAGAACATACTACAAGAAAATGATTATGCAAGAGTGATTAATAGAGGGTTATCCACATCCCTGTGGTGCTTAAAGGGCTACATTTAATCTTTCACATTCCAGAAATAAGTTAAAGGCATAGTAATGTTTCAAAATAAAAGCGGCTCCAATTAATCTTCATAGTATTTGAGCCATGGAGAGTGTTATTTCAGTACTGTCAGAGTTGTAGTTCAAGAGTAATTAAATGATAAAGTACCCCCCTCTTTTCCCTTTTACCTAGCATAAGCCACTTCCCCTCAGATGTGGAATCTGGTCCACAGACCAGACAGCTCACAGCAAGGGGCAATCTTCTTACTGTGAGAACAATGAAAACACTGCCCCACTTAACAGGTTTTTCCCTTATGCTCACTGAAGATTGTCCCTCTCTATGATCCATCCGGACTGTCTTGCTGCTCTGAGGTGAGCAGTTTTACATCAGTAAAAGGGGTGGGGCAGGGATACTTTATCATTCAATTACTCTTGAACTACAACTCTGAAAGTATTGAAATAATACTCTCCATGGTGCAAATACTATGAAGATTAATTGGAGATGCTTTTATTTTGAAACATTACTATCCCTTTAAGGGTCAACTCCTGTGTAAGTGCTATATCTCCACAATACTTTAAACCGTTTGAGTGGCAGATAGGTATCGCCTGGATAACTCATTGGCACTCAATGGGTTAAACAGGAATTTTACTCTACACTCCCTTTTTTGCTGAGTTAGCATGCAGGAATACATGGAGGAAATGCTATATGTGTGAGGAATTACAGTATTATCATTGATTTCAATGTGTGGAAAAAAAGGAAAATTAGACTTTCGAGAGGAAGGTAACAAATGCAGCTTTTCACGTTTAATTTGTGCTGAGAAAATGTCCTATCCCTGGTAAAGTAACGCTGCTGTCTTCCAGAAATCTATGTCTTACAGTATTCTTTGTTCATAGGTCATGAAGAATGTGACCACAGCTATGTATCCAAATAACTGCTGTAGGACGTATTGACTGTCTAATGATTAAAAACGTGTTCCAACATCCTTTGTAAAGAATTGCAGTGTGGTGGGAGATAATACGGGTGGATGGGAAGATAACAAATAAAAATGTAGATAAAGCTGCAAGAGGTAAGGGAAGGTGAGTGAAAAAAAAGTCTTGACATTAACCACTTCAGTGCCAGGGACATTGTGTACCCATCTGGCACTCTAAGGGTTACAAGGAAATCAGAATATAGTAAGAACTGGAGTCATTCGGGAGCAATCCAACTGCACCCCGGGGGGAAATTAAAGTTTTATCCCTTTAACCTTTTGAGTGCCAGAGGGGTGTGCAATGCAATGACCAGGAGGGTTTATAAGGTGTTATTTCTACTTTAAATGGATGTTTTAACCTCTTAAATTGCAAAGACCTCTCTTGCTTCCAAGGAATTAAAAACCCCAATTAACATTTTCAGTGCCAGAGATGTGCCCCCGCATTGATTTGCAATTCATAGGGCACCCCTCTGGCCCAATGAAGTGTTATATACCCATAAGTAATCAGGGGAGGGGGCTTTATATTGTGGCAGAGATGCTTTGGTGATGTGATGAGAGCATGTCGCCTTGGAGAATAAGACCCACTTTGACATATGCACTAAATTAGCTATGAAAGTAGAGGGTGGAGAGACATGTGATGTTGCCATAAAGCGGCCAATGGGTGTTAAGAGGAAGCATCATGTAATGGAGGGGAGTGGAGAATAATATGCTTGCAGTAGATAGAATGTGGGAGAATCATGGATGTGTCATGGGATGCAGTAACATATGAAGAGTGAGAGTAGAGGGACAAATAGCAAATTTACCATTTTGTGCTCCATTGCACTGAGAAATTAAAGGGATAGTAATGTTTCACAAAAATAGCAGCTCCAATTAATCTTCATTGTATTTGCACCATGGAGATTGTTAGTGTAGTTCAAGAGTTATTGAATGATAAAGTATCCCCCTCCCGCCCCTTTTACCTAGTATAAGCCGCCTCCCCTCAGATGTGGAATCTGGTCCTGGGATCGGACAGCTCACAGCAAGGGACAATCTTCTTACTGTGAGCATAATTAAAACCCTGCCCCCTTGACAGGTTTTTCAGGTTTTTCCTTATGCTCACTGAAGATTGTCCCTCTCTTTGATCCATCCGGACAGTCTTGCTGCTCTGAGGGGAGCACTGTTACATCAGTAACATCAGTACATCATTCAATTACTTTTGAACTACAACTCTGACAGCATTGAAATAACACTCACCATGGCCCAAATACTATGAAGATTCATAGGAGCTGCTTTTATTGTGAAACATTACTATGCCTTTAAGTGAAAGGATGATCTCCAGGGTACAGGTAGTCCTCTGCTTTCTTGTTTCTTCAGAAAGTTAATTCTTGAAGTTTCCTCCTTACTGTGCAGCCCTCCACTCCCTGGTTCTCTGCCAGCACTGGGTTGGGAATCTGCACAAATGTATCTGACTGCATACTAACCTACATCAAGCAGAGAGGCATGATAAGTTTGTACAGGCTCCCAACCTTGTACACGGATAGAAGCACAAAGACGAGAGCTTCACAATGAAGAGAAAAGTTTTTGAATGCACACACTAAAGAAACATGATAGTGGAGGAGTGACTGTACCCCGTTGATCACACTTTCTGCCAGTCCTCTGTACCCCCGGCTAGCCCACCCACCCACCTGGCTCCTCTTTCTGTCACTAACAGGACAAACAGGGTTTATGGCTACTAACATAAGTGCATAATGTAACAGCTTAAATGAATTCCCCTCAAAACTCCTCAAACCTGCTCAGACCATTCCACTTATCAGCTGATGGATGTGGTTGTTTGCTACTTAGTGCCCCTGTTTCCAGTGTAACCCTGCTATACTTTATGCACATACGTGAGTGGCTAATTGGCTATATTTATTCTAGTCCATAATAAAGTACGCAGTGCACTAGGTGATGCCCTTCTTCTCTTTCTTTTGTGTCTTAAAGTGCCAGAATACAATATGCTGGTAAAATGGGTAATCTGAGGCTGTATAGAAAACTATGGCACATTCCCCAGTTCACCAGAATGAGGGAGGAAATGTGTTCCCTGGCCATCCATGGCAGCAATTCACCAACGGGTTAAGTCTCCACTCAATCTCCAGGACAGGAAGCCAAAAAAGTATAAAGTACATCTCTTCTCATTCCCAGATGTCTTTTTGGGTTCCTGCCCAGCATAGGAGACTTTTCCCATTGGGGAACCGCTTTTCTTTCCAAATTTACCCTTGGTTCAATTGTGATCCCTTACCAGTGCCAGGTCTCTCACTCCCTGGCGCTGGATCCCCTCTTTGAAAGCCCCCAGCGTGGGTTCAGATTGGGAGGAGGTCCTTGAGCAGACAGGGCTGGAAGGTACTTTTCTCCCTGTTCACTAGCATCCTATGGTGTAAGGATATGGCTGGCCACGTTACAAGCAGCATCTAATCACTACCAGGTCACAGTTGGTGTGATGACATCACGCAAAGCCAAAATGAAGCCGCTCAGGCATCAGGTGCTCTTATGGCCTTGGAAAGGCTGAAGACGCTAGCAGCTACTTGATTTAAGCAGGATTGTCAATTCAGGTAGGGTTGTTTTTCATGCTGTATATTTTCTGCCTGGTATTTGTACTCAGTTTTGCTTTTCCCAGGCTTGCTTAGCCAGTTAATTTGGTAGGTGTTTTTTAATTTTATTCAATCTTTTGTTTTTTTCTGATTTTCTTTCTCTATTCTTATTGCGGGATTTCGTCTTTGTTGTTTTAGCCGGAAAATTTTGTGCAGCTGATATGGATCTGGACCATGCTCTCGTTTATCTGCATCATAAGGCTGGTGGGTATGTTTGCTCTTTCAGGTAAGATTTCTCCCCTTTTTATGTTAAAAAGAGTGATAACAAGCTGACAGTTACTCCTCTCTTGTTTTACCAGCCCTTCTACAGCTTCAGTGTTGGACATAAGTTCACCAGGCACCAAGAGGCTGTGCAGTACCTGCAACAACTACGTTATGGTGGGCAAGAAAGTTTGTCAAGAGTGTTGGCAAGAAATGATGGGTACTGTCTCATCTATATCCTTGGTTGACCTCGTAGAATTAATTAAGCATGCTGTGGCTTAAGATCTTCAAGATGCCACTCATTCAAGGAAAAGACCTAGAGGTCCAGATCAGGAGGATGCATTGTGATTTTCAGAAGATTCTAATCAGGACTCACGTCAGCTCAGAAGAAATATGCTATCTTCAGATGTGTAAGAGTAAGTTGAGGACTTGGCAGACTTTGATGTGTCACTTTGATTATAGCTGTTCGTCAGGTCCTAGAGTTACAAGAACCCTTAGAGGAAAAATCCAGGGATAAGACATTCTCTTCATTAAAAAGGCAGACGGCAACTTTTGTCCTTCATGATGTCATCAGGGACGTTATCCTAATGGAATGGAAGAAAGGAGATAAGAGTTGTAAGCCCTCTATGAGATATGTATGAATGTGTCTTTTCTCGGAGAAAGATTGTGACCTTTGTGATGTTCAACCAAAGGTGGATGCAGAGATAGTCAGACTGGCTAGGAAAACTACACTACCATTAGATGCCACAACATCTTTTAAGGATCCACTGGATACAAGTCTTGAGACAGACCTTAAAGGTTGCCCTTACGTCTGTGTAAAGGGCAAAGAAAATATTGAGAACCTGGAACAGGATATTTCCAGAGATGATAGATGGTCTGCTGTCATCGACTCTCTAACTGAATTAAAATTGGCCACAGAATTTATTGTTGACTCCCCTGTAGATCTAGTAAGATAGCAATCAAGAGCCATGTCTTTGTCTGTTGCGGCTCTGGGTGGCAAAACCCTGGAGTGTGGAGATTATCTCCAAGAATAATCTTTACTCTCTCCCCTTGACAGGGCAGATGCTGTTTGGGGATATATTCTGGGGCTCCTAAACAGGGACAAGAGCAAATTGATTCCCTTACTTTACCTAGTATTTGTAGGGGCTCTCTTCAAAACAGAAGAAGCCAGAGTGTCTCTTCCTCAGCAGAAAATCAATCACCTCATCAGCTTGATTACTGAGCTGAGTCTGACCACGTTTCACACGGCAAGACACTGCATGAGAATCCTGGGATTAATGTCATCAACCATTCCAGTCGTAAAATGGTACAGATGACATATGAGGCCTCTGCAGCACTCCCTATTGAATCAATGGGACTGACAGTTCAGTTGCCTAGAGCAACATGTTTTTCTTTCACAAGAGAGTCTAGACTCCCTTCGCTGGTGGCTATCCAGCTCAAATATGCTTCAAATAAAACCATTAAAAGAACACCAGTGGGTTATTTGTGACTACCAGTGGCCCAGGCTGGGGAGCTACACTTCAAGGAAGAGCAGCACAAAGTTAATGACCCTGTCCCTCCTTAGGAATTCCCTCAAATGTATTAGAACTAAGAGCAGTGGCCGAAGGCATGCGTTACTTTTCAGAGGACTTAAGAGGCACATCTCTAAAGGTCTGAGTGGATAACAGAATGGCAGCAGCATACATAAAAAATCAGGGAGGCATGAGAAGCAGTCAACTTCTATTGGAAGCAGAACCAATTTTGACCTGGGCTATCAGGAATTTGAAGACTATCATCACAATTTACATTCCTGGTCCCCAGAATTCTCAGGTGGACTTCCTCAGCAGGTAAACCTTGGATCCAGGTTCCTGGTCCTTGAACTGGACAACCTTTGGTCGGATCATTCTGTGGGGGACACCCACAGTGGATCTTATGGCCTCCGCAACAAACTGGAAGCTGAGGAGATTTTATTCAAGGACTTTCCATCCAGAGGCCCTGGGGACAGACACCTTCTCCTACAGTTGGGCCAAGAAACTGGTATATGTGTTCCCTCCATTTCCAATGATTCACAAGGTACTCAAAAAAAAAATCTCAAGAAAGTCCAGGCTATAGCGATCCTTCCCTTCTGGCCCAGGAGACCTTGGCTTCCCCTGTTACAATCACTGGCTGTGGAGGGTCCCTGGATGCTCCTGATAGTTCCAGATTTTCTATCCCAAGGCCCAATTCTTCATATGGATCTACCAGAACTCCATCTAGTGGCCTAGAAGTTGCAAGGAGGAGGTTAGAAAACATGGGTCTCAGCCACAAGACAATTTCTTTCCTGCTCAGAGGTAGAAAGTCCTCTAAGTCAAACACTTACTGCAGGATTTGGTCGGTTTTCTCCCAATGCTAAGATCAAAAGGGTATTCAATTAGACACCCTTACTGCTCCACATTTGTTAAGCTTCCTGACTGAAGGCTTCAATAAGGCTCTTAGCTATAGCTCCCTCAAAGTTCAGGTGTCTGCAATTTATGCTGTAACGGGAGTTAGATCGGCATCATATGATTTGGCATCCAGATTATTTAGAGTAACAATCTGAGTCAGACCAAATGTGAAGAATCTTTCTTCAGCCTGGAACTTGCCTATCATCTTAGACGTACTAACCTGTTCTCCTTTTGAACTTATTGAATCTATTTCTATCTGGTTTTTAACTATGAAGTTGGCTTTCGTAGTAGCATTTGTCTCTGCCAGGTGAGTATCAGAGCTCTAGAGATTCCTTCAAGGATGACTGATCATAAGACTCATCCCTGAATTCCTCCCAAAAGTGGTTGCCAACTTTCATATCGCCCAGGATATTTTACTGCCTGCTTTTGATCCTTCTGGAGATGATCCAGTTTTCTCAATGGGAAAAAATTTACATCTGATCCATTGTGTTAAGATCTATCGAGAATGGACAAGCTCCTTCAGATCCTCATCCAGACTCTTCATTGTCCTCTCTGGATTCAGAAAAGGACATGCGACCTCCAAGTCGTCCATTAGTAGATAGATTGTGTCTACCATTGTGAGGGCCTACCAAGCCAAGAAGCTTCCAGTCCCACAAAATATCAGAGCAGATTCGGGCAATCTCTACATTCTGGGTGGCCAAATCCAATGTACCATTAAATGACACATGAAGGGCAGCAACTTCTGCCAATACCTTCATTAAGCATTATAAATTAGATATCCAGTCCCGAGCTTTAGCTAATGGGGACCTAAATTCTTGGTCCTTCTAAATCATATTATTAAACAAAAGAAAAAGGCAGTGCAAGCAAACATGCTTGGTATTTTTAGAGCGATATAACTATAGGTTCATAGATGAATGAATACTCACGGAGCCGATTACACCGGTGTCTCACTTACACTAGGATAGCATGCAGTGGAAATTCGCTTGCCCCTGCTCAAGCTGCAGTGTCTCTGGTCAGTATTCCAAATATTCAATAGCAAATTTCCATCTCAAACGAAGTGGTTAGAAAATAAAATCTGGTAGCATGCACTTGTATTTTACACAAAAAGGACAAGTGTACATTAAAAAACTCCAAGCAATGGATATAATCCGTCGCTCATATGTTAAGTGTAACGCATTTCGTAACGTAAAACCGTTACTTTCTCAAACTTATGAGGTTAAGCTTAGTGCACATCCCTCCCAAGGATTCTTACTAGTACATCATATTAACTGGTCTCAGGAACAGGGTGAGGATGACACATGTGAAAAGATTTCCTATAAGCTAATTTTTTTTTTCAAATGAATTGTAAAAAACAAACAAAAACGAAATATGAACAAATCCTGAACTCTTCTCTTAAAGAGACTACATAACATTTAAATGTACATGTCAGTGTTCTTTAAAGGAGCAGTAAACTTTTTTTATGAAAAAAATATATATTGTAGTGATTTTCCTATTCAGTAAAATAAGGGTACTCCCACTACCGAGAGATTTATATTTCCAGAGTTATTACAGTTTAAACCCATGTTTTTTTACATTAGCAGTGCCCTCTAGTGGTCAAATTCTAATTAGATTTCCTGTTAGATTCTAGTGGAGAGGAAAGTCAGAAAAGTCAGATACATACAGTTCTCCATAGAATGTGATAGAAACTGCCTGTCACTTCCTGTCAGTTAAAACTATCAGGAAGTAAACTCAGTAAATTCACTTCCTGGTTATTTAAACTGCTATAATTTTTGAATAAAACATCTGACAGCAGTGGGAATGACCTTGTTTTATTCGGCAGGAAATGCTCTGTAAAATATGTGTTTTCATTAAAAAAAGTTTACTGCTCCTTTAACCTCAACTATATTTGCAAGATCTCTAATGCTTTGCCTAATAATGTGTTGGAGACCTCTCTAATACTCAGTCGGTTAACTGACATTTCGTACAGGGGAAAATTTGCAATCCTCTGGGAGACCCCAGTTTAGTAATAATCAGTTACTATTATCTTATTATCTTAGAACATGAGTCCTTATTTAGGAAACTAAAGCAAAGCAATTGTGGGTCTAACCAACTGACACCAGAGCACAATGAAAAACTGCTAACATTTCCACTGATTTAAAGGGGTAATAATACTTCGTTTTATCTTTATTTTATTTTGTAGGCATTAAAAAAACATGACGAACGATACAAGTCTTATCTCTCAAACCTTTATAGTCTGAGAAATATTCACAAGCAAAGTTTCCCCTCACTGACCAAAATGGCGATAAGACTTATATCGTTCTTCATGTTTTTTTAATTCCTACAAAATAAAATAAAGATAAAACAAAGTGTTATTATCCCTTTAAATGTGGTTATTTAACCCGTAGAATGGCGGAGAAGTATTTGAATGCATTTGAGACATTGCTAACATTCAAGGGGTTCAAAGCCTCATTTAAATGAATGGGAATTTTTCAGTGTCCTCTGTGGTGCAGTTGGTTTGTCCCACAATTGCTTCTCTTTAGTTTACTGAATATGACCCAGTGTGAATCAGAGAAAACTGCCCCATGTGACATCTAATTATATCAGCACCAACAATATACAGGAATCTGCAATTCAATATCCGAACGTACAGTAAACAGGCTGTAAAACCTAAATATGAATGTCTGAAATTTAACAATCAAAAGATGGTTGTTGAAGAGGAACTATGCCCATGGAATAAGTGGTTCTTAATCTGTTTAACAGAAGGACTTTCCTTGGTAGGCAGGGATCCTTCATACAGCAGTTTATGCATTGTTTGCAGTTGCTTATTTATACTTGTTTATAATAAACTATGTTGTAGTTCATGCTTCCTCATATCACAACAAACAATAAACTTCAATAAATCTGACTACTGAACGGTTTCTATGGGTCAATTGTATTTATCAAACTGGAGACAATATCAGAGATCAAGTGGAAAGGAAAGGAGATAGAATTATATGTCTACTAGCTGAAGGATACAAACATTGGTAAGATCCTCTGTTGAATAAATTAAAGTGGAACTGTCTATTTGTAACAATTAGTTCATTTTTAAAGTGTCAGTAATGTCCCAAAACATTTTTAATAGATTTGTAGAAGCTAAAAAAAACCCTGCATTTCCACAAACCCCATCTCTCAAACTGCTATGGTTTGAGAGATATTGGCAATCAAACTTCCCCCTTCCCCCCCCCTTCTCCTGATGTTAGCGTCTATCTGACAGCAGGAGATCCCAGTCCGGGGACCAGCCTGTGCCTCTGCAGCAGAGCCGAAATCCCGTTATTAGAAAATAATTACTTCATTGGAAAGGTCTACAAAGTGTGCCTGGTTTGCAAGCACACTTTGTAGACCGTTCCCATGAAGTAGTTCTTTTCTAATAAATGGGTTTTGGCACTGCTGAAGAGCCTCATTGTGTTGGTCGACAAGGATCTCCTTCTGTCAGCTTTAAAGCTGACATCAGGAGAAGAGGAGGGAAGGGGGAACTTTGACTGCCAATATCTCTCAAACCATAGCGGTTTGAGAAATGGGGTTTGTGGCAATGCAATTCTTTTTTTAGCCTCTATAAATCTATTAAAACATTTTTTTGCACATTGCTAACACTTTAAAGAGCTTTGAAAACACCTATAGTAACATAAATGGTATATATTTTTTATTTATCACTTAAAGCAAATCTATCAGGTGTACCTATCAGGCACCAACATTCCATGTTGCTCTCCTACCCACCTGCCCCTCTCTGTTGGCCAGTACTAGCTCATTTGCATATACTGACAAACAAATAACTTTAAGTTCCTCATGAACTAATATACGAAAGAAATATTAACAAAAAGGTGAAACTGAAAGCTCTTTAAGGTGTCTAGAAAGTGTCCACATTTCACTTGAGGGAGTCTTCTAATCTGGAGCGGGGCTGTAGGCACATCTACAATGGCTTGTCTCCAAGTGGAGTGTGGAAGCCTCATGAATCGTGTGCTGTACTATAAAACCCCTCTGCAGACGAACGAGGTGGTGGAGCCAACTCATTATTTAGAAATTTCCCCCTTGTGCCTATTAATGACTGGAGATCCATTTCAAATTCACCCTCATTATTAGAAGTCAACTTCTTCTTATGATAGTGGTTTTAGAGACTCATTATTACAATCCCCATTCTTCCTTGTTAGTGGCTAAAGAGTCACCTTATTGTTCAAGGATTATTTTACTGGTGGCTGTAAGGCCACATTATTAAAGGTAGAGATAGATAGGTAGGAACAGGTATATTGTTTGTTAGGGTTCTAAATACTATGTATTTAGTGTTTGAGATAGGTTCAGTTAAACAGGTATGTTAGAGGGGTAACCCTGATTAGGAGGGAGACTCCTTAGAGTAGACAGGGATAGGTATTCTTTGTATCTTTGTATAGTGTTCCTCTGATCATGAGCAGGACCAAAGCACTGAATGATTCCAGCAAGGAGAACTCCTACTGAGATCTTGGCCCTAGGGGCTCTACACCGGAAGTAAGGATGAAGAAATATGAATGTCACAAATCTCCTGAGTACGCTGATATACCCAATATGTACAGCTGCACATC
This sequence comes from Rhinophrynus dorsalis, assembly GCA_037306005.1. Classification (NCBI taxonomy): domain Eukaryota; kingdom Metazoa; phylum Chordata; class Amphibia; order Anura; family Rhinophrynidae; genus Rhinophrynus; species Rhinophrynus dorsalis. Next base: position 241,448,908 of record CM074720.1, on the reverse strand, counting down.
TCTATCTATCTATCTATCTATCTATCTATCTATCTATCTATCTATCCATCTAGCTATATGACACACTGCACTCACACATGGGTTTATATGTTAATATTATGTATGTGTATCTGTGTTGGGCAACCTGCAGTTCTTCATTTTTTTTTTGCCCAAGAACTGCTGGACAACAACAGACTGTCAACTCCTCTAGTGCTAATTAAGAAGGGACCAGGTGATCCCCATGCTTTCTAACTTTCCCAAACAATGATACTATATGTATGCACTTGCCCTGGACTCTGGGGAATTCATGTACTCTTATCCTTATGAGTAGGAGTTAGAAGGTGTTTAACTCTTTGTATGTTAGACACATCTCTAGCACATTGCAAAACAATACACGGTGTCGTCTCTAGCATCTAAGGCGTTAATATAGCCAGTTTTAAATCTTTTGGCAAATCTGTGTAAACATTTCATAGGTTACTAGTAAGAATAACGAGTTTGAAAGGAATGTGCCTTTACAGGAAATCTGTATATTTTTAGTTTACATAATAGATGCCGGTGTATTCCCAGTTCTACACAGGGCTGTACACCGTGCTACTCAGCTCTCAGGCTGTTAGAGTACTGATCCCAACTAGTGATGGTGCAACTGGATTGCACAGTGCACTAATAATGCAACAACTTGGTCAAAGTCCTAGGTCTTTTGAGAATCTAGCAACTCCTCTGCTGACTCACCAAGGATTAAATAGTAATTAGTCATATTTTCAGGCTAGTAATAATACTACAAATATGTTTACTTACAAACTTATTGTGTTTTTTTTTTGTTTTTTTTTTAAATTACACTTGACATTTAATCCATTGAGGACCTTGGCCCTCAAGAGGCTGATATTTCAATGAGGACCTTGAAAGATACCAAGACTGATTTACTAAGAAGATCTGAAACAATTCTGTAGCAACCCAACTGCTTGAAAGAGGACAAATAAACAGTCTTAGAATACCCATTTTAACCCTTTCAGTGCCAGAGGGGATACACAACGCATTGCAAAGCAATGTGTTGCGTACCACTCTGTCACTGAAAGTGTTAACTCCTTGAATGCTAGAGAGAACAACGTTAAGTCTGCTGGCAGCAATCATAAGTATGGCTGCTCATCCACAGAGCCACAATGAGGCTGATGTGCTAGGAAGAATTTGAGCAGTTCTGAGGCAAATCAACCGCACTGTAGGGGACAGATACAATTCCCACTGATTTAAACCTTTGAGTGACAGAGGAGTATTCGATGCACTGCTTTGGAAAGCATTGAGTTGCCCTTTTGCACCAAAGGGTTAAAAGAACAGCCATACTTAAAGTCTGACCTACTGCAAAATCACTTAAAGTAGTATAAAGTGCCTCAGTCCATGAGTTGGTCAGTTCACTGTTATGTTTATGTACAGGAGACAAATATAGTTGTTGATACCTTTATTGGCTAACTAAGCAGATTTAGGATGCAAGCTTTCAAGACCATAGGTCTCTTCCTCAGGCAAGGTATCAACAACTATATCTGCCTCTTGTATTTCTACGGCTAACACAGTACCAACTCTCATATGTATATGTACATGTTCAGTCCATTGTTACATACTAAAAAATGCCAATTCATGAGCATATGCAGAGTTGATTTTGCCTCATACAGTTCAAAGTCTGAGGAATAAAACTGCATTCTTGATGAATAAAAAATAAACAAAGTTAAATACTGACCCTCAAGGAAGTTGAGGACAAATACTACATAGATCTGGGTGTTTTTAATCCTTTTTGATCAATCAAGCAGCAGCTTGCCATCCTAACTGTCCTTTCCAAATAACATCTGATTTGTAATGTTATTAATTCTGATCATTATATTTGTTACCTCAACTATGATGTTGTCAGCAAAAAATAGGGAGGGGGAAGGGAGATAATATTGCCGAAACTTTAACTGTTAACCCTTTGAATGCCAGAGGGGTACGCTACATATTGCAAAGGAATGAGTTGCACACCCCTCTGTTACTGAAATGTTAATTTCCTTGCTTTTGTTCATATGAGTACGAACGTTAACATTCATCTTATTGAAAGTGTTTTACCTTTTAATAATAACATATCTACTAAGAAATGCACATACTATGTTATATATATAAAGAAACTGAAAAAAAATATACCTACAGGCTTGAAGGTTTTTTTTTTTTTTTTACTCTTTGATGGGTATGCACAGGGCCAGGTTTCTCAATAGGCAGACTAGTCACCTGCCCAGAGCTCCAAATTTTGAGAGGCGTCTCAGCTGTGCTGACCACACCCACATTCTGAATTGTGGGTGCGGCCAGAACAATCTCTGTTTCCATGCAGTAATTTATACACGCCTTTACAGGTTATTATTTAACCCCTTGGATGCTAGTGAGATCTCCAACGCACTGCGGAGCAATGTGTTGGCGATCTCTCTAGCAACCAAGGGGTTAAAGCTTTTATCCTTGCTTGTTGTAGGCCAAAGGTATATTCTGTGCTAGGAAACAGTGGATGAGACTGGTGGCTTGGTCATGTGAGGAGTGGGGTGTGGCCAAGGGTGGAGCTAAGGGTGCCCAGAATGCCTTGCCCTGGGTATGCATTCGATACCCCTCTGACACTCAAAGGGTTAAAGAGTGTATTCAAAAAATAAGACAAAATAAAATGGGACAGAACACAACTGAGATATGCAAGCAAAAAACAATACAAAAAAGAGTGCACCAGGAACACATGATCCAAAAGTTCCCTTGTAAGTTCCCAAAACAAGGGAAATATTTATTACACTTTATTTATTATTACTCTTTATTTATATAGCCTCACATATTACTCTTATAACTAAGAGAAAAGAATCTTGAAAAAGGTAAGAAAAGACTTGTAGAGGTAGACATAGATATTGAGGTATATGGATACAAGTTAGAGTACACATCTCCAGATTATGAGTGGAAAGGTCATAGGAATGTTCCAAATCTGCAAATAAGGTTATTCTCATTGTCCATTGATTAACCCTTTGAGTGCCAGAAGGGTACGCAATGCGTTGCTTACCCCTCTGGAACTCAAAGGGTTAAAGGATGAGGGAGCTGAAGATTCACAATTTAGTGGAATCAAACATTCCTCAGATAAGTTACCAAAGGAGGCTAATGTAAAGCAATGAGATGCCATATGAGGAAAAGGTGTTAAGTGTAGACTTGAATTTTCTTTTCCAGATATTCATAGGGGAAGATGCACTAAGACGGAGGTGGACAAATCCTTTTTTGCTGATGTCCATCATTAGGGTTCAACAATGATTTTCTAAAAGGAAAGGTACCAGTTCATCTATTTTTTGGTGGACAAAATGGCAAAAATATGTAAATTGCATCAGGCCACTGATCTGTCATGACCCAGCTGAAATTCAGCTCTATTAGAGTTAGAATTTGGTTTGAGGGACAGAGTATAATACACACACTGTCATACATTCACTGTCATACACACACACACACTCTCACACACACACACACACACACACACACAAACATTCTCTCATGCACACATAGACACACACACTCTCTCTCTCGCTGTGTATTATAATTATCCCACAATGCCCCACGTAAAGAACTGACATCATTCCACCAAATATCATAAAATGCATAGGACCATATCCACATATAGCAGGGTGGCTAGGACATGTCCTATATCAGAGATGATGGAAGGGCATAAACAATGGCAGATGAACAATCTACTGCCCACTTTAAAACACACTCACTAGTGTTGGCTGTGCTTTAACACAACCCCTTTCAATGCTGGATGGGTGTGTTATGTGAAATTATTATCTGAGTTCTGGTGGCAGTATGTGATCCTCCTCACTGTGTCTAATCTTTATGACATATTTTTCTTTCTGATAGTACTGCTTTTAAATGCTGATACTGCCTGCAGCTCCACAATTAACAGAGCTTCTGTCAGAAAACAAAACATAGTAAATATCAGTGACAATGGAAAAGACCATGTGTCGCCACCAGAATTGGGGAATAGTATACTGCAGCCAGTATTACTGCTTGCAGACAGTGAAATAAAATTATTTCTGAGGGCCTGATAAATGACTTAATGATCTGGATCTGGTTTGTGGGCCATTATTTTCTCTACTACTGCACCAAAGGGAAATAAAGTGAGAAATCACTCCAGTAAGAGAAACTGCTCAAATCCATTTATAATTATAAAGCATTGCGTACCCCTCTGTCACTCAAAGGGTTAAGAGGCCACTACCTCACTGCCCCACGCGATGCAGTCATGCGCAGTAGTGACTGCCCAACCATGCACAGTCTCTACTGCGCATGATGGCTTCTAACAAACATCGCTAGTGTTTTATTATATAGGATGGAGTTTATACGGTAACGGCATTCTGTAAGAATTGGAGATATTTACCTCACTGGAGAGACTTCTCAGAGTTTAATTTATCTTTCACCTAGAGCGCACAATACCGATACACGAGACCAGCATATCATCACTTTAGACCAGTACATAATTATATCAGTACATATGGTACAATGTAAAGAAATGTGGGCAAGGAGCTGGGGGTGCATACCTCCCACTCAACATATGTATATATATATAGATACTTGAGGTATTATTATTATCCCTTTAAAAGTCCTCACATTGTCTATTATCTGATAGATCACTTAGCTTTCAGCAGTGAAAGAATTAATATGGTTATAAAACATATCAACCCATGAAGTTCTGTAAGCTAAGTGATCTGCCACCAAACAGGCATTGTCATAACCTCCAACATTTCACAAATGCAAAAAAGTACATTCTTAGTTGCTACCTTCATATTACATCTAAAACACACATTCTCTGTGTATAATGATCTGTTAAGGGCCATATACAACACACACTAGAAGTGTGAACAGAATGGTCACAGAGCCTTTAAAGGGATAGTAATATTTCACAACAAAAGCAGCTCCAATTCATATTCATAGTATTTGGGCCATGGAGAGTGTTATTTCAATACTGTCCGAGTTGTAGTTCAAAAGTAATTGAATGATAAAGTATCCCCCTCCCGCCCCTGATGTAACACTGCTCAGCACAGAGCAAGCAAGGTGGTATCCAGGTAGATAGCAGAGAGGGACTATCTTCAGTTAGTATAAGGGAAGACCTGAAAAACCTGTCAAGGGGGCAGGGTTTACATTGTTCTCACAGTAAGAAGATTGTCCCTTGCTGTGAGCTGTCTCGTCTGTGGACCAGATTCTACATCTGAGGGGAGGTAGCTTACACTAGGTAAAAGGGGCGGGAAGGGGATACTTTATCATTCAATTACTCTTGAACTCTATGGCTCAAATACCACAAATATTAATTGGAGCTGCTGTTTTTGTGAAACATTACAATCCCTTTAAATGTAATGATATTTTCTGCCCTGTAAATTATTTCTCATTACAGTGTATGTATGCCAAAGTTTACACCTGTGACCTTCAGAACAAACCCAGGAGTTCTCACCTTTCCTTATGTGTTGAGGAAAAGGTACAAAATCCTCATGCTGTTTTATAGGATAAAAGAGTACCAAAAAGTCTTGTTCCTGCTAACAAGGTACATTTGGAGGGTATGCACTGTAAGGAGGTGGGCCTGACTTTTCAGAACTGTAGGAGTTAATATGCACACACAGACTAACCATATTAACTCAGGTGAAGCTGTAAGCTAAGAAATCTGCCACCTAATATGCATTGTAAGGAGGTAGGTCTGACCTCTCAGAACTCTGGGAGTTAGCATGGATATGCAGCCTAACTATATTAATTCCTTCAGTGCTGTAAACTAAGACATCTGCACCTAATAGGGATTGTAAAGAGGTAGGGCCAACCTTCCAGAACTGTATGAGTTGATATGGATACACAGCCTAATCATATTAATTCTTGCAGTACTGGAAACTAAGATATTTGCCACTGTTGGGAAGCTCTGCACCCCAATTAGGTGATTGTTTCTTGTCCTAATGTTAGTTCAAATCTCATTTGACATATCCAGATTACATTTATTTTATTTTGGTTATAGCCCCAGCTACATACCTAGGAACTCTCTGGCTCTGCCCTGGAGACTTTGGTTTTCTGAGTTAATTACCAGGTCTCCAGGACAGGGGGAGGGATCAGAGCCAGATTACAGGCAAGGCGCACAAGGCGCCTGCCTAGGGCCCGTTCAAATGAGGGGGCCCGGTGGAAACCTCATCCTGGACCCTGCTCAGTGCTCCCCCTAAATTAGTCATGCTGCGCTCTCTGGCCCAGTCAAATAAGAGGGGGCCCAGTGGAAGTCTCACCATCCCCCACTCACTGCTCAGCCTCAGTGCTATGAATCATGCGGCATCGCCGTCTGCGCCTCGCTCCGAGTACTACTCTACTCAGAATTTAATTATGTGGCTGGCTGGGGCTCAGCTCAGTCCTAGCTAATACCATTAACATGCTGTGCGCATGCTGGACTTCCTGTTCTCCTGGCACATGAGCATATAAGGGATACATACGCAGCACAGTCACGCGGCGGCAGGGCTTTTGAGATGCAACTTCTCTGGAAGGTACACACACTCACTGGCATCAGATTGGGCGCAGCTGGCCGCAAGCGCAGACGGTAAGGGCCAGGCCTGCAGTGCATAACCCCTGATATCTTTTGCTTTGTGCATCAGACTCTATATTTTTGTTTTATATTAGTTGCTTAGCCTCACCTGAACATGAGTTGTACCTTATGGCTATATATGTGCTGAAGTTATGATTTTGTCCTCACAGGAATTTCTGTAGATAGTTCAATAATATTACTAATTTTTGTTTTGTGTAAATTCCTGTGGGGAGGGAGAATAACTTTAAAACTTAGTTCCAGAAGGTAATCCCACTTGGATGTCCACGTTCCAGCCGAGGTCCAACCTTCCCTTTTGATTTTCAGCATTTCCACTTGGGGATTCAAATGATCTTGAGATCTTATCCTCACTGACACACACTCATTCACTCCAGCCTGACCGCATTGTGGAAACAAATGGCAGATAGATCCTTCCCAATAGACCACCCATGAGAGGTGAGACAACATTTTTCCCCCTGCTCAAAATTCTGCACAGTGCTGGCCCATAAAGAATATGGTCACACACATACTGGCTGCCACATATTATATGAGGTATAAAGTGATTTGGGATTTATTCTAGTTTCATAAAAAGTTAAGTATTAGACTGCTCATTGACAGATAAGAGATTACAATGCTATCCTTATTGTGAGTAACTTTTAATGTTATGTTAAAATCACTATATCTTAATCGTTGGTTTACTGGAGTTTTTTGTAGTAGGCCTGAACTAAACATACTGTTTAATTAAATTATACAGTATGTGTAGTGCAAGCCTACTACAAATAAGTACAGTAAACCAATGATTAAGATATAGTGATTGTAACATTACATTCAATGTTACTCACTAATATGGCTAGCATTGTAATCTCTTATCTGTCAAAGGGCAGCCTGCCTAATTCTTAAACTTTTATTAACCCTGTGAGTGCCAGAGGGATATGGAGTGCATTGCTTAGCAATGCATTCAGTACCCCCTGGCACTCAAAGGTTAACTAGAACAAAACCCAAATCACTTTGTTATCTCATAAATGAATATCTGAGTGTTTTTTATAGATCCAGAGATAACAAAGTGATTTTGGTTTTATACTATTTTAATAAAGGTTAGGTATTTGTGTTTATAGACTCAGATATTGATATATGAGATAAAGTGATTTTGGTTTTATCATTTATTCTAGTTTAATAAAGGTTAAGTACATACCTCCCAACATTACAAATGACCAAAGAGGGACACTTGTGTTTTAGGTGGTGTTTCTGGTGGCGTGGCTGGTGGGCGGGGAATTTTTAGGTTACTTTGTGACCTACTGACACCTCTTTGTGTAACTGAATAAATGATTTAGAGCAAGACCAAAGTATTTTATTTACACAGATTCATTTACAAACACATATACTGAAAATTAACTAAACATGTGAATTTGATTGCTGTGGAACAGTGTGATAGACTAATATATACACTACTCACTCTGATGTCATAAAAAGAGAGACAACAGGGTAGAAAAGAGGGACAGGGGGATTTGCGTCTCAAAGAGGGACTGTCCCTCCTAAAGAGGGACACTTGGGTGGTATGTAAGTATTAGACTGACCGCCAATTGTCACATAAGAGATTACAATACTGAACTAGCCTTATTAGTGAGTAACTTTGAATGTTACAATCACTCTATCTTTATCGTTGGTTTACAACACAGTGGATGGTCAGTGGTGGTCAGAATGAAAATAGGGTCACACTCAAAGGTTTATCCAATAAGATAGATTCCATTCCTTATAATAGGGATTGAATCGTATAACTGGATAACCCTTTGAGTGCAAGGCTATTATACACTGTGTAGCTAGAAAGCCAGTGTTAAGGTCAGGAGGGAGCAGACCAGTAATGGATGTTACTACTACTACTTTTATTTTTGTCCTCTCTCTCTCTCACACTCTGCCCCCTGGTCCAGACAGTTGGCCCCTGGAGACTCCTGTAAAATGAATAACAGCCTAATCTGAAAATGTACCCTTTGAATACCAGCAGCCAGAGACAGGTAAAACACATTACTTTACGTTGCATTTCAAATCAACGCATTGAGTACCTCTGTCAATCAAAGGGTTAATTTTCAGTTTAGGCACAGTTATTCTACAGGGATATAAAAATATAGGAGACCTTTGATGAAGCCTTTGGAGTGGTGACACGCGTTGAGTTTTGGGTCTGAAGGCTAGCTGTGACCTTTTGTTTTCATAATTATTGGATGGATAAGTATATTGTCTTATATTTTTCCACCTGATTTATACTTTTCTTTCTTCTTTGCGTCATACTAAATTAGCACATCATGCACTTTAAATATATTTCCCACTTTTAGAGTTTATGGTATGAGGGGCTACTATCTTGGGGGAGGGGAGCCCCAAACTGGTACCTTGCCTAGGGCCCTGTGGAGTGTTAATCCGGCTCTGGGAGGGATTCTTCATTTAAGTCAGTTTCCTGTTCACCCTCCCTGTTCTACCCACTCCACACCCTGTCCATCCCCTCTTTAAGGGCAAACCATATCTTTTCTCCAACAGTTCATCCTACTCCTGCTAAGTCCTGCTCATAATGTGCCAAAAATCACTCCATTTGGACACTCCCACCCCAAGCTCTAGTTGTTATTTTGGGGGCTGTGGATCTAATGGTTCCCAGGTATGCCTATCTTACCTGTCAGCAGAGTGTTGTTGTGTCCTATGCAGACACGGGTTATCAGGACCAGTGGGACTTCCTCCTGTAATCAAGAGTGAAATTTAAATTGCCCCCCTTCCTGTATTGTTATTATAATGGTTATGTATGCCTCTTTCTGCCTGTATCATCAAGTGTATATAATAGGTGCAAGGGTGTACCGTTTTCCAAGCAGATATCTCGGTTCCCTCTACACAAACCCAACATGCTTTGTATTGTTGTAAAGGGTAGACCCTTCACTTTCCAACTTTACTACTCTTGAACAGGGAAAGCCAAGTGGTCTTCTACAAAAGTGGAATGGTACCCCATGCTGCCTGGCGCCTAGTGTGGCTGCACTCTCCGCTCTGTCCTAAAAGTGGCCACATGTCTCTGCTTGCCCCAGCACAGAGTTACTTTTCTCACTCCTCAAGGAACTATTTACATGCTACAACTATGCAAACTAAATATCAGTGTTTGTGCTCACACAGACAAGCATGGCCTCTCCCTCTGCCTTTCTGGTAGAAGAAGCAGTAACTGGGTTCAGATCATACAGTAGGTAACACTGGACTCTCACACCCTGATAATTTGTCTGTCTTCCCTGAGACCTTGAAATCTGTGCGAAACCCTGAGCCTCAGGGTCAAACCCTGGGAGCTCCCAGGGATGTCTAAGAGGGATGTAAAAATATGATTATGCACTAAATCAGGTGGTGGAATTGATTTCCTACCCTTCACCTGCCAAATGGTAATTTATTAAGCTACATACTTTAATATATAGCCCAGTGGCATTGGACACTAACTCCAGTAGAGCTGCACTGGAGATCTGTACTTTTCCCTCCACAGAGTTCTGCAACTTTAACCCTTCGAGTGCCAGAGGGGTACGCAACGCATTGCTTTGCAATGCGTTGCGTACCCCTCTGACACTCGAAGGGTTAAAAGTTAGCTCCATGGAATAACATAGGGACTGGAGAGATTTACTTAACTAGAGTGACACCTGTCACCTTTCTCTCACCTTATTGCATAACCTGCACAGATGGGACAAAAGGGAACTGTTGAATGTTGCGTGTTCTCTCATATCACCTTATCTCAGTACACATAGCCTTTGTAAAATATTGAGCTGTAACAATCGACGATGTTACATACTATCTTGGGGATCAATATGGATATAAAAAATCTTTGATCTAAGGCATTTACCCTGAAAAGTACAAGCTATGTCTCCCGGAATGAGTTCCTGTTAGCTTATATCAGGGGTCAACAACCTTTGGCACTCCAGCTGTTGGGGACTATAATTCTCATCTTCCCCAACCAGGCAATAGCTGGGATGATAGAAGTTGAAGGCTTCAACAGTTGGAGTGCCAAAGTTTGCCTACCCCTGGCTTATATCATATAGACATGCTTGTATCTACCAGATGCAGAAATAACAGGGCTATGTTAACAGACATAATAACGCAGTAAGAAGCTCTGTAGTTGTTACTGGACTACAACTCCCATCATTGTGCTGGATGAGGATAATGAGATTTGTGGTCTAACAGCACCTGAGGGGGCTTAAAAAATACTACACCTAAGCTAGCCAGATCTCTCCCTTCACTGTGGTCCCATATGAGTAATGAATACAACAGGGCTGCTTTGATCTCAGTGTAGCCCTGCAATGTACATATTTCATATGTGAAAGTCTGCCTAGCTTATACCACTGGTCTCATAGTGGAACTAACTAGCAGTTCTGAACAGACATATATCTATTATTTTCCTGGCAAATTTCCCATCTATGTAAAGGTCAAGTAAAGTATTAATGTGAAATGAGCTAGCTTATATATTAAATCCAACGGCATTAAGCAGGTGGCTGATACAGATGGGACATAACTGAAATACAGACACAGGACCCCTTTTAGTATTGATGGTTTAAAGGCTAGCTATACCATGGATCAGAGTATTAGAGGTGTTCCATTGCTGTGAGAGTGGTATGCTCATAGAATCTTCCATCAAGATACTACCAATTATAATATTTCAAATCGTTTATGATATTCTGGTAGACCTGAGATATTCTAGGGATAAACAATTGCATCTTATGTAAAACAGAAAACAAAATCATTTGAAATGACTGCGATTTGTTTTCTTTGATACATACAGTGTAATACATGTCTCAAGCTGGATTCTGTGGAACCCCAGGGTACATACAGTGGAATGCAAGAAAGTGGAGCATTTGCTGTGTTTTGAAAGCCTTAAAGGGATAGTAATACTTCATTTTAACTCTATTTTATTTTGTAGGCATTAAAAAAAACATGAAGAATGATGTAAGTCTTATCTCTCAAACCTTTATGGTTTAAGAGATATTCACAAACAAAGTATCCCCCCCTGTTCAACCAGATCAGAAGGGAGGTGCCCAGGTAGACTGCAGAGAGGGACAATCTTCAATTAAGATAAGGGAAAAACCTGAAAAACTTGTCAAGGGGGGAAGGGCTTTCATTGTTTTCATACAAAGAAAATTGTCCCCTTCTGTTATCTGTCTGGTCATACAACCAGATTCACATCTGAGAAGAGATGGCTTACACTAGGTAAAAGGGGAAGGAGGGGAAACTTTGCTTGTGAATATCTCATAAACCATAAAGGTTTGAGAGATAAGACTTGTATCAATCTTCATGTTTTTTTAATGCCTACAAAATAAAATAAAGTTAAAACGAAGTGTTACTATCCCTTTAAAGGGATAGTAATACTTAAAATGTAAAAAAAAAATGCAAATATGTTGTAGGGTTTATCCCCATGAGTAAAACAAAGGGTACCACCACTGCTGAAAGGTGTTTTATATAGTAAGACAAAGAATTGTGAGGAACACCCATCAAGAACAAACAAGACAAAGTGTCTTGTTCTAGGCATGGTAGCCTCTCAATGGTGCTACAACTCACATTTTTCACTCCTGTGTGCCATTGCAGAGAGGAAATCTCCATATCAGACTAGGCCAACCAACAGACAGTGCAGTTATAAAATGTCAGGCAAATCCTCCCCGCATGAGAGAAACAGCATAACCACAGATGTACGTTTCAGCCTATGTGAGCCTTGCCTGGGATGCCCTTATGCTTTGGGAGACAAAGAATTGTGAGGAGCACCCATCAAACACAAACAAGATAAAGTGTCTTGTTCTAGGCATGTTAACCTCTAAATGGTGCTTTAACTCACATTTTTCACTCCCATGTGCCATTGCAGAGAGAAAATCTCCATATCAGACTGGTCCCACCCACAGACAGTCCAGTTCCGAAATGTCAAGCAAGTCCTCTCTGCACGAGAGACTCAGCATAACCACAGACGTAGAAGATGTGGAAGGGGATCCCAGGCATGGGCCCTTGCTCTCCATGTGCCTAGAGGGAATCAGCTGTACCACACCAACGAGGCCCACATAGGCCGAAACGTACGTCTGTGGTTTTGCTGATCCTTTCGTGCGGGGAGGATTTGCCTGACATTTTGGAGCTGGACTGTCTGAGGGCGGGACCAGTCTGATGTGAATATGGAAATTTCCTCTCTGCAATGGCTCATGGGAGTGAAAACCGTGACTTGTAGCACCTTTGAGGAGTCACTATGCCCAAGGACAAGACATTTTATCTTGTTTGTTCTAGATGGGTGCTCATCACAACATTTGTTTCTTTGTCTCCCTAAGTGGAAGGGGATCCCAGGCATGGGCCCTTGCTCTCAATGTGCCTAGAGGGAATCAACTGCACTACACTGACAAGGACCACATAGGCTGAAATATATGGCTGTGGTTTTGCTGATTCTCTTGTGCTGGGAGGCTTTACCTGATATCTCGGAGCTGTACTGTCTGAAGATGGGACCAGTCTGATGTGAATTTAGAAATTTCATATCTGCAATAGCACATGGGAGTGAAAAAATGTGACGTGTAGCACCTTTGAGGGGTCACTATGCCCAAGGACAAGACACTTTATCTTGTTTATTCTCAATGGCTGCTCGTCACAACATTTGTTTCTTTGTTTTATATAGTAGTTATTACAGCTCAAACATGGATTTTTTACGTGCAGTATCACAGTAGCCTGAAATTGTACAGTGGCGCTGCTGCTACATCATCCTCTGTGCAGCTTTGGTCGGTTGAACATAAATCTCCATAGGATGGTGTACTAACAGCGCCACTGTACAGCTTCAGGCCACTGTGATACTGCACCTAAAAAATTCATGTTTGAGCTGTAATAACTACTATATAAAACACCTTTCAGCAGTGAGAGTACCCTTTTTTTACTCAGTGGGATAAAACCTACAATATATATTTTTAGTATTACTGTCCCTTTAAATGTATGTGCTATTTGCCTTGATGCTGAATAGCAAAGTTAGCACATGATTCTAAATTAACAGCAAAGTTAGAACATGCTCAGAAATTAAAGGCAAACTCATCCAGACGTAGGAAAATGTGTGCTAACTACTTTGCTGAATTAGGCTCAATCTCTAATCCTCTCACAAAACGGAATTCATTTTAGCCATGTACACTTTTTGAAATGCATTTGCAAAAAAATTACAAATGTTTGCTAATTCTGAAAAAGCATTCACAATTCAGTAATATTTTGGTGCTAATCATTTTATCATCAAAAGTTCACTGTGAATAGCGATTTGAAAAAAAAAAATGGTTCCTTCAAATTCAACCATTGTCACATCTCTTTGTTGATCAGTAGTAGCTGGGTCCAAGCCTGCCTCATGTGGGTAAAAACACATTCCTTCCTGAATCCAAAAGGCAGCTGGATTTCTCCCTGGATCATTACCATACCTTCACTGAACCCAGCTGCTATAATGGTTTTTATTGTTTATAGCTAAATAGGTATCCAATATTTCTTCTACAGTATCTATAGTACCTACCAAAACAGCATCCCTAGGCAAAATGTTCCATATCCTTACTGCCCTTACTGTAAAATATCCTTGGCTTTGTTGTATTCGAAAGCACCTTTCTTAAAGGCTCATCTCTTTGAATACCAGAGGGGTGCGCAATGCATTACTTTGCAACGCATTGCATGAGCCCCTGGCATTCAAAACATTAAAGGATGCGCCTTTTTTTTTTTTTTTTGCTCTGTTAGCTCCCCACAGGTTTTTTCAGCCCATCCACTCGGTTTATCTAAATCTTTCTCCAGAGAGAAAACATCCTGCTCTGTCTTTATTTCCTTACACAGTTTAGTGCCATCAGCAAAGACAAATATGCTTTTTTCATAACCTACTTCTAGATCATTAAAAATCTAATTAAAACGCATTGGGCCCAGGACTGAACCCTGTGGTATTCCACTTATAATGTTAGTCTAACTTGAAAATGTTCCATTTACAAAATCTCATTCAAATATATTTCATATTTTATCCCATTGAATGCTATAGTGGTCTCCAATGCGTTGCAAAGCAAGAGGCTCAAATAGGAGTGAGCAATAATTTTAGCCAAAGAGCCACATCTCTGTTTGAATTTTTTTCTGTGGTCTGTAGTTTTTGTTCACTTGCAAACAGCTCAAATCACACTGTATATGTGAAAAAATACATACATATGCACATTAAGCTGGCTCAGTTGGTGAATGCACCAGCTGTAGAATATGTTCAGATCGTGAGGTTGCAGGTTCAAGTCCCCGCAAGGTTAGATCAGCCTTTCACCTCTCTGAGGTAGATAAAACGAGTCCAGGACATACTTGAAAAGAGAGATCATTTTCACACACACACGCACAAAAAAAATAAAAAATAAAAAATAAATAAATATATATATATATATATATATATATATATATATATATATATATATATATAAATACAACCTCTGCCTAATACCCTTGTCCCATTATTAGTGGTCCCCTTCATAACAGACAGTGAGATATGTGTGAGTGAAAGAAGGAGATGTGAGTGAAAAGGAATTATTGCTCTCTGCCTGATCTCAGAATGTGAATTGATACTTTCAAGTTTGCACAATGAATGTATCATTAAGTTCAGTTTCTCTTGTCCGGAAGAGTGGCACACTGTGTCAAAATTGATAAGATGTATCACTTTTTCTTTGCATACAAAGTCAAAAGTAAAAATTTTCTTTCATGTAGTATTGCTGTTATGTGTACAGCAAGACCAGGGAAAATTTTGCCCATGTTGGAGTTAAAGGGTTTGAATGGTAGGATTCCAAGGAGATTTCATTCAAAACTCATTATTCACTACAGCAAAAAGTTATAGAGTGTGTCTTATAGAGTTGGATTAAAGGACAATTATCATATTTTACAAGTTCTGTCTCAATGTGGATCGCCCCAAAACAGATCATATCAACCATCAGAGTAAACTGACCCACTTAACTGGAACAGAAACTGAAGTATGTGGCTCATAAATAATCAGTATACATTTTTAGATACATATCATAAAATCTTCTATATATCAATCTGTGTATTACACATTATACACACCACTTATTATTATCTATTCATCTGGGGCATTGAGCTTCTATTTTAATTTTCTTTTTTGCACATTTTTTGCACATTTTTGCAATCTTTATTTCATCTTATTTTATTTTACTTTATTTTATTACATGTGTATGTGCGTACATGTGCAAGCATGCAGGTACGAATACACATGTGTGTTCATTGTTGTATGCGTATACATATGAATATATGTGTGTGTGTATATATATATATATATATATATATATATATATATATATGTTCTTTTGTTATATATGTTTTTTATTTTTCATTTATTTTTCTTTCACTGTTGTGGTCGCAAGTGTTGGCCTACAGATCCAGGAGGATGATGGGGAGAGGTATTAACATGAGGGTGTGGCAATCTGTCTTTGTTCTCAGTGGAAGGACCCATATGCTTAATGAGAGATATTTGCTTCATGTGATGTTTTAACTCTCAAGTGATTGTGTCACTTTCGGTGAGACTTCTTGGACATTAAATTTAACCATGTGGTCTAATTGGTATTTTTAGACATTTGTGTTTCATGTATTTATATGTAACCATATGATCAAATTGTGACAGATTAATTTGTCGCTTTGATATAAATGTGTTGTTATCCCTATCAGGTAGTATACTGATTATATTGTTTCCAGATATATGGGAGATGAAAGGGTTATTGTATCTTGTTAAGACTGGGAGCTCAGAGGGGAGCAGTGTCAGTGATAGGTATAAAGGGAAGTAGAGATGAGTGTGTTAGGGATTTACATACAGAGTTCATTATTAGTTTGATAAAGTGGTGGGTGAACTCCACGAAACGCGTTAGAACATATATATTTGTAATAATGAACATTGTCTTAATTTGGCATTATTGAAGGTACTGTGTATCAGATATACCTTTTAAATATTGTATATTTTAATAAATGTTGGATATAGTGCTAGCACACTCATTTTTTATTTTTTTATACAAATACACATATACAATAGTGTTGTACACAAGAAGAACTATTCTGCCCATAATATCTGGAGCTACTTGGAGGATCAATATCTATTGGTTATTGAGCAGCGACAAGCAGTCCAAATCTCCTTGCATGCAATTTAACACTGGTGTGGACCAGTGTAACACATTGTGTGAGTACAGAGATTCATTGTTTCCCATTTATTGCTAGTTCTAGCGCTCTTTATCCAGTGAGAATTGTACTGACACTTGGTTTTCTTTGTTTCGTGTGGTTGGTTACCCTAAGAGTGATAGGGGAATCCAGACGTAGACCTCTTGCTCACAAGTGTCTAGAGGGATCAGCTGCACCTCACCGACAAGGACCAGTAAGGCTGAAATGTACATCTGGAGTTAACTGCTTCCCTTGTTCAGAGAAGAATTGCCTGACCTTTTGAAGCTGGACCATCATTTCATCAGGACCAGCATGATATGCTTCCAAATATTTCTTCTTTGTGTACGGCACTTATGAGCTAAAAGAGATTGTACCTTGGGCATAGGGCATAATCCTATTGAGCTCTTTGCATACCCTTTCAAGCTCATGAGCCTAGTCGAGCATCGCTTACTACTTCTTTTGCATACTCTCCTGTACACTTCAAGCAGATACACAGGGGGAGCATTGGGGTCCCCTTTCAGACCCCCCATTCTATTCCCCGGTTGGTGCTCCAGAGCTCACATTACAGCATTGGCTTAATTAACATGTCTGTACCCAATAAAGTGCCATATACAAGCAGTCAACTGATTAAACAATGACCAGTTAGAGAATCTCTTTATGTAAATAATTGTTGGCCCTCCTGTTGAGGACTATAGCTCCTATCAACTCAAACCAGCTGGAGGACCAGTAATTGGCTACTTTGCCATAAGGGAATGCAAAAAATATTGTGACAGATTCAAATCTATATACAAGCTATCACAAAGCCCAGCACACATTACCTCTAACCTAATCCCAATATACACCAGTCATTAGCTTCTGAATTCACAACTGTGAAATCCTTGTGTATTTACCTCTCAGCTGCTAGAGATGTCTCCATTGCATTGTAATAGAGGTTAAAAATGTGTAAATTTTTTAAGTAGTTAATAAAGTTTTACAGTCTGGTATAAATCACCAACTTGTCACTCTTAGCAAAAAAGGCAAAAATGTTTCTTATTTTAAACTAATACCCCTCTGCTTGTCACCATACAACACATATACCATTTAGGATATGTCTGATATACAGAAAGTTCCAATCCAGTTGACTAAATAATAATGTACACTTCCGGGGTCTGGGCTTGCAGAACTTTCCACTGTACCAAGAGAACTGGAGGAAAACAGGGCTTTATGTCACCCATAGGAATTAATAGAAAGGAGAAAACGTGTGTGTGTGTATGTGTGTGTTTGTGAGTATGTGTGTGTGCATGATAAATGTTAAATATAATAAATAAAAAAAACTCCCTACGAAGTTCTATCACCACTAATGACACTACCAAAAATACAAAAAATACCTTCCAGTCTATCCTGAGCTAATACGTAAGCCACTATTTAAATTTGTTCCTTTGCTCTAATTGGCTGGAAGGAGAAGTTAAACAGCACATCCTGTATGCCCTAGAGTAGCCCTCACCTTGAAGCCAGAAGGGAGTAGGTTAAATTTAATGTTCAGTCCTGAGCTGCATAGGCAGGGTAGGCCTCTCCAGCTATAAAACAAAATATTGACAAAGCTATTCTGCCAGAATGTGAGTAATGCTAGTTTTGGATTATTTTTTTGCTGGTTTTCGTAATTCAGGACACATAGTGACTGGGATATGGTTGTTCAAGTCACAAAAAGGCTGAGAAATATCTTTTTTGCTGCTCTTGTGCTGGCCGAAGATCCATTCTTGTGGAATGTAATCTAGGCCACAGTCATTAACCCCTTCAGTGCCAGAGGCTCGGGCCATTTCCTGAACCCTGCAGGCCAGACACTTTTTCAACATTTTTGCTATCCTTCCGTTTAGGCTTGATTTCCTCTGGGGATTTTTAGTTACATATGGAAAACTATATATTGTTTTTTTCAGAACTAATTGAGCTTTCTTGTGATACCTTACATGAAGAGAATTTTACATCGTGCAAAAAGCTATGATGTCATAATGACAAAAAAAAGTGAAAATTTACTCATTTTGCTAAAATCACATACTATGTATCAAAAATATTTACCTTGATTGAAAAAGTTTCAATTATTTGAAAAAGCCTCGAGTCCCCTGAGTAAAAAAATACCAAATTTGTATAGTTTTACCTACGTCCATGGCTAGCGTAGAGCCCTAATCACCAGCAGCGCAAAATGAAATTTTTAAATTTATAAACTAATATGCGCATTCTAGGGTTTTTGTGGTAAAACTACCCTAAAACAGTGGAATAACTATATAAAACTATATATTTCGGAAAAGTAGACAACCTGCCGCATCTAATGAGGGGTAACTTGCCTTCTTACCCCAAGCCTGGTGTGCACAAATGCCTCCAGAAGATGGCGCTAATGAAAAAAAAGGCATTTTCTTACATTTCTGCCCCTTCAAATGTACTGAAATTTGTGAAAACCATGGCATTTCCAACTGTATTCATTAGCTAGTGCTCTTAGGAGAAAAATGACACCCCATTGGTATGAGTTTAACTACCTCAGGGGGCGTTAGAAGTGCAAAATGACACCTACTACAACCTCAAATTTTTCTAACATTTTCTCAAACATTACTTGTCTGTACACAAATGGTTATAACAACTACAGAAGTGAAGAAAGGGTACACAAACCATACCATTTTGAAAAGAAGATACCCTGCCGCATCTAATGATGGGTGACTTGCCTTGTTACCCCAAGCCTGGAGTGCACAAATGCCTCCAGAAGGTGGCACTAATGAAAAAAAAAGGCATTTTCTTACATTTCTGCCCCTTCAAATGTACTGAAATTTGTGCAAACAATGGCATTTCCAACTGTATTCATTAGCTAGCGCTCTTAGGAGAAAAATGACACCCCATTGGTATGAGTTCAACTACCTCAGTGGGCGCTAGAAGTGCAAAATGACACCTACTACAACCTGAAATGTTTCTAACATTTTCTCAAACATTACTTGTCTGTACCCAAATGGTTATAACAACTACAGAAGTGAAGAAAGGGTACACAAACCATACCATTTTGAAAAGCAGACACCCTGCCGCATCTATTGATGGGTGACTTGCTTTGTTACCCCAAGCCTGGAGAGCACAAATGCCTCCAGAAGGTGGCGCTAATGAAAAAAAAAGGCATTTTCTTACATTTCTGCCCCTTCAAATGTACTGAAATTTGTGCAAACAATGGCATTTCCAACTGTATTCATTAGCTAGCGCTCTTAGGAGAAAAATGACACCCCATTGGTATGAGTTCAACTACCTCAGGGGGCGCTAGAAGTGCAAAACGACACCTACTACAACCTGAAATGTTTCTAACATTTTCTCAAACATTACTTGTCTGTACCCAAATGGTTATAACAACTACAGAAGTGAAGAAAGGGTACACAAACCATACCATTTTGAAAAGAAGACACCCTGCCGCATCTATTGATGGGTGACTTGCTTTGTTACCCCAAGCCTGGAGAGCACAAATGCCTCCAGAAGGTGGCGCTAATGAAAAAAAAAGGCATTTTCTTACATTTCTGCCCCTTCAAATGTACTGAAATTTGTGCAAACCATGGCATTTCCAACTGTATTCATTAGCTAGTGCTCTTAGGAGAAAAATGACACCCCACTGGAATGAGTCGACCTACCTTAGGGGTGCCAGAAGCACATCACTACACCTACCTGTTTGCTTCTTCGAAAATGGCGGCTTGTACTAAAATGTCCATAACTGTTAGAGACATGAAGGAAAGGTATAAAAGGTATACCATTTTGGAAAGTAGACATTCTCCCGCATCAATTGAGGGGTCACTTGCCTTTCTACCCCCTGGGCTGAAGTGCACAAATATTTCCAAAAGGTGGCGCTATGGGAATAAATACATGTTTTTTTACATTTCCACCACTTCAAAGATACTAAAATCTTTGAAAACCATAACATTTCCTGCTGTATTCAGTACCTGCTACCAACATGAGAAAAATGGTAGGCTATTTGTGTGGGTTAACATAGAATATGTGGGTGCTAGGAACACGTACGTAAACCTGACACTTTTGTTTTTGAAATTATCTGCTTGCACTAAAATGGTTATAACCATAATAGATATGCAGAAAAGGTAGAGAAACAATGCCATTTTGGAAAGAAAACATCCTTCCGCATCTAATGTGGGGTCACGTGCCTTCTTACCCAAAGGCTGGTATGCACAAATGCTTCCAGGAGGTGGCGCTAGTGAAAAAAAAAGGCATTTTCTTACATTTCTGCCCCTTCAAATGTATGGAACTTTGTAAAAACCATGGAATTTTCAACTGCATTCATTAGCTAGTGCTCTTAGGAGTCAAACGACACCCCATTGATATGAGTTGACCTACCTTAGGGGGTGCTAGAAGTAGAAAACTACACCTACTACAACCTCTGATGTTTCTAACATTTTCTCAAACCTGAATTGCCTGTACGAAAATGACTATAACACCTTCAGAATTGAAGAAAAGGTAGATAAACCATACCATTTTGGAAAGAAAACAACCTGCCGCATCTAATGAGGGGTCACTTGCCTTCTTACCCCAATACTGGTGTGCATAAATGTTTCCAGAAGGAGGCGATATAGGAAAAAAATTGCATTTTTTTACATTTCTGCCCCTTCAAATGTATGGAGCGCTGTGAAAACCATGGAATTTTCAACTGCATTTGTTTGCTAGTGCTCTTAGGAGTCAAATGACACCCCATTGGTATGAGTTGAACTACCTTAGGGGGTGCTAGAAGTAGAAAACTACACCTACTACAACCTCTGATGTTTCTAACATTTTCTCAAACCTGACTTGCCTGTACGAAAATGACTATAACACCTTCAGAATTGAAGAAAAGGTAGATAAACCATACCATTTTGGAAAGAAGACAACCTGCCGCATCTAATGAGGGGTCACTTGCCTTTTTACCCCTAAGTTAGTTGGCACAACTATTTCCAGAATGTGGTGCTACAGGAAAAAATAAAATTTTGTTTTACACATCAGTCACTTCAAAGATACTAAAATGGTTCAATGGCGTGGGATTTCCTAGGAGGACTTCTTGCCAGCCTAAGAAAAATGGTACCCCACTGCTGTGGGTTGACATACCAATTTACGCTACAGGAGCGTAGCTACCAGTGAAACAGAAATGGTAAAGCAAACAGTGTATGTGTGATTTTATGGCTAACAGATGAAAGAAGCTAGGGCGTCAGCCGGTGTACGTGCGGACCTGTGACTACAAGTGTAACAAAGTATGTGGGAGGGTGAGGGATTAGGCAGTGTGTGTGGGTATGAGCAGAGGAGCAAGGATGGTGGGGCAGTGTTTGATAGTGTGTATGGGAGATCTGTGACTACCAGTGTTGATAAAAAGTCCTGTGTGTGCCACAGGAAGGGGGTCGGCATTGAACTCCCCTCCTAGTGGCACACACAGGGTTAATTTGTGTTTTAATATTTTTTTTATTATATACCTCATTGAGGGGCATAAGGACCCCCTGATCCCTCCCCAATGAGGTCTTAGTAAAAAAATATATATATATGTCCACAAACAGGGGACCCGGAGAGTGCCACAGGGGTCTCCAGCGCATTGCAAAGCAATGCATTGGATCCTTGTGGCACTCAGAGGGTTAATTTTTTTTTTAATCATTACTTGGTAATCAGAGCTTGTTGGGGGGCCATCAGGACCAATCATGATGGCCCCCCAACAATCTCTGATAACGAAGTAATGAGAAATGCCCTGTGTGTGCGCCGCAGAAGGGGGGCTGCATTGGCCCCCCCTTGAGGCACACACAGGGTTAATTTTTTTTCTTTACTTTTTTTATTATGGACCTCATTGGTGGGTATCAGGACCCCTTTGATTCCCCCCAATGAGGTCTTAAAAAAAAAAAAAAAGGAATCAAAATAAATGTCCCTGTGAGTGCCAAAGGGCTCTCCAGCGCATTGCAAAGCAATGCATTGGACCCTTCTGGTACTCAGAGGGTTAATTTTTTTTTTAATCATTACTTGGTAATCAGAGCTTGTTGGGGGGCCATCAGGACCAATCATGAAGGCCCCCCAACAATCTCTGATAACGAAGTAATGATAAATGCCCTGTGTGTGCGCCACAGAAGGGGGGCTGCATTGGCCCCCCTTGTGGCACACACAGGGTTAATTTTTTTTTCTTTACTTTTTTTTTATTATGGACCTCATTGGTGGGTATCAGGACCCCTCTGATTCCCCCCAACGAGGTCTTAAAAAAAAAAAAAAAAAAAAGGAATCAAAATAAATGTCCCTGTGAGTGCCAAAGGGGTTTCCAGCGCATTGCAAAGCAATGCATTGGACCCTTCTGGCACTCAGAGGGTTAATTTTTTTTTTTATTATTACTTTGTAATCAGAGCTTGTTGGGGGGCCATCAGGACCAATCCTGATGGCCCCCCAACAATCTCTAGTAACAAAGTAATGATAGAAGCCCTGTGTGTGCCACAGGAGGGGGGGGGTGCATTTGACCCCCCCTGTGGCACACACAGGGTTAAAAAAATTTTTTTTTTTTTTTTTAATAATAGACCTCATTGAGGGGCATCAGGATCCCCCCTGATCCCCCCAATGAGGTCTTTAAAAAAAAAAAAAAAAACCCCAAAGAAAAGACCCTGTGAGTGCTACAAGGGTCTCCAGCACATTGCAAAGCAATGTGCTGGGGACCACTGCGGCACTCACAGGGTTAGTTTTGTTTTGTTTTTTTTTACATTTTATTTTTTATATATTCGGACCTCGTGGGGGACATCAGGACCCCTCCTGGTGTCCCCCAAGTAATTGATCTCCCAGCCAATAGGCTGGGAGACCAATTTGGCGACTGCAGGAGAGCAGAAGCTCTCCTGCCCTTCACTCCTACCACCGGTAGGAGTGAATGGGACCGGGGAAACTTCCCCAACGTCATCAGTGACATGTCACTGATGACGTTGGGAGGCTTCCCCCGGTCCCGCCCACTCCTACCCGGAAGTTCGGGTAGGAGAGACGGAAGAGGAGAAGCTGTGCTTCTGCTGTGCTTCTCCTCTTCCTTTATTGATCTCCCAGCGCGATCGGCTGGGAGATCAATAACAGGGGAGACATGAGGAGTGATCCTCATGTCCCCCCACGATTGCCCACCTTTTTTTTTTTTAAAATGCGGCCACTGCATGCCGGTTATACCGGCTCATGCAGTGACCGCATTTTAGTGGGTACATTGTACGAGCTTGGCACAGCGGGTACAGCTGTCCAAACTCGTACAATGTACCCACTTGGCACTCAAAGGGTTAAAAAGCAAAGCAAAATAAAAAACTCAGTTCCAAAATGCTTCAGATTTCTCCCTGAATGAAAATATCCTATATATATTGAATATATCTTCATAATTCTCTATATTGTTATTAGCAAAAAAAATGGAATCCAGCACTTTTTTTTGAACGTACAATACATATGATAGCTGCCAACACAGCCTCATGAGACAAGGTGTTCCTTTCCTCTAATCTTAATGGGTGACTTAGTGTTCCCCAGATAGTTATTTGAATTGGATTTCAATGTAATTGTACAGAGCCATCATATCCATCCTTAAGCATTTCATATCTAATGTAAACAAATACAGATTATCTAGTATTTCTTTTAACTAACATCTACTTTTCGCTTTATCAACATCGTGCTCTTTTCCAAGTTCGGTAATGTCTTGTGATCAAAACTGCACACATATGTTCCATATGAAATCTAACCTATTATTTGTAGAGAGACAAAATTATATTCTTATCTATGCCCCTTTTTATACATGACAGTATCCTTTTGGCTCTTGCAGCAGCAGCCTGACACTGCAAGCTTTCTAACTGTAGTTCTGATAAATTACTCTGTGTTGCTAATTATGGAGTTCCTTATTTCAAAGACCTGTTGATGTCTCCTGGTGTTCTGGATATCATCACCATTAGAGAAGTTGTTATATTGGTTGTTGGAAAGAACAGTTCTGTTCAGAAAGAGAATTATTTTGCCTGGACACTCAACATCATCACTCGGTCTGGCAAATCTATTTGAATGTATAAATCCAGGACTGTTCCACCTACCTCCTCACTATGTCAAATGGCAACCCATCTAGTTATCTGTCTATGCCTTGGAATATCTCCACCCTCATTATAATTATCTCAGCTACAGCCTTCTCATCAAACAGGAAACACCTCTTAAGATTTGTATTCTCCCTCAGCACTGCATACCAGTGCTTACACATACCAATAGAGGTATGGTCCCTGTAACTGCTGTTTCTGGCATATAAACATTTAGCGTGTGTACTCTGAGATTTCAAGGTAGCTCCACATTATTCCCGTTACAGTAAGTTTTAGAGAAAGAAGGCAATTGCATGATTAAATTAGATTAACAGCCCCTATGCAAGCCCAGTTGATATACGCTTTCATCTGCTGTGTTCTAGCTCATCTTAAAATGCATCCCAACTAAAAGGAGCAGTGACACTTCTTGTAACACCTCATGATAACTGGACTCCTAAATGCCTTATTTTCCATGTAATATCTTATTATAACAAGAAAAACACTACTTTATATTTTGGCTGTTTACTAGGAAATGAGCAGGCTGTGACATTGGAATTTCCAAAGAAGACTGGGAAGAACAATAGCTCAAAGGTTTGCATAGAGCACCAGCATGAGTTGTACTTGCACCACTTCTGGTGGTGATATGTTTTGATTGTGCACTGAATGGTCAGTAGTTTCAGGAAAACAGCCAACATCTTTCTTATATTATGCTGTAACAAGATGTATTGAATTTATTTTGGAAAAAATGTTATTTGGGCCATGACAAGTGTTTTATGGTTAATTGTATTTCTCAGTATCACTGCCAGCACTGTTTAATGGCAGTGTCCAGCAGACCAAGAACACAGCTCCTCCTCCTTCTGTGAGTTTTACTCTGTGTGTATATATGAGAGCTCCTTGAATGATTGTAATAGTTTGTTAGTCAAGTGGCTCAGCTATTCAGTGTGTGCTTAGGTATGCGTTTGTAAAGTGAGCTCTTCTCACAGTTGGATCAATATTACCATGTCTGCTCCACAACCCAGCAGCAAAGCACGAAGGGGAAGTTATGAAGGCATTTTATTCAACAGAAACACTGTAAGTAGAACCAGTTTTGATTTTTATGCTTGCTTGACTCCTAAAGGACCGGGAAAGAGGGGGGGGGGGGGGTGCAACTTGTTACAAAGGAACCATCTGGTCCTTAAAAGATTAATCATTTTTTTTAAATAATTGCATATTGGGATAAATTAATTGTTCTTGGTTTGGATAAAACTATATCTAAGGGTTGTGTTCAGGAAGGGAAACAGGTTCGATTCTGGAGCACATCAATTTCAATTACGGGGGGCAAATTAAATTACACATTGTTATATAAATTGAGTCTTTACCCCATAAATGCTATGGAGGTCTTAACCCTTTGATTTGTAGTGCATTGATGACCACCCTTCCATTCAAATATTAAAAGCCTCATTTAAATAAATGAGAATTGTGGGAATTCTTCTCTGTCTCCTACGATAGTTTGCTCTAGAATTACCGTTCATTAGATTCCTGAATATTACTTTAAATTATTAGATCAGATTTATTGTTTCAGTCCAGCACTCATTTCATAGACGTCAATACCATTTAATACCAACTCAAGACGGAAATGAGATGCTTTCATAAATGTTATAAATCCCAAGTGCACACCAAGAATATATATAACCCTTTGATTGCCAGAGGGGTACGCAACACATTGCAAAGCAATGCGTTGCATACCCCTCTGGCACTCAAAGGGTTAAAATGTCAGATCCAAGCCTATAGAAAGGCTGATGTATTGAGAACTGGAGTCATTGTGGAGCAAAAGATCGGCACCATGAGGAACAAGCAAAAATTCTCATTGAATTAAACTGGAATTTTTATAATTGGAATTATGATTATTATTATTATTATACATGAATGCTAAATTTGTCTCCAATACACTGGGGGTTATGCACTAAGCCGTGCTAATTATTTGATAAAGCAATGATTTCTCCAATGATATTGCTTCTCCAGTTCCTATGTTATTCTATGGAGCCTATGCGCTAAGATGTATCCAACTTCGGAGTGCATTAACTCCATAGAATAACATAGGGATTGGAGAAGTTATACCACTGGGGAAGTCACCTCCACTTACACCTCAGTGCATAACCCCCATTATTTCAGAATGTTTTGAAGACATATCTTGTATTCAATGGGTTAAAAGCCCAATTTAAATCTTTGTGAAGTTGGCAATATTTGGTTGTCCCCTCTGGAGCAAATGGTTTGCTCTAGAAAAAATCCAGGGGGGTTATGCACTAAGTTGTGATAAAGAGGTAATAAAGTTGAGATGACTTCTCCAGTGATATCACTTCTCCAAGTCCTATGTTATTCTATGGAGCCTATTCACTAACATCTCCAAAGTTGAAGACATCTTAGTGCATAGACTACATAGAGTAACATAGGAACAGGAGAAGTGATATCACTGGAGAAGTCATCTCCACTTTATCACCTCTTTATTACGCCTTAGTGCATCTCCCTCCAGTTCTTCTTAGTACTTCAGCCTTACAAAAAATTTCTGCAAAATATTATGGTTATTTGAAAAAAATTTTAATGTGATTTTTCTCTCACCCTCACTTGTCCTAGTAGAATTATTTATTCTTATTATTATTACAGAATTATTATGTTTAACACTTGGTTTGGTTTCACAATGATAATTTTAGGAAGAAAGAAAACAAAGTTTCCAGTACAATGGTTCATTAACCCCTTAAGGACCCATGACATGCCAGGACCGTCATGGGTAAACTTGCGTTAAGGACCCAAGATGGTCCTAGCATGTCAAGGAATTCAGGGATCCACGCACGGGTGCTGGCCGATTGGGGCCCCTTAATACATTTAGTGGAAAAAAAAAAGCTCTGTGGTTCTTAGCTGCCATCCGCAAAGGGTTAATGAACCATTTAGTTAATTGTGAAGCACTCAAATGGTTAACAGGTTGCTCTCAAACTCTACTGTATGTAAAATTATATTGTTTTTGTAACTCCCTTTGAATGCAAGAGACATATCCAGCGCATTGCAGTGCAATGGTTTGGATACCTCTCTGGGACTCTAAGTGTTAAAAAAAACAAACACATTTCACATAGACTGTTCTTATATGGATTTGTCTTATTTAGTGACAATGGTTCTTTTTGACCAAAAAAAGGAGGGGCAATTCCGGAGCAAATCATCTGCACCACAGGGGCCAAAAAAATCCAGTTGATTTAAATGAGACTCTTAACCTATTGAATTCTAGAGAATATATTTAGAGCATTGATGGGGTTAAAAGCCCAATTTAAATCAGTGGGAGTTTGGGGAAACTTACCCCCCCCCATGGTGGATTTGGTTAGCTCCAGATTTGCTCCTCGGAGACAACATGCTAGCGTTATCCTGAAAGTTGTGTTGGCGCTGATGTACTAAGAACTGGTGTAACGCTGGATCAAAATGCACTGTAAGGAACACACTGAAATTCCCCAAATTCCAATCCATTTAAATGGGGATTTTAACCCCTTAAGGACCAGAGGTGTGTGCAAAACATTGCTTTACAATGCTTTGTGCACCCCTCTGGTCCTTAAGTGGTTAATGTCTTCAGTGCTAAAAGGGTCTCCATGGATTGATAAGCAATGCATTGGGGACCTCTCTAGAATTCAAAGAGTTAAAACGTTTCTTCTGGTGCAGTAGAAATTGGATCAGTGTAGTTTATATCTATAGCACCAATACATATATTTTAACCCTTTGAGTGCTAGAGAGAGATCCAACTCATTGCATTGCAATTAATTGAATAATTCTCTGACACGCAAAGGGTTAGTACTAGTGATGAGCGAGCGTGCTCGGCCGATGCTCGGATCGGCTCGAGCATCGCTCTGCTCGGCACATGGCGGTACTCGTCGAGTACCGCCATGTGCTCTCCCGCCATGTTCGGGTGGCGGGGATCTGTGCCGGAAGAGGCACAGATCCGAAGACGCTCCGCTGGACCACCAGGGACTGGAGGTACGGGGGCATTGCGGAGATGAAGGGGGCATTGCGGAGATGAAGGGGGACATTGTGGAAGAGGGGCATAGACTCTATGCCCCTCTTCCACAATGTCCCCCTTCATCTCCGCTATGCCCGTCTTCCACAA
This sequence comes from Rhinophrynus dorsalis, assembly GCA_037306005.1. Classification (NCBI taxonomy): domain Eukaryota; kingdom Metazoa; phylum Chordata; class Amphibia; order Anura; family Rhinophrynidae; genus Rhinophrynus; species Rhinophrynus dorsalis. The sequence goes on along the minus strand of CM074720.1, from coordinate 241,420,122 downwards.
TGTCCCCCTTCATCTCCGCTATGCCCCTCTTCCACAATGTGCCCCTTCATCTCCGCTATGCCCCTCTTCCACAATGTCCCCCTTCATCTCCTCTATGCCATAGAGGAGATGAAGGGGGACATTGTGGAAGAGGGGCATAGCGGAGATGAAGGGGCACATTGTGGAAGAGGGGCATAGCGGAGATGAAGGGGGACATTGCGGAGATGAAGGGGGCATTCGGAGATGAAGGGGGCATAGCGGAGATGAAGGGGGCATTGACCAGGCACCCTCCCCTCATCAGAGCAGGGGGTGCCTGGTGTCGCCCCATTGACTTGAATGGGGCTCGGGTGCTCGGCCGAGCACTCGAGCCTCAGGGGGTGCTCGGTCAGAGCACCCGAGCACCCGAGCATCGGGGTGCTCGCTCAACACTAGTTAGTACTCATTCCATCTGTGTCTTTTTATATCAACTCAATGAAAGGATCCTTGGTTTAGTTCCTCAGCCGCACTGAGGCTAATGTCTAAGAAGAAGTGGGGCAGATATGGAATACATAATACCATAGGGGGCAAATACAAATTCCAATTAATTTAACTGGGTCTATTAACAAATCAGTTTGTTGGAAACCTCTCTAGCATTAAATGCGGTTAAAGGGATAGTAACACTTGATATATATTAAAATGTATATTTTTATGATTATCCTCCTGAGTACAACAAGGCTACTGTAACTGCTGAGAGGTGTTTTACTTGAAAAGATATTGCAGCTCAAACTCAAATTTTTTTAGGTGCAATATCTCAATTGCCTGAAATTTTACAGTTGTGCTCTTGCTACACCATCCTAGGGGAGTTTACAGTCAATTGACCAGAACTTTCCACAGGATGATGCAGCAACAGCGCCACTGTGCAATCTCAGGCCATTGAAATATTGCACCTAAAAAATTCAAGTTTGAACCACAATAACTTTTCAGTAAAACACCTATCAACAGTGGGAGTATCCTTGATATACTCAGGAATATAAATCCAACAAAAAATACATATTAAGTGTTACTATCCTTTTAAATGCCCCATTTAAATCAATGGGAAAATGATGCTTTATTCTCTATGGTGCAATTGATGCCATACTCACTGTATTTACCTAGAACACTAAACTGAATACAAACAGATTTAATGGGTTGACTTACAGCGGCAAAAGGTTCAAGTGAAATCAGTGGAAGATTTCATCCAGAAGCTGCTGGAATGAAAAATTACAAGTTTATTGAACCTAAAATTTTAATACTCTGTTGATTTTCATTGTTATGTTCGTGAGAAACATAATCCTGCTAATTTGATGCTTATCTGCTGAGACAGGTTTATACATTACAACCAGATTATTGCACCAATTACATGCAGTTTCTAGCGGTCCACCATAATCACATTATCCCGTCAATGAGTGTCTCTAATAACAAAATATCCAGTTAAAGGTGAAGTAACACCTCATAATAATAACCCCCACAGTCACCAACTATGGTCAGAAAATTCTAATTGTGATTAGGAATTTTACCTTTGTACCTTGGTTCAAGAGATAACATCCTCAATCAGTACTGGATATTTTAGCCATGGAGGTGGCCATGACAGTTTTTGGTAGTTTTTTTTTTTTTTTTTTTTTTTAAACAAAAGCAGGAAGAGTGCATAAGACTACTTAATCCTTTGAAGACCAGTGGTGCATGCAACTGTTATGTCAATCTCCATTTATAAGACATCCAGAACTGATTGAAGTTATCAATTAAACAAAGGCACATGGGCAAAATTCATGGGGATCATTAGTATTTTATGGCCATCGTAAAGTAAACAGTGAATAATTATTAAGAGGTGTTACTTCTCCTTTAGAAAGTGACTGAGGTGCTTCCTGTATCTTATTATATATCATGAGAGATGTCCTAGTATGGACTGAAACTTTGGTGTAAATATGAGGTGATTTAATATTTTGATATGTTGATGTTTAGAGTATAGATTTTTTTGAGAACATTGAGCACCTGCTATTTTTTCTATTTGTCTATCTATCTATCTATCTATCTATCTATCTATCTATCTATATATCTATCTATATATCTGTCTCTGTCTGTCTGTTTGTCTATCTATCTCTGTCTCTGTCTGTCTCTATCTATCTATCTATCTATCTATCTATCTATCTATCTATCTATCTATCTATCTTTCTATCTATCTGTCTATCTATCCGTCATTGAATTTTAAATGCATACACACATATATAATATAAATACATACATACATAAATATATGCACATGCTTAACCCCTTAATTGCAGTTAAGGACCACAGAGCTTTTTTTTTAATTATTTTTGCAAAATGGATTCAGGGATCCCAAAGTGGTGTGTAGCCGCTCAGGAACCTCTGAATTCTATGACGTGCCAGGACCGTCATAGGTCCTTAATGCAAGTTTACCCATGATGGTCCTGGAACATCATAGGTCCTTAAGGGGTTACATTTAAGTGGAGAGGGAAATATTTAACCTCTTGAATACCGCAGAGGACTCATTTCAAAGGATACATTTGCAAAGCATATAGAAATAACCAATGAATTTGGTCTTCAAGAGTGTTATGGGGAATCTGAACTTGGACCTCTTGCTTTCAAGAACCTAGGGAGAACAGCTGCACCTCAATAACAAGGCCCAAAGAGGATAAAATGTATTTCTGGCGTGAGCTGCCTGGCATTCACGCCTGCACTGCTATTTATGGCAGGATCAGTATGATGTCCTTCAGAATGTTTCTTCACTGTGTATGGCACTTGTGAGCTAAAAGAGATTGCACCCTGGGTAGGATTATGTCCTATAAAGCCTGTTACATACATATATTTACACACACACATATATATATATATATATATATATATATATATATATATATATACTTCTTATAAAGTGTAGAGAGCAAAATTTAACTCCCTAAAAAGCTAGAGAGGACTGCAATGCATTCGAGACCTCTCTACCATTTAAGTGGTGAATTAAATATGTGCAATAACGTATCTATTAAAAAATGTGCAAAATTGTCATACAAGTTAAAATATAAAGAAGTCACCATTAAAAATTATTGCATACATCTGTTAAAGAGATAGTAAAAGTGCAATAAAACTTGAGCTCCAATTATTACCTACAATTTTTGGAACATTTTGCAGTATATATGGTTACTCACTTTTCTGTAGTTCAGCCGCTATCTTAGCTGGAAAGATCCCCCTCCCTCACCTTCTGGCCATGTCACAGTCCGGATGGAAAACTGTAAGGGACAAATTTCATTAAGTATAAGGAAAATCCTGCCCTCCTTCATCAAGGAGTGCAGGGCTTTCCTTATACTTAGTGAATTAAGTTTGTCCTTCGCTGCATCTGTCTGGTCCCAAGACCGGATTCCACATTCGATGGGAGACGGCCAGAAGGGGAGGAAGGGTGATCTTTTCAGCTATGATAGCGACTGGACTACAGAAAAGTGAGTAACTATATATGTGTGCACAATTATTAGGCAAGTTGTATTTTTGAGGATTAATTTTATTATTGAACAACTACATTGCTCTCCGTCAATCAAAATTTTAAGAAACATTAAACCTGAATATTTAAGAAAGTAAAAGTGAGCTTTTAGCTTTCTTAGGAGAATATCTATGTGTGCACAATTATTGGGCAACTATTAGTGTGCAGAATTATTATGCAACTAAATGAAAAACGATAATTTTCCCATCTTGCGTGTTTATTTTCATCTATTAAAGTGAGAACACTAAACAAACAACTCAAAATTTCCAAATAAACTTTTGTGACATTTAAAAAAAAAAAAAAAAAGACCAGTGACCAATATAGCCACCCTTCTTTTCAATAAAAGTCATAAGCCTTCCGTTCATGGAGTCTGTAGGTTTCTTGATCTGTTGACGATCAACTTTTTGTGCAGCAGCAACACAGCCTCCCAGACACTGTAAATCTGCAGTTTAAGAAGGGCCCACAAGTTCTCAATAGGGTTTAGGTCAAGTGAGGAAGGGGGCCATGTCATTATTTTATCATCTTTAAGGCCTGTACTGGCTAGCCACCATCGATTCATGAAATGGAGCATTGTCCTGTATAAAAATCATGGTCTTCTTGAAAGATTCAGACTTTTTCCCTGTACCACTGCTTGAAGAAAGTGTCTTCTAAAAACTGGCAGTGGATTTGGGAGTTGAGTTTGAGTCCATCTTCATCCCGTAAAGGTCCAACTAGCTCATCTTTGATAATACCAGCCCATACCAGTACCCCTCCTCCACCTTGCTGGCGTCTGAGTCGAGCTGGAGCTCGGTGCCCGTTACTGATCCAGCCATGGGCTCATCCATCTGGACCGCAAAGAGTCACTCTCATCTCATCAGTCCATAAACCTTTGAAAAATCTGTCTTCAGATATTCTTGTCTTCAGATTGTCTTGTTCAGTGGTGGTCGGGTTTCAGCCTTCCTTACCGTGGCCATGTCTCTGAGCACTGAACACCTAGTACTTCTAGACACTCCAGGTAGGTTGCAGTTCTGGAATATGACAGCACTGGAGGATAATGGGATCCTGGTAGATTCATGTTTGATTCTTCTCAAATCTCTGGCAGTTAATCTGTGTCTTTTTTTCTCAGCACGTTTCTTGCGACCCTGTTGACTATTTGCAACAAAACGTTTGGTGGTTCTGTGATCACACCCCAATATCTTAGCAATTTCAAGAGTGCTGCATCCCTCTGAAATACTTTTTACAATTTTTGACTTTTCAGAGTCAGTTATATCTCTTTTTCTGCCCATTTTGCCTGAGGAAATGAAGGAGATTGCTTCTCGTGATTTACCTAAGGATTTTGGATGATGTGATATCGTTTATCATCCAGATTGACATTTGGGTCCGGGACAGACCCTTGCTTAAGGAGCACCTGCGGAGGCATCCTGCCAGAATGTCCTCTCACTTAACTTGCCCACCCAGTCCTCCCTCACCTACCATGCCTCCTGGTTCCGACTCTGGGGGTGGTGAACCGATGCAGGTTGGGGCCACCCAGCTCTCTGTGGAGGAGAGGGACTTTTGGAGGAGGGAGGGACTATGTCTCTACTGTGGGAGACCTGGACACTTATTGAAGTCATGCCCAGTACGTCCGGGAAACGCTTGCACCTAACATCCTGTCAGGGACAGATCTTAGGTGGCATCTCTCAGTCCCCGGAAGTCACTCAGGATAAACCCATGCTTGAGGTGGTTTCTGCACTAATAGACTCTGATGCGGCTGGTTATTTTATGGACGCCGCTTTTGCTGATCAAAACGGTATTCCCTTACAGTCACATGCCTCTCCCTTGGCAGTTGAGACTATTGATGGCAGACCCTTGCTGCCATCACACATTACTCATGAGACGTCTCTGTTAACCCTGAAAGTGGGAGCCCTCCATAAAGAAACCCTGAAGTTTCAGGTTATCAACTCTCCTCATTATGCCATCGTCCTAGGGTTTCCTTGGTTGCAGGCACATAACCCTAGGATTGATTGGAGTACATGTGAAATATTGTCTTGGGGTCCACACTGTGATGAGTCCTGTCTATCACTCTCCATTAGACTGGCGTGTGCCGAGTCTTCTGGCCTACCGGAGGCCTATTCTCAGTTCATTGATATGTTTAATAAAGTCCAGGCCGGAGCATTACTTCCTCATAGGCCTTATGATTGTTTGATAGACTTACTACCTGGTACTACCCCTCCTAGAGGGTGTCGTTGTCATCCCGAAATCTTAACCTCCAGGTACCTTGTAATAAGCTGGCTCCTCGATTTGTTGGTCCATTCAATGTGTTGCGCAGAATTAACCCTGTGGCGTATGCTTTGGAGCTTCCCACTTCTATGCGCATTCACAATGTGTTCCACACCCCCTTGCTTAAACATCTGGTGTGTAACCGCTATACGACCAGTTTGGTTCGGCCAGCTCCGGTCAAGGTTTGCAATCATGAGGAATTTGTGGTACAGAGCATTCTGGACTCCAGATGGGTCAGAGGGCGCCTTCAGTATTTGATTCACTGGAAAGGTTATGGTCCAGAGGAGTGCTCCTGGATACCTGCCAATGATGTGCACACTCCTGTGTTGGTGTGCAGATTTCATGCTCAATTTTCTACGAAGCCCCGAATCTGTCCGTGGAGGTGGGGTCCTTGGGGGGGGGGGTACTGTCACAGTGCCTTACCTCGGCCTGCGCCATTCGGCCAGGAGCGGGGTTCTGGACTGATGCTCTGGTGTCACTGGCTGCGTCCCTCTTTGCCTGAGGCCTCCTCGTGTATGGTTCCTTGTTACTGCCATCATTTATCAGGCACTTGCCTGGATGCCTGTTATAGGCCCAGCCTGGGGGACCTAATTGGTCCCGCCTTCTACTACTCCTTTATAAACCTCTCTGGGCCTGTGTATCATTACCCTTACGCTGATGTTCAGTGCAGTTCTAGTCCCTGTTATTCCTGTATCCTGTGTATGACCCGGATTGTCTGACTATCCATTCTGGTGTTGACCTGTGGCTCTGTCTGACCATTCTACCTGTGCGCTCCTTTGGCTATAGACATACAGTCTGGTGCAGACCTGTGGTTCTGACTGACTACCAGCACCGTGTATGACCCTGGCTTGTCTGACTATCCAACCTGGTGCTGACCTGGGGCTCTGTCCAACTATCCTCTCAGTGTTGCCTACTATTATTGGATATCCTATCTGGTGCAGACCTGTGGCTCTGGCTGACTATCCGCTCTGTGTATGACCCTGGCTTGTCTGACTATCCAACCTGGTGCTGACCTGGGGCTCTGTCCAACTATCCTCCCAGTGTTGCCTACTATTATTGGTCATCCTATCTGGTGCAGACCTGTGGCTCTGGCTGACTATCTGCTCCGTGTATGACCCTGGCTTGTCTGACTAACCTAACTGGTGCTGACTGGTGGCTCTGTCTGTTCACTCCGCTGTGTTGCCCGTTTCCCACAGACATCCATCCTGGTGCGGACCTGGGGCTCTGGCAGATTCCAGCCTTACGGACTGCAGACGTGAGTCAGTGTCTCCACTGCTGCGAATGAGCTCTTCCTAACTGACTGCAGGCGTGAGTCAGTGTTCTCCAATGTAGCTACCTAGCGGGAGACTTCGGGTCATATCCGGTACTCTACTCACTACCATTGAGACTACCAGTTGGCTCTGGCCTAGTCTCCAGCAGTTGTAGTTGACCCATTGTGAGACTCCTATTTCTGATAGAGTATGTGGCCTTTTCCGTCACCCTTTGCTTATTCTTGTTATTGTAGCTATTTGCATTACTACCTATTATTCTAATAAAGGTGATTTTAACTATATCATCTGACTCCTTGTCTTGATTGAGAAACTATCACGGTGCCCGTGATTGCTCTCTTTTCATGTCTGTCACCAGTAGGGGGCTCTCCATTGGCTGGCTGTCTTCAGCCCGCCCTGTATTTCCTATTTAAACCTAGCCTGGGCACCCTTTGGGTGCCCTTTCATGTTGTCTCTTTGCTGCTGTGATTGACACTGTTCCTGAGAATCCTGGGCCTTTGCTGTGTTCCTGCGACCTGTGTCTACCCGTTCCAGTGCTTCCAGTTGAAGAGTTCCTGTTGACGTTTGATCCGGTTGAGCCTCTGCTTCCTGCTGCCAGTCTCCACCGGCGTTCCTGATTCCGGTCGACCGTCTGCCTGCGGTTTCCTGCTTCCATCCGCTGGTTCCTGTCCAGTCCTGCTTGCCTTCAAGACGTTCCTGAGTCGCCTTGGGGACATTGTTATCTTGCCGGTTATCGTACGAGAGACTGGTTCGCTCCTTAAGCCATCCGGCCGTCTCAGTGTATAACATTCCACGTACAGGGTACTGGTTCGCTCCTCAAGCCACCCGGTTGTTTCATGAGTATAGCGCTCCACGTACAGAGTACTGGTTCACTCCCCAAGTCATCTGGCTATTTCAGTGCTCAAGCCACCCGGCTGTTTCATGTGTATAGCGTTCCACGTACAGGGTACTGGTTCACTCCTCAAGCCATCCAGCTGTCTCAGTGTATAGCGTTCCACGTACAGGGTACTGGTTCGCTCCTCAAGCCATCCGGCTGTTTCAGTGCTAAGCCACCCGGCTGTCTCATGTGCATAGCGTTCCACGTACAGGGTACTGGTTCGCTCCTCAAGCCATCCTGCTGTTTCAGTGCTTAAGCCACTCGGCTGTTTCATGGGTATAAGCGTTCCATGTACAGGGTACTGGTTTGCTCCTCAAGCCATCCGGCTGTCTCAGTGCTCAAGCCACCCGGCTGTCTCATGTGTATAGCGTTCCACGTACAGGGTACTGGTTCGCTCCTCAAGCCATCCGGCTGTCTCGGTGTATACCGTTCCACGTACAGGGTACTGGTTCGCTCCTCAAGCCATCTGGGTGTCTCAGTGTATAGCGTTCCACGTACTGGGTACCGGTTCGCTCCATAAGCCACCCGGCTGTATTAAAATCATAAGCATTCCACATACAGGGAACCGGTTCGCTCCTCAAGCCATCCGGCTGTCTCAGTGTATAGCGTTCCACGTACAGGGTACTGGTTCGCTCCTCAAGCCATCCGGCTGTCTCAGTGTATAGCGTTCCACGTACTGGGTACTGGTTCGCTCCATAAGCCACCCGGCTGTATTTAAATCATAAGCATTCCACATACAGGGTACTGGTTCGCTCCACTAGCCACCCGGCTATACCAGTATTATAGCGTTCCACGTACAGGGTACTGGTGCACTGCCTTCACCCCTGACTGCTCTATAGTGGTATGTTGTTCCATCTGTGAGAGCACTGCTAGCTCCACACCTTCACTATATCTACTGCTGGCGGCTTACTTACTGACCTAGCCTCTTTCCGTCATAGTGACTGTTTATTACCTATCAGTCACTTTGCTGAGCGGTTGTGTATTCCTCTAGTCTATGGACTGCCTTGCCTGGTATATGGTAAGGCCGGTAGAACCTCTCCCGTTTCCTTGGGTTGCCTTACCCGATATTGGCGAGGCCGGTAGAGCCTGTTTAATCTCCTGTCAATTGGCTGCCTTGCCCGGTATATTGTAAGGCCGGTAGAACCAGTCCTGTTTCCTTGGGTTGCCTTACCCGGTATTGGCAAGGCCGGTAGAGCCTGTCAATTGGCTGGCTTGACCGGTATATGGTAAGGCCGGTAGAACCAGTCCTGTTTCCTTGGGTTGCCTTACGCGGTATTGGCAAGGCCGGTAAAGCCTCGTCTCAAGTTCCTATTCCCTGGCTGCCCTGCCCGGTATATTGGCAGGGCCGGTAGAGCCAATATTACTCTGTATCGCACTGTATTACTATCCAAATAAAGATATCTGTGTGTACGTGTATATTCCCCTACGGGGTTGCATTAACTTTTCAATAAAGTTGATTTTTTACCTAACTCTGTGTCTGAGAGTCTTAACAAACCGTGACAGAACCGTTACAATGATATGGTCAAAATACTCACATGCCTAATAATTTTGTACACAGTGTAGTGCAAATGTTCCAAAAATTGTATGTAATAATCATAGCTCAACTTTTATTGCATTATTACTATTCCCTTTAAGTTTAATCTCATTTAATCAGGCAGGCTTCAGATATTGTGTGGTCAGTTCCAGGATTTAATCTCCAAAACACCATCTTTAAAAAACTTAAAGAACAGTGCACATGGAGATCTCATAGCACATACCCCTAATGTCTCTCTCATTGGGACCCAAATTCCTCTGTTCCTCTTTCCTACTCTCGTGTCCCTCTTTGGAGATCTGACTTTGTAGTGTATTTAAGTATACCACACTGCTCCATAGCAATAAAAGTGGTATCATTCTATTTCTGTGGTGGCAGACTATTGTAGCTATATGCCTACTTTGCACATATGTTTGTGAGTGTCCGCTTATCTATTTGGCTTATCAATATTACACCATGAGACCCCCTGATGTGCTGTTCCCATTTCCATCAATGAATATCACAAACAGTTTGGTCATAGGATAGACTACATTGAAGGTAGCCAACAATGGCCCTCAATAGCTATGAAGAATACATGCTTTCAAGATATCCTTACTTGAGTACAAGTGGATCAATTAAAGTGATAGAGTCACTAATTATTCCACCTGAGGTCAAGCAGAAATATTGTTTAATAGTGTTTACAAAAGGATGTGTTAGCATAACAAAAAACAGATATATGATAAAGGTGATGATATACAGTTGATATCCATTATTTCATTTTTAAACCTTTAAGGATTAGAGGGGTGTGAATGCTCCACTCTGGTCCTAAAAGGGTTAACTTAAATATATTTTTAATGATTTCTAATGATCTATCTATCTACACGTAAGACAGGATGCATGCCTTAATTTGCAATATATATATCCTATATAATAATTCGCTAAGTTGTGTGTAACGCCTGACATGCGCAGTAGACACTGCTGTGTGTGCTCCTTCGGAGCGCCCAGCTCTGTATCAGCCGCGGCGCGGGCAGTCTCTACTGCATGTGACTGCCCCGCGACCGGCTGCCAGAGGCACTGTTCAACTAGTATATATATATATATATATAAAACAAGCAAAAGGATCACATTCACAGGATTTAAAAATTTATCAAAATCTATTTTGATATTTGAATAACTTGGGATACATTTTCAAATCCTGTGAGTGTGATACTTTTTTAAAAGAGCAGAACGTAAAGGGCTATGTACGTTGTTACTGGGATTAATATTTATTTAGTGCTAGTTGATCCAAGGAGAAATCTGATTGCCATTTGGAATCAAGAAGGAATTTTTCCCCTCATTCACAGCAGAATTTGAAATTGCTGTAACAAGGGTTTTTTTTTTTTGCCTTCTTTTGGATCAACAATGGTAAACAGGAATAGGAAAAGGGTTGAACTTGATGGACGCAAGTCTTTTTTCAGCCTAAACTGCTATGTAACTATGCAACTATGGTATTACTTCAACAGATCTACAAAATTAGTTTTCAAAATAAAATATGGTTAACACAGCATATAGGAAATTTGGAAAGCTCCACAGTAGTTTTTAGGTAATAGTGTCCATTTATGAATGTGAAATAGCAATGAGAGGGGTGGCTTTTTTAAAGGGGTGGTATGAAGATTAAGACTGGGAGCCATATAAGGAAGAAGAGCATGGTTATGTATTTCTAACCCATCAGTGCTCCAAATACTTAGTATGTAGCGGGGCTAGAAGAAAAAAGGTTCGTCTTAACGCTCTGAATGACAGAGACATCTCCAACACATAGGGCCCTATGTTCAAATGAAAAGTAGATGATTTCTGGGGGAAACCAACTGCACAATAGAGGCAACAGAGTTAAAATTCCCATTGACTTCACATTCAAGAGGTTAAAATCGCCATTCAAATAAATGTTACTTTTTGGAAGTTTTCCTTCATGGTGCAACTGGTTATCCTAAAAATTCCTCCACTTTTCTTTTGGACCTGAGTCCCACAGTGCATCCAGGCAGGAGTCGAAACAGACACACACTGAAGGGGACAAATGTGGCACAACATGCTTTTTGAAAAAAACATAAAACAAATAAAAACATTTTAGATGCTAAATGGGTCCTGCATCCACTCGGCTCTTATGTACAAATCACTTTGTGCATCAAAAAAGCTGTTTTGTTCCCAGGGGCAAGCGGTGTGGGAGTGTGAAGATGTTTCTGGGAATTTAATTCCTCTGGGCCCAGTTACATGCTATGTACAAAGTGAGCACAGAGATATATGTGGACAATGTGTCTTCTATGTCTGCCAAAGGTGTGACATGTGAGTCAAACAGTGATGTTCTACGCTAGTATGCACTGTGTGCCCGTATATACAAATGCAGTACCAGATGTAAATAGATACAGATGCTTCTATCACATGCTGCACAATAGGGGAATACTATGCCCTGCACTCCCCTTTCATACATTCCCCTCAATGAGGCTGATGTATGACAAAAAAAACTGGCGCAAACCATTTGCACCGCAGGGGACAATGGAAAATCCCAACATTCACATACATTTAAATATAGCTTTTACTCTTTTGAATGATAGAAAGGACTCTGACACATTGCAAAGGGGCTAAAAGCCCCATTAAATCAATGATAGATACTATTAGCATCACATAAAACAGTGGTCCCATAATTGATCAAGATATTCTTAATATATTAGCTTATCTGAATTTTCATTTATCAATCAGGCAATCAATCCTATATAATAATTCGCTAAATCGTGTGTAGCGCCGCAACATGCGCAGCAGACACTGCTGCGCGTGCTGCAGTCATGCACAGTACAGACTGCCTGCACCGCGGCTGATACAGAGCTGGGCGCTCCAAAGAAGTGTCCAGCTCTGTATCAGCCGTGGTGCGGGCAGTCTCTACTGCGCGTGACTGCCCCGCGACCGGGTGGCAGTGGCACTGTGGCCCGTGTAACGGGCTGTTCAACTAGTCAATTAATAAAATACTATTGTTCAGTGTCCCTTGTTGCAGTGAAAGCATTTTAGGATTTGTAGTTTTGTGATGATCTGGCAACCCTGTGTAAGGCAGATATTTGGACGTGTCTGAGACAGGTGCATATGTGATCATATAGGTTGATTTAGGCAGGGGGTTGTCTGCTGGATTTAGGAAGTCTCATTATGATGGAATTACAGTCTATTTGTGCTGATCTACAGCATTGCTGAAGTGGAACTAATTCTGTCAGGTGCTTCAGAATTCCTCTGGTTCACTAGAAATGTCAACTCTATATCTTCATTAAGGCAATTTCCCTGCACTTTTTGCATATGTAGAATAACAAGGAACTGCAAGTGCTGGGAAAAAAAGACAACATTAAGGGACACAAAGGAATGGGTGAAACTTTAGGACAAACCAACTGCGTAACAGTGAACAAAATTCCTCAAATCACCATTGATTTTACAGATTACTACTAACATCTCCTACTAATGGACAACAAATCTTAATGACCCACAGGATTTTTGCCCTTGTGCCTTGGTTTAAGAGATATGATTGTCAATCATACCTGGAAGTCATGTCTGTGTCCATAGAAAAAATAGAAATAAAAGAAGGCGTTCCTTTGTGCAATACTGTGAGTATCAAATTATCACAGTGGCTGTGATTATCCTGTCACTCTCATCTGTGGCAGACTGTGATTTGCTCAGTTGGTTTGGCCAGCCCCTTGGTGACCTTTTTATACCTGACTCTTCATCTGTCAGATGCCCTTTCGTGGTGTTTCTGAGCCAGACTTGCTGTTGCTGTGTTCCTGTATCCGGATTCCTGTGTACCGACTTTGGCCTGTCCTGACTACGCTCCAGTGTTCCTGATCGTGTATGACCCGGCTTGTCTGAGAATCCTCTACGTGCTACGACCCGGCTTGTCTGAGAACCCTCTACGTGCCTACGACCCGGCTTGTCTGAGAGACTTCTACGTGCTACGACCCGGCTTGTCTGAGAGACTTCTACGTGCTACGACCCAGCTTGTCTGAGAAACTTCTACGTGCTACGACCCGGCTGCTTACTTCCTGCTTCGAGATCACCGCGGCCTGTTCCAGCGACCTGCTTGGCCTGTTGTCGCCACCGAGACATTCTGAATCCTGCGTTGCTGTGCCGACCTAGTGTGACCATTACACTCCTGTGTAACCCATCCATCAGTGCAGAGTTCCTTGCTGACTTGCATAAGCTGTGCTCCTTGTACCGAGCCTCTATACGCTGCAGAGCTAAGTTACCATACCGAGCCTGGGAGATTCAAACGTACCTTTTAACCCTTGCAGTGCCGCTTCTCTCTTGCCAGACCTCCTTTCTGATTACAGAGCCGTTACCTTGTATGTCTTCTGCTGCTGAGTTGGCCGCTACTTGGACGGCGACTCACAGATACGTTTGCAGAGTAGTCTATCCTGTTGGTCCGGTTGGGCGTCTTTGGCTGTCGGTCTCACGGCTATTACCGGAGGTATCCGGTGCGGCTATTGGTAGCAAGGTTAGGCTCCAAGCTCTTGCAAGATCCGAAGGTGTATTGGCTCGTGTTGTGCTCACGTTGGTCTCCGGTTATACGCCCGTGGGGGCTAAAACGCCAGCTTTGCATCTCAGGCTAGTCTCGATCACCCCCGTGGGGGCTACATACTCTTGCACTTGCAGTCTCAGTGGTCTCCTGGTGAACGCCCGCGGGGGCTATTTTGGGTCACCGTTCTGCTATAGCTCACGTTGGTCACTGAACATCTACTACCCATCATTGCATGAACTCTGTGCTGTGCACATTTGCTCACTTGATCACTACACCACACGGGCGTGCCAAACCCCACAGCTGAGACTGACAAATTGTTCTCATTTACCATTTAGGGGCCAGTTCCCTATTTTCTGTACCTATGTTGTGTGCCTTCTATCCATTATAGTGAATCTATGTGTATTGTGTATTCACTTGCAATTATTGCTGTCAACTGTAGAGGGCGATCATTTGTATTTATTTTCTTTCAATAAAAGATTGTTTTATTTTACCTACTGGTCTGAGTATCAAAACAAACCGTTACACAAATATAATCACCACACCTTCGCCAGTTGAACAATACAATGGTAAATGCTGGAATAACATCCTATATAATAATTCGCTAAAATGTGTGTAACGACAAAGTCATGCACAGTAGAGACTGCCCACGCCACAGCTGATACAGAGCTGGATGCTCCGCGGCACGGGCAGTCTCTACTGTACATGACTGCCCTTCGACAGGCTGGGAGTGGCACTGTGGCCCATGTAACGGGCTCTTCAACTAGTATATATATATATATATATATATATATATATATATATATATATATATATATGCAAACCAGCACAAATAAACTCAGGGTGTAATCAACTGTACCCCACCAGCTTCCTAACAACTCCAATGATCTGGCAGCTCTCACTCCAAACTCCATTCCCAGAGCCAGGTATGAAAAAGAAACAAACAAAGAGGGGCGCCAATAGTGCTTTATCACACAAATAAAATACATGATCAAGTTCACTCACAATATACAATGGCTGCCTGTGCGCACAAACCCATAGACCGCTTATGTAGCTTGCAGGGAATTTATACCATCCCTGCTTGGTACTAAAGGGCTGTTGTCCTCACCACTGCTGTATTGAAACAGGAATACTCAGTTCAGTTATTCATCAGTAATCTTTCATTCTCAGTGCAGTATCCACAGATCAGCATGAAGAAGAAATCCGCTTCACAGGATAAAAAATGTTTATTTAAAAACCATAAAATATAGAAGGTGAATGTACTTGTTTCGTAGCTCGCAGGCTACTTTTTCAAGATATGTAGGTTATAAAAGACATATCGAACATGGAGTGGAAACATCTTTTTGTGGCTGATGCAAAGTTGCAAGGGCATGGGTATAAATCCTGAATTCATTACCTGATTAAGCAGATAGTTTTTGGACTATGTTGTGGGACAGGCCTAGCCTCTGGATATACTCTTATATCCTATACCTATTGATGCACTATAAATGTCTTCTTTTTGTTGGATTCAGCATGATTTGGTGGGTTTATTCCACTTCTTAATTTGAACCCATGGAGTGGCTCTGCTGTCTGGGCAAGTGCCATCACAACTGGAGGTAGCAGTGGTAATGAGCTGGAGCACCAAGGGATGCTTGTGTATGAGAAGTGGATGGTAGCCAACCTCATGTCTTGAGCTAACCTTCCTCCCTACAGAGGATACAGAGTCTACCTTGCCCTGGAGCTCCAGCACCCCAAGGCAGATTCACAGAGTGACTGAACAAGTCAAGGACACTCTGGCCATTTTATTTTTGTGGATTGCACAAATAGTACATGAAGAGTTCAAGCTACATTAGGGACTGGTGCTCAGGAGGTCCTCTGCTTTCAACTAGCAGAGCTTGTCCCTGGAGAGTGGGGAGTCCTCTCCTGGAAAGGAGTGTGATTTTTGTCCAGGGAGTTAAGGCAATGAAAGAGGATACCAGAGATACAGATGGGTTCCTGAGGAATGTTGAAAACCAGTTCACATTAAATGATGTGCCAGGAAGTGTCTGGGTGAAAATCCTGTTTTGCCTGTTGGCTGGTGGAGTGGTTTGCATCCTAATGCTAGCCAAGATTATGGGTAAGTCAAAGCCTCTAATGTAGTCCATTATGTGGTAACCCCATAATCTCCCCAGCAGAAGTTCTAAACCCTCTGCTTGGCCCCAGGGTACACATACAAGATGTGTGTCCACAAAGTGTTTCGGGCCTGTGATAACTGGTTGCAAGAGTGTACTATACTGTTGAAGAGGTTCAGCAGCTGGTGGCTTTGGAACACTTACTGGGAGATCTTCAGTAAGGTGAGCTGTGAGTGGGTGGTGGAAAAACAAACTTGTACCCCGGAAGCAGCAATGGCTGCAAAGGAACAGGCCTTCTGGGAAGCCCCAGCCCAAACAGAAACACTGACCCAGCTCCACTCCCATTTATGGAATTCCTGAGGAATAGCAGCCCCAATGGAATCCAGCCAGTGTCCCATCCACACTGGTGGGAACCCAAGTGTTTTAACCCTTTGAGTGACAGGGGGTATGCAATGCATTGCAATACAATGGGTTGCATACCCATCTAGCACTCAAAGGGTTTCTGCCAACAGCCAGGATACCTACAGCATCAATGCCCCGGCGTACTATGGCTGGTAAAATAAGCTTGTAATTTATTAAAATAAATAGAGAAACAATGGACATAATTCCTGATGCTTAATGTGTTTCTAAGTGGTTCTAAGCATGCTGCTTTTTCATTATTAAATTGCAAGAGTATCTTATGAAGAAAATCCCTTTTTTCATTGGAGTCAGGAGGTTTCTCCGAGAGGGTTTCCTGAATCCACCAACTTCTACCCGGTAGTTCAGTTAGGATGGAAGCAGGAAAGCTCTCTTGCTCCCCTGCATTGCCTCTATTGATCTCCAAGACAAATCAGCTGGGAAATTAGTAGTTGAGGGGCACCAGGAGGGGTTCTGATGCCCCACTATGTGGTTTGATGGTTTTTTTCCTGTAAGGGCAGGGGGGGCAAAACAGGAATGGAAGAGAGGAGGAGATGAAGTTTATACACTTGGATTTTGCCCCTCTGTCTCCTCAGCCAACACGCACTGTGTATAACTATTGCCCAGTGCCTCCTCCTCAGCCAACTCAAACCCCATCCCACACATATCATTGTCTGGTCAGGGGCAGTAAGCCTGTCCCACAGTGTGGCTGCCACCGAACCTTTTTCAAGGAAAACAGGGCTAGCCTTTTACATATATATATAGATGGGCCTTTGATACAATTTTTCCAGACACTCTTCATTACTCCAGTTTTTTTTTAAGTCTTCCCACTTGGGCTATATGTTCAAAATAAAAGTGTAGAAATTCTGGGGCAAACTAGTTGCACTTTAGGGGAGAACTAAGCAATCTAAAATTGTTTGAGAGCTCTCTAGCTTTTGAGGGGTTAAACATTGTTGGAGACCTCTCTAGCTTTCAAGGGTTTAAAAACAGTTGGAGACCTCTCTAGCTTTCAAATGGTTAAAATCCCCTTTTAAATCAATTAGCATTTTTAGTTTCCCCTATAGTGCAAATGATTTGCTCCAGAACTCCTCTACTGTCCCTTTTGTCTATATTAATGTAACGAGGAAGCCTGACAACTACAGCCTCTTTAGCTTTTGTTTAATGCTGATATTAGCTTATTTTCCCCTTCTTTCCCTGAGTTTGCCCCCCTGAGAGACACAGAACAGAAGAGCAAGCTAGTGTACTTAGCAAATCAGCATGTCACTTGCAATGTTATTAAATTTCACATCATAACTAATGAAAAGCTCTTAGTTGTGCAAAATGAGAGCAACAACTTTATGAGGTCTGTTTTCCTATTATCCCTGCATAGGCAATGAATTAGTCTCTTGAGGTCTTCATTCATTTG
This sequence comes from Rhinophrynus dorsalis, assembly GCA_037306005.1. Taxonomy (NCBI): domain Eukaryota; kingdom Metazoa; phylum Chordata; class Amphibia; order Anura; family Rhinophrynidae; genus Rhinophrynus; species Rhinophrynus dorsalis. Next base: position 241,402,338 of record CM074720.1, on the reverse strand, counting down.
CTACACAGCAAAATCTATAAAATTGGAGAAGCCTCATGCTTCAGAAGTGTCATCAGTGGTTAAAAACAAAACTGTGCCCCCCTAATAACACCTTCTTTTCACAGCAAGTACAATCCTCTTTGCAATTATCAGAGTTTGAACTCCTGTGGCTCTGCTAGCATATGTTATGTCTGCCTCTATGGACATGACATCCAGGACAGATTGGAAGTGAAAGTTTGAAACCCCTCTCAAAAAAGTGTCCTTTGGTCTCTGTTTCAGAGTGATTACAGTGTAATAGACTTCAAGGACATATTTGACAACTAGATAAATCTCAATGTATTCTTCATGGTAAAGCACGTTCTAAATCAATCAATCAATCAATCAATAAATAAATAAAATAAACTACAACAGCCAGGGCTGAGGGTTGATTCAGTAGATATTGTAAAATCTTTGCTTCTGGCTAAACTGATACGTTATGAATCTATGGGTGGGAGAGAGAGAGAGAGAGAGCATACCTCCCAACATTTCAAATTGACAAAGAGGGACACTTGTGTTTTAGGGGGTGTTGCCAGGGGCGTGGCTGGTAGGCGGGGCACTACCGAGAATTTTTAGGCTAATTCATGACCTATTGACTCCTCCTTGTGTAACCTAACAAATGACTTATAACAAGACCGAAGTATTTTATTTACACAGACTAATTTATAAACATATATATTGACATTTACACAAACATTAATGTGAGTTTTATTGCTATTGCTGTAGAGCAATATGATACACTTATATACACACCTCATCAGTCTGATCTCCTAAAAAGAGGGACATCAGTGTGGGAAAGAGGGACAGAGGGATTTGGGCCTAAAAGAGGGATTGTCCCTCCTAAAGAGGGACACTTGGAGGTATGAGAGAGGCCACCAGCTGTCCTGGCTGGATAATAGAGTTTGTAGCAGTAGTAACCCCGTCCAACATTTCTCCTTCCTTTTTCAGATGAGTTGTGACCCAGACTGGGACTTATCTTAAATAACATTAGGGGTATGTAGACTTGCTCTACAATGGCAAACAAAAATATAAATGAAACATGTTTTTAGTAAAACATTTGTGTCTTGTAAAACAACAGATTACATACAAATACTAAACTTTCAGAATCTTTGTGTTCATCCCTATTTACTACCACTTCACATATAAGTTAAAAGGAAACATGCCCTATGCATAATCTGCTCTTAGTTTGATAAATGCATTAACTTACCAAGGTATAGTTCTTTAGTAACAGTATTAGAATTCTCACATTCTGCCTATCTATACTACAGATCTTTAGGTAAATCAGTGTGGACATTAACAAAATTATAAATGAATTTTATCACAATTAAAATACCTTTTTTATTGAACTAATATTCAATTTTCAGGACAAGCTTTCAAGAGCAACAGTCTCCCTTTATCAAGTAAAAAACATACTAAGTATCGAAATGAAACATCCAAACACAAACTGATTAGCTACAAATCATACCAGTTGCATTGTGATCTATCTATCTATCTATCTATCTATCTATCTATCTATCTATCTATCTATCTATCTATATTGAAGCTCAGCCTTTCTACTAGTTAATCATTGTAATTTTGACCTCTGGAATTGTTATCATTATTATCAAAATTCTTGTCCCACTTCCTGAAGAAACTGAAGTTGCTGGTAGCAACCTCATTAAAATAGACTGTGCAGATGGATGTGATTTCAGAGCAGTGAAAAAGAATCCTCATCTGCCTCTTTAGAGGCCCATCACCAGGTCTGGGGTGTAAAACCAAGAGGGTGGTGTTTCCTGTAGGGTTGTAGATTTATAATGCTGCTACTGCCAGTGGTGTAAGTAGCAGTGATTATCTATTAATAGACTAAGCGTTACCATATATTTTTTCATGTTAATTGTCCTTACTATAAGCAATTGCTATTATATAAAGAAAATGGCGGTAATATTTGAATCTAGCAACACAGCTCCACTGGAGTGAGCTTCCAGCGCCAGTGGCTGCATGTCAAGGTATGCAATGCAGTGTATGATCGCTTTACATAAGTGTAGCACACACATTCAGGCATTGTAAAGACATTAATGCCAGCAAGTCCCTTATGCCAGCCTTCTAGCATGCACAGTAAAATGGTGTAAAGGTACACTGATGCCTTATATAAATTACACAGAGGAGCATAGAGGAAAGGAATATCCAAAAATGCCCATAAACTGCCTCATTGCACTCCCCTGTGCACAGCAGCATTATAGGGAGGCTTTTTCAGTGTAAGTAGCTTAATAAATTGGCATTAGGCAGGTGTAGGGCAAATAATTAGATTCTAGCACGTGGAATTGTATTTGTTCATCTCTCCATGATTCTTCCAAATATGTCATTAGAGTGACAATCATATGACTGTTCAGCTATGATCACAAGATCATAATATCATGAAGAGGTGAGTAGACCATAGTTCATAGCCATGAAATACCAGACAGAAGAAGATTCATTCAAGTTCACTGATTTTCACACATACTCAGTAGATGGGTTAGCAACTTCCCTCTGTTACATTGATGGTGATTCAGGAGAAATTACTTGCTGTAAATCTAAAGTGAGTAAACTACAATTGTTCCATCCTAGTTCATTCTTAATAGCAGAGTTAATAAAAGTCCTATTTTATTCAACTGGAATATTTTATTGCTGATGCAGTAGCTGGTTTGCTATACCAAGATTGGATGAGAAAACTTTTTTACAAAAGTGAAGAATAGAGGCTTGAATTTTATTTCCTGGATTGGAGTCTCTGTTAGACTCTAAGGGCGAGATGCTCAGAAAGTGGTGGTAACTGAAATTGTCCATAACCATGGTCCGTCAGTTCTCAGACATGCTACCATAATTTTTTGCATCCAATTCCACCATCTCCATTAAAGGGAAAAAGCAGTTATAGTCTACCATCACGTTGTAAGGTATTTTCAGAAAATATTCTTTTAAACATCACTTTTTATCCAACAAAATCCAAATGTTCTAAACTTGGAGAAGACAAATTAAAGTACTGCAGGAGTGAGAAGCTGTAGTTTGGACATAACTGGTAAAAAAGCCTTTGTTTGGAAATTTGTCGTTTTTTTAAGACAAAAAAAGTCTTTGTTTCTTTTGAAAATTTGCATTAAGAAAGAAAAAACCAAAGACATTTTTAACATCAGAATTTTTAAGGGCAATATTAATCAATACCTTCTTACCATCATTTTTAATTATTTATGACATATTTTTCAAATGTGATGGATCTACTTCTGAAAGTATTGTCCTTCTTTTACCACCAAGTCATGATCCAACAATGTTTTCAATATGATGACTTTTTGAACATCTCGTCCTTAGTCTAACATGACTTTTCCAATATAAGATAACTCCATTTAAAAAGGAGCAATAACCAACAAAATTCCAACTTTTTGAACATACTCACACTGAACTTGGAGTAGAAGGGATAGGTTTTAAACAGTTCACTTTGAAAATGTTGCATAGAAAACTGCGTACAAGTGCACATTGCATTCACCATGTCACTGTGATGAGACTCTCGCCCTGCTTCCAAAGCATGAGATTCTCATGTTGCCTCCTTAAACGTCGCTTCAACCCAGAGTGGTCAAAAGTGTGGGGGACACTGGTAGTTGTGTGTGTTTATAGGAAGCGTGTTTCACAAGGACCTGTATGGAGATTTATGGTCCCGGGACCAGAGCTGTCCATAGGTTTGTGTAGCAACAGCACCACTGTACAATTTCAGGCCACTGTGATATTGCACCTAAAATTTTCAACTTTGAGCTGTAATAACTTCTGAATAAAACACCTTTCAGCAGTGGGAGTACCCTTGTTTTACTCAGGGGGATAAACCCTACAACATATATTTTTTTACATTTTAAGTATTACTATCCCTTTAATATTGCTGACCCCATCCTTTTTAAAATTTACTTTTTTATTGCAAAAAGTTTAAACCAAAAGTAAAAACATATTAAAAATCCACACAAGTCCTTGTGAAACACCCTTCCTATAAACAATATCCTGACCATGTATCACAAGTTTTTGCAGACAGAATGCATCTAACCACACTGCATCTAACCATACTCTCTGACACTTGGAAGCTAATGATACTGTTAAAGAGAAATATTGGCGATACGTATATATCAGTGATGGCTCTCTCCCCTTCTCTTAACATATAGAAACTGCAATTTGCCTTACTTTATCTAGCAAAACTCCAAAGACATTTAATTCTTCTTGATCTTGACATTTGGCTTGTTGCTGAGCACTGTGCCGGGCTCTCTCCCCCTTTTTCTGAGTGCAGAATGACATGGCGGAGCAGAGCACGCAGAGAAGGGGAGAGAGAGCCCAGCGCAGTGCTCAGCAATAAGACATGTATCAAGAAGAATTAAATGTCTTAGGAGTTTCACTAGATAAAGTAGGGCAACTTGCAGCTTCTGCAAAAAAGCTAGTCAGAGATGCTCAACTAGGAACAAGCCTGCCCTCAAAATGATGAGGCTCTATAGGATAAATTGCAGTTTCTGTATGTTGAGAGAAGGGGAGAGAAAGCCATCACTGATATATACATATCGCCAATATTTCTCTTTAACGGTATTATTAGCCTCTGAGTGTCAGTGGGTATGGTTAGATGCATACTGTCTGCAAAAACTTGTGATAAATGCTCACACAAGTCCTTGTGAAACACCCCTCCTATAAACACACACAACTCCCAGAATCCCCCACACTTTTTACCACTCTGTGTTGAAACAATGTTTAAGGAGACGACATGAGAATCTCACTCCTTGGAAGCAGGGCGAGATTCTCATGTCGCTCCTTTTCATCAAGGTGACATGGTGAATGTGCCTTGTACTTGCAGGCTGTTTTATATACAACATTTCAAAGGATATCGTTTTTTACAACATTTCTGCATTGACCAACGTTGTTTGAGCTGTTCTATGCTATGTTTCTACTCATGCTTTCAGATAGTAAAAAAAAAAAGCCCCAAACCAAAACAATAACAATTCTGATACAAGATTAGTAAACTGGAAACTGATCTATGGGTCTTAACTGATTGCACTAAGTTATATTGTGCATAAAAATTCAGTTATCCCATCCAGTATACTGTGACAAGACCTGGATAAACTGGAACCAAAATCTGTAACTGTTAGGTTGCAAATGCCGGCAATTTACAGTCCCTAAAGAGACACATTACTGCTACTTGTTAAACTGGTTTAATACACTAAATCACTTATGTTGGTATTTGGAATAAAACAAGAACTATCTGTTGATACTGTTTTAGCAGCCCTGTCACTGTGAGCCTGACCTACTGGTTTTCAGGAAATTCTAAAACGTAAGCTGTGGTACGGATGTCAGGAATTCAATGGTCCAGGTGCTAGGACTCTGAAATGCTTCCGCCACTTGAAAGGTGTGAGTCTTTAAAAGCATAATATTCCTACAGAGACAATATAGCCAAGAATAGAACCAGACAATGTTTTCTTTTGCATTTTAAAGCAATGTAACAGAAAAGATTGGTATTATTAACAGTAGGAAACATTGAAAAGACTGCTTTTAAAATATACACAAGGCACTATCTTACTGTTTTGGAAGTAGTTAAACTTGATCCCTTTTGACCACAATTGGTGACAACAATAGATAATTGCAGTTCAGTAAAAACCATAAAGCTCAAAACAACCCTCCCACACCCTGTCTGAGGTATGAGTCATAATAACATTTCACGGAAGCATCTCCCTGGGAAAGCTCTACAGTATATGGGGATTTCATAATAAAACACATTGGAAGCCCCGGACTCTTTCACTTTCTGTTGCACATAACACTCTATACAGACCACTATGAATCCCTCTAACACAAACTTTGATCACTTTTTTCTAACCCTTTGAATGCTGAAGTGGTATACAATGCATTGCAAAGGGTTAAGCTCAGTAGGCTGTTTTGATTCAGCTATTTTAGTATGAAATACAATTATGTTTTATGTATATATTGTGTTTTCTCTGTGAGAATGCCCTCAGGCAATCTGTTTTGTACAGTCTAGCTACAGCATATAATATGTTTAACTCACAATATACATATTTTTGAGAATTGCAGGTATTAGTGTTGCATCTTTGACTCTACCCACACTGCCATAAAAGCTGTGTAGGAGACAGAAGCATGTGCAGTACAGTAAATGGTGGCTTAATCACCCTTTCATCATTTCTAATTTGTACTCTAAGATGGTGGAAATTTTTGAAGGTGGGTGGAGTAGGCTTATAGTCTATAATACTTATTTTCTTTTCTTTTTTTTTGTTATTTTTCCCATCAACTTATCACAGTCAGAACTTGAAAATCTATGGTGATGCATTGCCTCAACACAGTTAACCCTCTGAGTGCCAGAAACGTATCAAATGCTTTGCATTAGATACCTCTCTGGCACTCAAAGGGTTAATTGGCAAACACTCCTTGTTGCCACTGGAGTCTTCTTTATTTAGTGTGCTATGTTTCTGCTTTTTCACTATATATTACAGTGGCTGTTTCAGAACGTTATTGCCATTATATCCATATTTCAGACTGATTTAATAAAGCACTGCAGTCCATTGCCATTTCCCATTGGCCCACTGATAGATATACACATTAAATCATTTCAGTTAATCCCCTCAGTGCTATAGATGTATCAAACGCATCCGCGGGATTCAATTCATTTTATTGGTTGTAGTTAGTGATATATTTTAATTAATTTAATAGTGTATTACAATGGACAGAGCTTTTGAAAAGCCAAAGGTTTCACATTGAAGTATTAAACATTTTCGGAACCAGCCTACCAGCTTCACTATGAAAATCTGTCAGCATCTGTCATGTCCACTTCCATGGACATGAGGTTCAGGACTGATTAAGATGTTAGTTGTTGACAGAATTAATTTAGGCTATTAGGATTTTCTGGTCATGCTATATAATAATTTGCTAAATGTATGTTTGTCAGACGCTGTCATGTGCAGTACAGTTCACTGTGTGCGATGTAGTCATGAGCAGTACAGACTGCCCACGCCACAGCTGATTTCAGAGCACCCCGCTCCGTTATCAGCCGCAGTGCGGGCAGTCTCTACTGTGCATGACTGCACCGCGGCAGTTGCTGGGTGGCACTGTGGCCCCTGTACATGGGCTCGTCAACTAGTAGTAATATAAAAGAGGATGCAGGATAATAAGCCAGTATCATATGCAAGGGGGTGTGTTTATATGTTAATGAGGCACTTTAACATATTCACTAAACTCTGATAGCAGCTTCTGCTGTCAGCGTTCACAGTCTCAACTTCCCCTACCTGAGGTTGACAAAGTTGGGATCACCCTGTACTTTCCTATGTAGTAACAGTTCTTAATCAATCAAAAGCATGGAGGGGTGTGAACTGCTGTCAATATGGAAGGGATGCTCTCCCTCACACATTACCAGCTCTGCGACAATCCTGAAGTCTGACAGCATTCTCTCTGCTTCCCCAGTAGGTGTGTGGAGAGAATACATTCAGCACTATGGACAGCATCACTCCCTTATCCCTTTGAATGCCATAGGGATTTGCATTGCTCACCCTTGTGGCACTCAAGGGTACACCAAGCACTGCACAATTATCCCCTAACTCTGTATTATATTTATTTCATACATGTTGTGCACTCCCAAGGGAACAAGGCTGGGGTCAGGCAGCATCCATGGGCATTTGTGTCTACCAATCTGCCCCCCATCCTTGTTCTCCTGCCCACTGGTAGCCACAAACCCCACGGGCACTACCTGGGCAAGGGAACAAGGCTGGTTGTGTCTGGCAGTGCATGTGGGGGCTAACTTAATGATGATGCTTCGCATGCTGCTCCACAGTTCCACATCGACATGCATTGTCCCCTTAAACAGTAACATCTTGACAAATGATGCCCAACAGTTCTACCTCAACATACATTGTCCCCTTACAGTAACATCTCAACAAATGCAGCCTGCACACAGTTAAACCTTTGAGTGCCAGAGGTGTGTGTGTGTGTGTATGTACCCTTCTGGCACTCACAGGGTTAATGTACAAAAACATGGTGTCCCTTTGTACTTAAAATATGTATGCTGCCTAAGTTGTAGTATATTAACCCTATGTGCCAGTGGTGTGCGCAACGCATTGCAGTGCAAAGCGTTGTGTACCCTTTGGAACTCATAGAGTTAAAGGTTAAATCTTATGCCTTTTGTGATTATACTAAAGTCAGACCTCAAGAGGAGCATGAGGACACCTCTTGATGTTCCCCTGTCACTGATCACCTATCCAATAGGATAGGGGATCTGTGCAGCGACCAGGAGGACCAGGAAGGGGATCAGCTCCTTCCACTTGTACCAACTACACAAGCGTTTTGGTGTTTGTCAATGATAGCTAGTGTAGGAGGATAAAACTGCTCACTGACAAAAAGCAGCTTGAGAGGCTCATTCATTCAATCACAGAGATCCACTTTTATGAATCAGTCGCCTATACACGTGTTGGAGACAGAATTGTTGTTTCCCCTAATCCTTCCTTGATTATGAGACAGAAGGCTTTCCATACATCTTCTTTGGGGAAATAATTTAGTAATTCCACTCCTATGAACAAAAACCCTCTGCTAGCTGTTTTTCTACTGATGGGAAACTCCTGGGAGGTGGAATAGTACTTCTAGAGACCCATTTTTCTAGCTAACTACTGAGATTAATCAGAATCAGTCTCCAAATGCCCCTGTTATTCTGGGGTTACTTTAGGTCCAGAGGTACAACCACAGTATTGAATGGGTTTCTATACATATAACAGTTTGGGTCCTTTTCCAGAGATATTGTTTAAAGGGATAGTAATGTTTCAAAAAAAACAGCAGCTCCAATTAATCTTCTTAGTATTTGGGCCATGGAGAGTGTTATTTAAATACTGTCAGAGTTGTAATTCAAGAGTAATTGAATGATAATGTATCCCCCTCCTGCCTCTTTTACCTAGTGTAAGCCACCTTCCCTCAGATGTGTAATGTGGTTCTGGGACAGGACAGCTCACAGCAAGAGACAATCTTCTTACTGTGAGCATAAGGAAAACCCTGCCCTCTCAACAGATTTTTCAGGTTTTTCCTCATGCTCACTGAAGATTGTCCCTCTCTGCGATCCATCCGAGCAGTCTTGATTCTCTGAGGTGAGCAGTGTTACATCAGTAAAATGGGAGGGAGGATGATACTTTTTCATTCAATTACTCTTGAACTACATATCTGACAGTGTTGAAATAACACTCTCCATGGCCCAAATACTTTGAAGATTAAGTGGAGCTGCTCTTATTGTGAAACATTACTATCCCTTTCAACCATATTTAAAAAAAAAAAAAAAAAAAAAGCCAAAGTTTGTGAGAGGCTTTGACAACAAAAGCAATGTTGTCTGTTCTTCAGCTAGCCACTGCTCAGTGGCACCACATTCCAGTCTAGTGCCATTATGGATGAAAAATTTCCATACACATATTAAACTAATCCTGCTGATAAAGGCAGCCCAGCTCCAAAATTACAGGCAAATTCCCTCTGCACAGGGAAGACCAGCTAATCCCAGATGTACATTTTGGCCTTGTTTGGGCCTCATTAGTGTGGTGCAACTAATTTCCCTATGCACTGCGAGCAAGGGTTCCACGCTTGAATTACTCTTTTGTATTATGGAGGCACCCTATTTTTTCATAAAACAAGCCAAAGTATGTGAGAGGCTCTAAGGAAAAACAAAAACAATGTTGCATGTTCTCCTGGTAATCACTGCTCAAGTGTATCACGTTTTAGCTCTCTAGTGCAATTTCAGAGAAGAAATTTCCATGTACATATTAGCCTAATCCTTACCAAAGGGCAGTCTAGCTGCAAATGATGGGCAAGCCCCTCTGCACAGCAAAGACCAGTTAACCCCAGACATATGTTTTGGATTTGTTTTAGCCTCGTCAGTGAGGTGCTGTTGTAAAGTCACTAGAGAGCTAAACCGTGATGCTCTTGAGCAGTGACTAACCAATAAACAGACAACATTGCTTTTGTTCTTTCTCAAAACCTCTCACACACTTTGTTTTTTTGAAAACTCTTAGGATGTCTCCCTAAGAGAGAAGGGTAATTCAGATATGGACTACTTGCTCTCAGTGGCTAGGGAAACCAGCTGCACCTCACTGATGAGACCCAAAGAAGGCCAAAACATTAATATGGGATTAGATGGTATATTCAGTGATGAGGAGATGTGCCCATCATTTTGTAATGGGACTGCCCCACTGGCCATGTGTTTGTCTCATAAATCTGCTTCCTAGGACAATTCCCTCAGGGGAAGGACATTTATTTTACCAGTACCTGAGACCAAAGCCCTGGCAGAATATATATATATAAAGAAAACTTCAGGAAGGGTTTAAGTCAACATTCTTCCTCTCTCACTGGAGTTAGCCTTTTCTTTGTGGAAAAGAATGTAGGGGAACTTTGGCCATGTATCAAATAACAGGGCCTTAACATGGCCGTTGTTACCCAGTTACCATGTTTTACCAAACGTAATTTAACAGAAGTCTATAATAACATCCGTATAGAGGTGATGAGTGAAAGACTGCATTCTACACTAGCTATGGGCAGTACCTGTTTATGACTTTTGGCTTTTGTAATGCCCCAGCAGTATTACAGGGATTTGTTAATGACATCTGCAGAGACATGTTATGGTGTACCTGGATTATATCTTGATCTACTCTCATGTAGAGGTGCATTGAAGTCATGTTCACTGCATCCTCCCTCATCTCTGTTAGATCTTAGTCTTTGCAAAAACAGAGACTTTGAGCAGACATGGTTGCCTTTCCAAGGATATGTAACTTCCAACACTGATCTGCAGATGGATCCAATAAAGGAATATGCTTTTGCACAATAGCCACAGCCTAAATACATTAATGCTGTTAAAAGATTGTTGGGGTTTCCAACTATTATATGAGGTTTATCTGAAATTTCTCTAAACTGACATCTCCAATGGCAGCCTTCACTCGAAAAGGGTCCAACCCAGTGAAATGAGCTCATGAAACATCAAAAAGTTAAAGAAAGTTTTTACATCTGCTCCAGTTTTTCAGTTTCCCAAACCCATCACAGCATTTTATTCTTGAGGCCAGGATCTCAGAGCAAGGAATGGAAGCTATTCTTTCTCACTGAGATTCTAAGGCTAGTCACTTGCATCCTTGCTCTTTCGTCTTCTGGTAACTTTCTAATTCTGAAAACAACTATAAAGTTGGAAATAAAGAACCATCAAGTTGCACCATCTTACACAATGTTTTCAGCTTCCCATTTCCATTCCCTTTGACCACAACAACCTCCAGTTTCTAGAGACTGCTTGCCTTCTAAACTCCAATCATGCATTATTTTTCATCAGGTTTCATTTCATTGTTTCCTATTATCCTGTTTGAAAAATACCAAGGCAGATGCATTGTCTCTACAATTTGAATCATTTCTCAAGATTTTTTCCCGAGACTTTTTTCCTACAGAATGTTTCCTACAGAAAGCTTTATCCACAGCTACATTACCTAGAATTTAAAAGGCTCAAAGGACTTCATTTAGAGATGTTTTCAGCCGCCTAATGTCCTGGTTGTTCTTCCTCTATTTTGACTTGAGAGTCTTCAGTGGGCTCTTCAGTCTTCCACCTTCGTGCATCCAGGGATTAAGAAATAAGAGTATTTTAGTCTTACCTGTTAAATCCTTTTCTCTTAGTCCATACAGGTTACTGGTAACTTTGGGTAGGCGATCCACCCCTTTAAGTAGGCAGGAACAATTCTAGAATTGATTGCAGGGGGTGGAGCCTACCTTCCCTCCTTGGCTGCAGCTGGCCAATCAGCTCCAGAAAGATTTGAGACACTAACTATTGACTAGATAGTAGAAGGGAAAGAAGACTCATGTGAGCATGACCCCAAAAGACCCCCACAGTCTGCCACAGGAGAGCCAAGCATAGTCCCTTCACAGGGTGGGAGACCAGTAACTTGTATGGACTAAGAGAAAAGGATTTAACAGGTAAGACTAAATTCCTCTTTTCACTGTCGTCCAATACAGGTTACTGGTAACTCTGGGATGTCCAACCATTCAGTTTCCTAGAGGCGGGAAGGAAGGCAAGTACCAAGCGCAAGTCCCCCAAAGTCACCAGAGCAGATATGAACCATCAGTTCAGAGAGACACTGAACAGGGGTAACAACACCCCAAACTGTTGCACAGCACACTGAACTAGAGCCAATGGGGCTCAAAAGTGAAGGAAGCACCAAGAACCAAAGAAAATCCTAGACAGGCCAGCACATCAGCACGGTAATGCTTTGAAAAGGTGTACACAGATGACCAGGTGGCAGCCTTGCACAACTGATCAGCAGAGGCCTGATTCTTGTAAGCCCAAGAGGCTCAAATAGATAGAGTAGAATGAGCCATGACCCTGAAAGGGACAGGCTTCTTCCTCAGCTCATAAGCCTTACGAATAGTGGACTTCATCCAAGAAGCAATAGTGACTTTGGATGCAGGTCTTCCTGCTCTAGGACCCTCAGGAATGACGAACAATGCGTCTGATTGCCTGATAGACTCAGTGCGATGTACATACAACTTGAGACAACACATCACATCTACCAAGTGGAGATCCCTCTCCTTGTCAGAGGTGGGGTCAGGGCAGAAAGAGGGCACCTCAATCTCCTGATTAATGTGGAACTCCGAAACCACCTTCAGGAGAAACTCCTGAGAGGTGCGAAGCACCGCCTTGTCCTTGTGAAACACCAAATAGGGTGGTTTACAGGACAGAGCATGTAACTCAGCGACACGACAGACAGACACAATCGCCAGGAGAAAAGCCATTTTCCACGTCAACAGGCGTAGAGGAATAGTAGCCAAAGACTCAAATGGAGGGCAGTGAAGAACGCCCAAACCAAGTTAAGATCCCATGGAGAAGCAGGAATCTTGAAGGCAGGACGAGTATGAGCAATGCCCTGAGAGAAAACCTTGACATCAGGAAGGATGGCAATGCTTCTCTGAAAAAAAAAACAGAGAGAGCAGATGTCTGAACTTTAAGGGAACTCAAACTGAGGCCCTTATCCACACCGTCCTGCAAAAAGGCCAGGACCATAGGCAGATCAAATTCCTGAGACAGGTCCTTGTCAGCACACCAAGATAGGAAGGTTGACCAGACTTGATGGTAGATCTTGGAAGAAACAGGTTTGCAGGCACTGAGCATAGTAGCCACCACACCAGAAGATTTCCAAGCCGTCAAGGCTAGACAGTGAACATCCTTCTTCCACAGATAACCCTGTAGAAGAAGATCCGGACGGCAAGGGATCCGGAATGGCTCCACCACTGACAGAAGCTCCGGAAACCAAACTTGGCGAGGTCAGTACGGAGCAATCAGAATGACTGGACAAGGCTCCAGTTGTAATTTCTGTAACACCCTGTGCAACATTTGGAGGGGAGGAAAGATGTAGGCCAGAGGGAATAACCAAGGAATGGACATTGCATCCACCACCAGAGCTAGAGGGTCCCTCCATCAAGAGCAGAACCTCAGAACCTTCCTGTTGTGTCTTGTCACCATCAGATTGATGTAAGGAAGACCCCATTTCTGAACAATGAGGGTGAACACCTCTGGGTGCAGCTCCAACTCTCCGCTGTCCACTGTGTGATGAGTGAGAAAGTCCGCCATGACGTTGTCTATGCCAGGAATGTGCACTGCGGATATGGCAGGAACGTGTTCTTCTGCTGAGGACAAAATAGCTTTGACCTCTAACCAAGTGGCGAGACTTCTTGTTCCACCCTGCTTGTTGATGTAAGCCACGGCCATGGCGTTGTCGGACTCTACCCGGACCGGGCATTCTTTCAGCTGGGGAGTCCAATGACGAAGGTAATGGAATATTGCCTGAAGCTCCAACATGTTGAAGGGGAGGAGAGATTTTTCCAGACACCAGCGACCTTGTGCACTCAGGCGATCCAGGACCGCTCCCCATCAAGGAGAGGCTGGCATCTGTCGTCACCGTGGTCCAGAAGGAAACTAGGAAGGATTTACCCTTCAGCAGATTGGAGAGGTCGAGCCACCAGGACAAACTCAGTTCCACATGAAGAGGAAGTGACACCAACGTCTTCGGAAGGTCCGGCTGACCCTTGCACACCTGGATCACAAACCGCTGGAGCTCGCTGGTGTATGCCATGGCAAACGGTACCGCTTCTATGGTGGAAATGAATTTCCCCTCTAGAGATGACAGCTTCTTGGCTGGAACTGGATCTTGAGCCAGGATCGCAGAAACCCTGTGGGCGATCTAGTGAGCAAACTCATCCGTGAGAAACACCATGTTCTTCTGGGTATCGAAGAGGAGGCCCAGCAAGACCAGATGCTGGGATGGGACAAGATCTGATGTGTCCAAGTTGATGATCCACCCGTGATGGGTGACAGCATGAATGCTTTGCTGAACCTGCTGATGGGGCTTTCAGAAGCAGGTCGTCCATGTATGGAGTAGCTCTGATGCCATCTCGGTGGAGGACAGACACTAAGGCTCCTAGGACACGGTTGAAGACCTGAGGAGCTGTCGTTAGACCAAATGGAAGAGCTGAAAACTGAAAATGTCCCCGGTTGCAGGCAAATCGGAGGTACTGCTGGCTCTCTGGATGAATGGCAATGTGTAAGTACGCGTCATGAAGATCCAGAGATGCAAGTAATTCCCCCGGGGACATGGCAGAAATCACCGTTCGTAGAGACTCTTGGTGATAATGAGTCCGCATCACAAAGAAATTGAGATCCTTTAAATCCAAAATGGGACGACAACGACCGTCCTTCTTGGATACCACAAGAGGTTTGAGTAAAAACCCATACCTCTGTCCTGAATTGGAACTGGCTCCAGAACGTCCTTGTCCGGAAGAGCCTGAACACTACAGTCGAACAGATGGTGTTTCTCTGCATCTTGAGGCGTATGAGAAGGAAGGAAGCGAAAAGGAGGAAGACCAGATCTTGAGCCAAAGAGCCCGTCTGGCAACCACAGACATGGTGGAAACCCTAGCCACCAAACGGATGGCATCAAATAAGGCAGCAGAAACATAGTGCTGTGCCTCAGAAATGTTGGCAAGGATGCGCAACTTATCTGAAGTAGGAGCACCCTGGCGGACAGCAAGAATGAGCCGTTCAGTCCAGACTGCAATGGCCCAGTTCCCCCATGCTACTGCGAATGCTGGACACATGGCAGAACCAGCAGTGGCAAAGATAGACTTGAGGGAGACCTCAAGTTTCTTGTCAGTCCAGTCCTTTTGAGCAGACGCATCAGACACTGGCAATGCAGTAGATTTGGATAGCCTGGAGATAGAAGCATCCACTTTAGGAGGATGAACCCATTGAGCAAGCGCAGCCTCAGAAAAGGTATAAAGCTTGGCAAATTTCTTGGAGTCAGAAGGTTTCCTGTCTGGAGACTTCCACTCTTCTGACACAAGGCGGTCAAATGTGGGGTTAGGTGGAAAGCAAGTAAGGAGCTTTTTAGGCTCCTGAAATACATCAGAAGGGTCAGAAGGAACCTCCTGCATTAAGGGAATGTTTAGGGTATTTAAAACAACCCTGATCGGGCCCTCAACCGAGGGCTCAGGATCAGCATCAAAAGGATCCTCAAAAGACTGAGAGGAGCCCACCACAGAACATTCCTCAACATCTGAATCCACCAGCAGTTCCTCCTCATAGGAATCTGAAACATCAGATACACCCTGAGGATTTGGCAGGGAAGACTTGATGAAGGAGGGGGTCTGTCAAGAATTAAAGACCCCCTGTAACTGGGATGGAAAGAGTTGCAATGTGGACCTAAGGTCCCTAGTAGCACCCTTGAACTCTTGCACCAAACTGGCTCTAATGCATGGTTGGAGGTCCCTGGGAGACTCTCAGGGACATCAGAACATGCTGGGTATAAAGGACTTGAGAATTCTCTAGGTAATCCTGAATGACAGGAAGAACAATGTGCAATGGGGGTACAGAGACCCCAGGATCCTTAGTCTTAGGTCTGGCCCCAAGTTCCAACAGTATAGACATTCTCACAGTGTCAGTAACCTTACTGTATAAGAAATCACCCAATTACAGTGTGTAGGATTAAAGTTTCACCTGAAAAATCACTAAAATAGACTTATCTGGCTGACGAAGGATTAATCAGCAGAGGAGAAAAGGAGAGTCCAAGCCCTGCGTAAGATACTTATTCTGGAAAAAGCACAAAATGGCTGCTGCAGCGGGAGCCAATCATAAACGAGAGCGCAAAGCAAGCGCTCATGGGAAATGTAGTTTTCCCAGAAAAAGTACCCCAACAGTGCCCGAAGCCCCCTGAACCCCCCAACACACTGGAAACATGAACCGGATGCAAGGGCAGACAAGTAAAATGAGCCATCTCTGAAGTCGCTAGGTTAAACGGTTGCAGAGATATGTCCCAAACTGTACAGTCCCATAGGAGTGAATGGAGCAATGGCGCCTAAGCGTGCCTGAACTCAAATTTTACAAAATTGAAAGTTTAAAACTAAAAGACATGAAACATCACTAGAACATGTTAGTATACCCCAAAACACTGATCCAGTAGGAAAAGTGTAAGAAAACCCCCCCAAATGAATGCAAAACCAGCAGCTAAAGGGTTAAATACCACATAAACCTGCTCCAAACACCCAACAGACATACATATAGACCCAGTGAGTGCAGGAGTATGCAGTAGGAACTCCAAATGAAAAATCCTTGTGCGGAGGCCCACTGTGACACATGTGGACCTGCAGCACTCAAAGGGTTGCTCACCTTTCCTGCAGATCTTGTGTCTTCAGATTACCATGTTTAAAGAAGAAGCCTTGGTGGGCAACTCTTGAGGAAAGAACTTGTAGCCAAGATTTTCCCCCCAGGGCTTAAGGTCCACAAAAAGCACCTGGTCACTGAGCTAGCCACATCTAAGGGCATTGTCAGTTATGGTAATTCGCCTAATGGTGGTATTCCATTTCTAACAGAAAAATAAAAACTTCTAACGCTATAGCAGAACTGTTGTCTTGCCTGTGTTATCTTCACCAAGGAACAAATCTTTCTGGAGCTGGTTGGCTAGCTGCAGCCAAAGAGGGAAGGTAGGCTCCACCCCTGCAATCAATTCTAGAATTGTTCCTGCCTACTTAAAGGGGCGGATCGCCTACCCAGAGTTACCAGTAACCTGTATTGGACGACATAGAAATTTGGATCTAGCCAAACATAAGTTTAGATGGCTTTCCCTTACACAAGACATGGAGTTTGCTCAGTGTTGTCTGTCCTATTATAAAAACAAGACTTCACACAGTCAGTCATCTGGCTTTCTACAGCCTTTTCCCATTACTATTAACTCCCCATGGACACATATTGCTATGGAATTTATTGTGGACTTTCTTCCTTCTAACGAGTTTACAGTTGTATACTAGTGTTGAGCGAGCATGCTCGGCCGATGCTCGGATCGGCTCGAGCATCGCTCTGCTCGGCACATGGCGGTACTCGTACGAGTACCGCATGTGCTCGACCGCCATGTTCGGGTCTCCTCCCCGCACGTTTTGCGGCTGCTGCGCAGCCAATAAACGTGCAGGGAGGCTCTGACATCGGTGTAATGCCAGCAGCCATGTTGGCTGCTGGCATTACACTGATTGGCTGGCCAGAACCCGTGGTCAGGTGCTGTATAGCACCTGACCATCGAGTTCGGCTCAGTCTTAGCCAGGGAGAGCTGAGGATAGGAAGGGAAAGGCAGTGTAGGGAGGAAAAAAACCAAAATTGTGAAAAAAAAGAACCAAAAGTCCTTTTTAGGACTACTGTGTGTGGGGGCAGCAGGTTATTTTGTGTGTGGGGGAAAAAAAAAAAAAAAAAAAAAAAAAATATTCTGTTTAGTGTGCAAAGTTGCAGATTAGAGCACATTCTGTTTAGTGTGCACAGTTGCAGATTAGAGCACATTCTGTTTAGTGTGCAAAGTTGCAGATTAGAGCACATTCTGTTTAGTGTGCAAAGTTGCAGATTAGAGCACATTCTGTTTAGTGTGCAAAGTTGCAGATTAGAGCACATTCTGTTAAGTCTTCAAACTAAAATATCAAAGTCACATATTTCATTCAGTGTGCGTCGCCGCAGTTTAGCAGCACATTCTGTGTACTGTGCAGAGTTGCAGAATAGGAAGAAATACTGTTAAGTCTTCAAACTAAAATATCAAAGTCACATATTCCATTCAGTGTGCTTCGCCGCAGTTTAGCAGCACATTCTGTGTACTGTGCAGAGTTGCAGAATAGGAAGAAATACTGTTAAGTCTTCAAACTAAAATATCAAAGTCACATATTCCATTCAGTGTGCTTCGCCGCAGTTTAGCAGCACATTCTGTGTACTGTGCAGAGTTGCAGAATAGGAAGAAATACTGTTAAGTCTTCAAACTAAAATATCAAAGTCACATATTCCATTCAGTGTGCTTCGCCGCAGTTTAGCAGCACATTCTGTGTACTGTGCAGAGTTGCAGAATAGGAAGAAATACTGTTAAGTTTTCAAACTCAAATATTAAAGTCACATATTCCATTCAGTGTGTGTCACCGCCGTTTAGCAGCCTATTCTGTGTACTCTGCAGAGTTGCAGAATAGTAAGAAATACTGTTAAGTTTTCAAACTCAAATATTAAAGTCACATATTCCATTCAGTGTGTTTCACCGCAGTTTAGCAGCACATTCTGTGTAGTGTGCAGAGTTGCAGAATAGTAAGAAATACTGTTAAGTTTTCAAACTCAAATATTAAAGTCACATATTCCATTCAGTGTGTGTCACCGCCGTTTAGCAGCCTATTCTGTGTACTCTGCAGAGTTGCAGAATAGTAAGAAATACTGTTAAGTTTTCAAACTCAAATATTAAAGTCACATATTCCATTCAGTGTGTTTCACCGCCGTTTAGCAGCCTATTCTGTGTACTCTGCACAGTTGCAGAATAGTAAGAAATACTGTTAAGTTTTCAAACTCAAATATTAAAGTCACATATTCCATTCAGTGTATTTCACCGCCGTTTAGCAGCCTATTCTGTGTACTCTGCACAGTTGCAGAATAGTAAGAAATACTGTTAAGTTTTCAAACTCAAATATTAAAGTCACATATTCCATTCAGTGTGTTTCACCGCCGTTTAGCAGCCTATTCTGTGTACTCTGCACAGTTGCAGAATAGTAAGAAATACTGTTAAGTTTTCAAACTCAAATATTAAAGTCACATATTCCATTCAGTGTGTATCACCGCCGTTTAGCAGCCTATTCTGTGTACTGTGCACAGTTGCAGAATAGTAAGAAATACTGTTAAGTTTTCAAACTCAAATATTAAAGTCACATATTCCATTCAGTGTGTGTCACCGCCGTTTAGCAGCCTATTCTGTGTACTCTGCAGAGTTGCAGAATAGTAAGAAATACTGTTAAGTTTTCAAACTCAAATATTAAAGTCACATATTCCATTCAGTGTGTGTCACCGCCGTTTAGCAGCCTATTCTGTGTACTCTGCACAGTTGCAGAATAGTAAGAAATACTGTTAAGTTTTCAAACTCAAATATTAAAGTCACATATTCCATTCAGTGTGTTTCACCGCCGTTTAGCAGCCTATTCTGTGTACTCTGCAGAGTTGCAGAATAGTAAGAAATACTGTTAAGTTTTCAAACTCAAATATTAAAGTCACATATTCCATTCAGTGTGTTTCACCGCCGTTTAGCAGCCTATTCTGTGTACTCTGCACAGTTGCAGAATAGTAAGAAATACTGTTAAGTTTTCAAACTCAAATATTAAAGTCACATATTCCATTCAGTGTGTATCACCGCCGTTTAGCAGCCTATTCTGTGTACTCTGCACAGTTGCAGAATAGTAAGAAATACTGTTAAGTTTTCAAACTCAAATATTAAAGTCACATATTCCATTCAGTGTGTGTCACCGCCGTTTAGCAGCCTATTCTGTGTACTCTGCAGAGTTGCAGAATAGTAAGAAATACTGTTAAGTTTTCAAACTCAAATATTAAAGTCACATATTCCATTCAGTGTGTGTCACCGCCGTTTAGCAGCCTATTCTGTGTACTCTGCAGAGTTGCAGAATAGTAAGAAATACTGTTAAGTTTTCAAACTCAAATATTAAAGTCACATATTCCATTCAGTGTGTGTCACCGCCGTTTAGCAGCCTATTCTGTGTACTCTGCACAGTTGCAGAATAGTAAGAAATACTGTTAAGTTTTCAAACTCAAATATTAAAGTCACATATTCCATTCAGTGTGTTTCACCGCCGTTTAGCAGCCTATTCTGTGTACTCTGCACAGTTGCAGAATAGTAAGAAATACTGTTAAGTTTTCAAACTCAAATATTAAAGTCACATATTCCATTCAGTGTGTGTCACCGCCGTTTAGCAGCCTATTCTGTGTACTCTGCACAGTTGCAGAATAGTAAGAAATACTGTTAAGTTTTCAAACTCAAATATTAAAGTCACATATTCCATTCAGTGTGTTTCACCGCCGCTTAGCAGCCTATTCTGTGTACTCTGCAGAGTTGCAGAATAGTAAGAAATACTGTTAAGTTTTCAAACTCAAATATTAAAGTCACATATTCCGTGTAAGATGAAGAAGGCGGGTAAAAAGGGACGGGGAAGTGGACGTGATCCTGATAGTTCAGGGCGCGGGTCAGGACGCGGAGAAACTGTGCCTGGTGCCAGAGCACAAGAAAGAAAGACATCCACCATACCTAGCTTCATGTGTAATTTTACAGGGCGTCGCAGGACATCACTCTCGAGGTCCGACCACTGCGAACAGGTGGTCGGTTGGATGACAGCTGATACTGCTTCCAGTCGGTTAAGCACCACCCTGTCTTCCACCAAGTCCACTCTCAGTAGCCAAGAGTCTGGTCAAAATAATCCTCACTGTGATCATCCTTCCTCCCACCATACACGGTCTGGTCAAAGAAGTGATCCCACACTGGGATATAGTGAGGAGCTCGTCTCATCACCAATCCTTCATTTGACCCTCTCTCCAAGCACGCTTGCAGAGGAACATGACATCTTGTGCCCTGATTCACAACCTCTAGAGGCTACCCAATCACAAGAAGATGACAGATGTGAACGGCATTTAAGGTCAAAGGAAGTAGTGGATGATGATGATGATGATGAGACACAGTTGCCATTAAATCAACCACTATTTCTGTCTCAAGACCTTGTTGAGGAGAATGTTATACAGTTGTCAATGACTGAGTATGTGGTGGGATCAAGACTTGAGGAGGATGATCAGAGTGAGGAAGTGGAGGAGGACTTGGTGGACGATGAGGTGACTGACCCCACCTGGGAAGGTGTAGAGCCGAGCGATGACAGCAGTCCTGAGGGTGAGCCATCTGCATCACCGCAACAGGCTGGAAGAGGCAGTGGTGTGGCTACAGAAAGAAGGCGGACCGCACCAAACCGGCCCGCAAATGTTCCACGGAGCACCCCCTTGCGTAAATCTACCTTGCCAAAGGGTAGGTGTTCCGCGGTATGGCGTTTTTTTAAGGAAAGTGCGGACGACAAAAGAATTGTAGTTTGCAACCTGTGCCACACCAGAATGAGCCGAGGCATGAACACTAGAAACCTCACCACCACCAGCATGATCCGACACATGGCATCCAAGCACCGTAGTAAGTGGGAGGAACGCCTGGATCGCCCATCTGTGTCTGCAGGCCACACCACTGCCTCCTCTTCCCCTGTTTTCGGTGCCGGCCAATCGCCTGTCGAAGGCGCAGGCCCGCATACCTCCCGCCCTGCACCTGTACCATCTGAAGCACCATCAGCGACCACATCCACTTCCCTGTCCCAGCACAGCGTCCAAATGTCGTTACCCCAGCCATTTGAGCGCAAGAGAAAGTACCCAGCCACCCACCCACAGGCCATAGCACTAACCTCACACCTTTCAAAATTACTGGCCATCGAAATGCTGCCATTTAGGCTTGTGGACACTGAGTCCTTCCGCAGCCTGATGGCAGCAGCTGTCCCTCGGTACGCGGTCCCCAGCCGCCACTACTTTTCCCGGTGTGCCATCCCCGCATTACACCACCATGTGTCCCGTAACATCACCCGTGCCCTGACCAACGCAGTTACTGGGAAGGTCCACTTAACGACTGACACATGGACAAGTGCTTGTGGCCAGGGACGCTACATTTCCCTGACGGCACACTGGGTGAATGTCGTGGAGGCTGGGAGCGACTCGGACCCTGGGATGGCACGGGTGCTACCCACGCCGAGGATTGCGGGCCCTACCTCCATCAGGGTTTCCGCCAGCAGCTACGTTATTGGCTCCTCCTCCTCCGTTTCCACCTCCGAATTCTCTACACGCAGCGCCACTCCCCCATCAGCCAGTAGCTGGAAGCAGTGTAGCACTGCAGTGGGGAAGCGTCAACAGGCCGTGCTGAAGCTGATCTGCCTTGGGGACAAACAGCACACGGCCTCAGAGCTGTTGCAGGGGATTAGTCACCAGACCGAGCAGTGGCTCTCGCCACTCAACCTGCAACCAGGCATGGTTGTGTGTGATAATGGGCGTAACTTGGTGGCGGCTTTGGAGCTCGGCAAGCTCACACACGTACCATGCCTAGCGCATGTATTTAATTTAGTGGTTCAGCGATTTCTAAAAACCTACCCCAATGTGCATGATCTCTTGACCAAGGTGCGCCGCGTGTGTGCACATTTCCGTAAGTCATCTACAGCTTCGGCCTGCCTGTTGAAGCTGCAGCAGCGCTTACAATTGCCAGCTCACCGGCTGCTGTGTGACGTGAGCACGCGCTGGAACTCCACCTTCCACATGTTGGCCCGGCTTTGTGAGCAGCAGAGGGCAGTAGTGGAGTACCAGCTGTTACACGGTCGTCGCCTCTCCGTTCAACTTCCTGTAATCAGAAGTGAGGAGTGGGAATGGATGTCAGACCTCTGCGAGGTTTTACGCAATTTTGAGGAATCGACACAGATGGTGAGCGGCGATAACGCTATTATCAGTGTAACCATCCCACTTCTGTGTCTACTGAAACGCTCGCTGCTCACAATTAAAACCGACGCTTTGCATGTGGAAGAGGTGGAAATGGGGGAGGAAGAGCTTACACAAGGTGATAGCCAGAGCACCCTCACTTCGTCTTCTCAGCGACAATTGGAGGAGGCGGAGGAGGAGGAGGAGGAGGAGGAGGAGGAGGAAGACACGGTTGCCTCCGCTACAGAGGGTAGCCATGGAACTTTAGTTCCATCTCTTCAGCGTGGGTGGGCAGAAGAGGAGGAAGAGGATGAGGATATTGAGAGTCATCCTCCTGGTGAGGACAGCGAAATCTTGACTGTTGGTACTCTGGCACACATGGCTGACTTTATGTTAGGCTGCCTTTCCCGTGACCCACGCGTTATACGCATTTTAAACAACACGGATTACTGGGTGTTCACCCTTCTGGACCCCCGCTACAAAGAGAATTTCTCATCTCTCATTCCTCCGGTGGAGAGGACAAGCAAAATGGTGCAATACCAGAAGGTTCTTGTTGAAAAATTGCTCCAAAATTTTCCATCTGACAACGCTGGCGGCAGAGTACGTGCTACCTTGGCCAACAGAGAAGGGGAGAAAAGGGGAGCACACAGCAGTTCCGAGAAAGGCAGGGCAACACTCTCCAAGGCGTGGGACACCTTCATGACACCCCGCCAGCACCCTCACCCTGATGCGCAGCCTAGTGTCACAAGGAGGGAAAAGTTTTGGAAGATGGTGAAGGAGTACGTAGCAGACCGTGTCAGCGTCCTCAATGATCCCTCTGTGCCTTACAACTACTGGGTGTCCAAGCTGGACACGTGGTATGAACTGGCACTCTACGCCTTGGAGGTGCTGGCCTGCCCTGCCGCCAGCGTTCTGTCTGAGCGGGTATTTAGTGCTGCTGGTGGCATCATAACAGATAAGCGTATCCGCCTTTCCACCGACAATGCTGATAGGTTGACACTTATAAAAATGAACAAGGCCTGGATTTCCCCTGACTTCTCCACTCCACTGGAGGAAAGCCGCGGGGGAACATAAACTCACTTTATATATGTTATTTACAATGATGTGAATACTCTGTATTCCCATTCACCCCTTCCACCCAAAAAACGGGTATATGGTTGACTCTTAATCTTCTCATCCTCCTCCTCCTCTTCCATATGCCCTGGGATATAATTTTTATATAGGGCCAGCTCACCAGCGGGCCCTGTGATATAATTTTTATATAGGGCCAGCTCACCAGCGGGCCCTGTTTGACAATTTTTATATAGGTCAGCTCACCAGCGGGCCTTCTCATATAATGTTTTATTGGGTCAGCTCTCTAGCGGGCCCTCTCATATAATGTTTTATAGCGTCAGCTCACTAGCGGGCCTTCGCATATAATGTTTTATTGGGTCAGCTCTCTAGCGGGCCCTCTCATATAATGTTTTATAGCGTCAGCTCACTAGTGGGCCTTCGCATATAATGTTTAGGATGGTCAGCTCTGCAGCAGACCCTCACCCATAATGTTTTAGATGGTCAGCTCAGCGCACGTTTCCCTCTTAATCATGGCCTCAGTTCTGAAAATCAAGGAAATTTTTGGGAGAATTTGCCTCTGCGCACGTTTCCCTCTTAATCATGGCCTCAGTTCTGAAAATCAAGGACATTTTTGGGAGAATTTGCCTCTGCGCACGTTTCCCTCTTAATCATGGCCTCAGTTCTGAAAATCAAGGAAATTTTTGGGAGAATTTGCCTCTGCGCATGTTTCCCTCTTAATCATGGCCTCAGTTCTGAAAATCAAGGAAATTTTTGGGAGAATTTGCAGATGATATACAAGTAAATATACAGCAAATATTGTTTGGTAACAATTTTTCGCCTAAAGTCGTTTTTATTTTCCTTTTTGTGTGTTTTACGCTCAGTCTGTAAAAATGGCGTACTACGGGCGAAAGATCGTTCCCAGCAGCGATGTTAGAGTCCAAGATGCATCCAGACATCCTCCCTATGCTGTCCCTGAACCATTTCTGTGGTGTTTCCATCCTTTTCTGCCCTTTTCCTATGGACCAGGCACCCTCCCCTCATCAGAGCAGGGGGTGCCTGGTGTAATGCTCGAGTCCTCCCATTGACTTCAATGGGGCTCGGGTGCTCGGCCGAGCACTCGAGCCTCAGGGGGTGCTCGGTCAGAGCACCCGAACACCCGAGCATTGGGGTGCTCGCTCATCACTATTGTATACCGTTTCTCAAGACAAGTCTATCGTATTCCCATACACTTTACTCTCTTTTCAAGATATGGCCACCAAATTCTTGAAAGAAATCTTCAGACTTCATGGACTTCCATTACAGATTTTCTCTTGCTTTTGGAAGGCTTTCTGCTCTTAGCTAGGCATTCAACAGCACTTTTCCACTGCCTATCAACCATAGTCCATTGGACAGACTGACCAGTGCAATCAGTTGTTATTATGACATTTCAGTAAGCCTCAGCATTCCAACTAGTCTTACCTCTAATCTCACCTACAATTCACTTCAATGGTTCCCATTTTATGCATCTCTCAGGTGCCATCCCAGTTTTTTGCCTTTGTCTGATGATTCCAGTATTCTTGCTGCAGATGCCCTACTTGATGATCTACATGGACTTTGCCCAGGCATGCAAAACATGATTTCAAAGGTGGTTTCATAGAATAAGAGGATGGCTGAAAAAAGGCACAGTTCAGCCTCAAATTACCACTCTGGAGAAAAGGTTTGGTTGTCCAAGAAGAATCTCCGGTTGAAGCAGCCATCTTTTAAAACTGGTCCTTGATTCAATGGCCCCTGTAACCTTTTCTTTGGGCTTGCTAGCATCCATATAGATTACCCACACCTTTCATGTGTGCCTCATGAAACCAGAGGTGTGAAACCGATATTTCAACTCATCATCCTCTGCCCCTGGCTTGACTGATGGAGAGCAGGAGTGCATCGTGCACAAAATTTTAGACTCACATCTTGTTCAAGGGACTCTGAAATACCTATTTCATTGGAAATATATTGTCCTGCCCTCTGATGTTCACCTCCACCTTTTAGGACTTTCCATTGTACTCACCAAGACAAACCAGATCACACAGAGGGCTTCCTTTGGTGGTGGTAGATTAGTGTCATGATCTTACCTATTAGCCAGGTCTTACACTTTCCAGACTATTTACTTTATTATTGGCTGGCTAACGTCTACATTTGGAGCCAGCCTCTTCTACCCTGCACGATCTTCGGACTATGTTGAAAGACTTCTCTGTACTGCTTGCAAACTTTAAAGACATACTCATTTACCTTTAACTCAAAGTGATGGTTCCCTTTCCATCTGTCCACTTTCTGGCTTTTTATCTGTCCACTTTCTGCCTATTGAGGCTGTCGTCTTTTGGACTCTTTGCACTTTGGATACTTCTGTGACTTCTCGGACCTGTGCCTATGTTTCCTGAAGTCATCTACCAGTCTTCTTGTCCCCACCTTTTAGAAGAATACCAATGGCAACACTGTCCTCAGACCATCTTTCTATGAGTGTAGTTTGATTCCCTTCTATGCTGATATCTGATAGGAGTTTCCTAATGCAATAATGCATTCCTTTCTGACAGCTAGAAGCGATATAGGTGACAGGTTCACTTTAATCCCCTGCTTTTAGTGTTATGCATACTTAATCAGCACGTGTCCTGTGCTCCTCATTATCATGACAGCATATGTAATACTTCCTAATAACCACTAAGTGGCATCTGGCTGCTGCTGAACTCTCCTGATAATTTTCACTTGTTTCATAATCATATATCAAACATTGATCTACTTCTAAGAGACTAAATATCATGTTTGCTACTAGTTTCATATTTGATTAGAATCAGTCTCTAACGAGCAGATGAGAAATGGAATACAATTTGTCTGCAATGTGTTATACAATATTCAAGCTGACTGACTGAGATGTTTATGTTTATGATTAGTAATAGGGCAATAAGATAAAAGTTGTAACCTGTAATGAGTCACCAAGACTGAATTCCCAGATTGGTATAAAAGCTCACATTTGTACCATAATGGAGCTGTTCGTACATTTAAAACAGCGCACCTTTCAATAATATTAAACAAAGAAGAATGAAACTCTTAAAGAATGATTTGCATGTTATGGGTTGAAACTGGAGTTTTCCCTGCACTCGCATACAAAACAGAGATCCCACTGAGGCTGATATACTATGAAGAGGTGAAGCAATTCTGGAGCAAATCTGCTGCATAATAGGTGACAAATAAAAATTCTCAAAATTTCCATTGATTTAAATGATTTTTTTAAACCTTGAATTCTAGATGTCTACAATACATGTAATTCAATAAAATGTATTACTTGACCCATATGGTGCAGCTGATTTACTCCAGTGAGGTCATGCACTGCTTGAGTTTAACTTTCCAGTGAGAGAAACTTTCCAGTCCCTAGTTATTATATGAAACCAGTGCACTCCATCTTGAGAGACCTTAGTTCATAGTCTCAATAGAACAACTTAGGATTTGGTGAGTTTATCACACCTGAGTATGTATCTCATCTTAGTAAATCACTCCCAATTCATATTTTGTAAATAAACATTAATGGGTTGAATGTACAACACAGCCAGCTTAGATCCAGTTGTGTTAGCCTCCAACCTCAGTGACTGTACGTAGCCTTTTGTATTAAAAGGGAAATAAAAACCTAAACACAAACTTAGGTTACATACCTCTAATTATACTGTACTCTAAGCATGCATTCCTCATTAAAATTTGCTTTTGTTCATGAGTTATAAAACATAGTCTAAAACATGTGCTTTCTATACGTGTGTAGGCAGCCATGTCCTAAGCAGCAAGGTCTTTGTTTCATAATGTTGTGTATGCAAATTTACAATGAGTATTAAGACCAAATGTAGATTATTTACTTAAGCAACTTCTTTTTATACAGCTAGATTTTTGCTGTATATATTTTATTATTCATTAAAGGGATAGTAATATTTCATAATAAAAGCAGCTCTAATTAATCATCATAGTATTTGGACTTTGGAGAGTGTTATTTCAGTTCTGTCAGAGTTGTAGATCAAGAGTAATTCAATGACAAAGTATCCCCCTCCCGCCCCTTTTACTGATGTGACACTGCTCAGCAAGAGCAGAAGGGAGGTGCCCAGGTAGACTGCAGAGAGGGACAATCTTCAATTAAGATAAGGGAAAAACCTGAAAAACTTGTCAAGGGGGGCAGGGTTTTCATTGTTCTCACAGGAAGAAGATTGTCCCTTGCTGTTATCTGTCTGGTCTATGGACTGGATTCCACATCTGAGAAGAGATGGCTTACACTAGGTAAAAGGGGCGGGAGGGGGAAACTTTGCTTGTGAATATCTCTCAAACCATAACGGTTTGAGAGATAATACTTATATTGTTCTTCATGTTTTTTAATGCCTACAAAATAAAATAAAGATAAAACAAAGTATTAAACGAAGTATTACTATCCCTTTAAGGGCTGCAAATATTATATTTGTACAGTATTTTAACCATCAAAGGACAAGAATTGTAAGCAGTACATTTTCGACCACTCTGGACCTTAAAGGGGCAGTATACCCTAATTATAATTATTTTTTTTAGGTTTTCCTATAAAGAAAACAAGGGTACTCCCAATGCTTGGAGACGTTTCTTTCAAAAGTTATAGAAACATAACTTGGCATTTTCTTGATAGCTGGAGATGTTTTGCAGCCAGGAGGCAGTGTTACTATATCATATTTGGACATGTGTGAATGTGACACTCAGTGATTCACTGCCTTTAATACAACAGCATGGCTTGGCTGCAAGACCTGAAATCAAGCTATCAGAAAAGTGGCATTGTCTTTTGAATAACTTTTGAAAGATGCATTTCTAATTATTGGAAGTACCCTAGTTTTACTTTATAGGAAAAACCCTACAATATATTTTTTCATAGGGAACACTTCCCCTTTAAAGGGTTGACATGTATTACAAGCTTGCATAAACAAATAATGTCTCTTTAATGGTTTCTTACACAAGGCTTGGTTAAAGGTTTGAGCGCCATAGGTGCTTTGCAATGCATTACACACCCTTCTGGCACTCAAAGCATTAACACTGCATTTTAGAATTTCTGAATTTTAACGTTTTGTGTCCCTTAAAGATACAGTCAAACCTCAATGTGGTTTGATTTTCCAGTGAAAATACATCCAATAATATAAAAGGCCAGATGTATGTTTGTCCAATGCAGTCATGTGCAGTAGACGCTGCCTGAATGCACAGAATGCTGGGAGGTGTAATTCTGCGGTAGTACACCTGCCGTGTAGTTCTGCAGTAGTACACCTACCATTACATAGCCGTTTAAATAGCCGTTGGTACCTGCCGTTACATAGACAGATACGCTATCACCTGTTGAAAAATTAAAATTTTCACTCCTGACTGTGATAAATTACAATTTCTAAACAATCCTGACCCTGACTGTGCTAACTATAAAGATTTTTAACTATAAAGATTTTTTTAATAACCTTCATATTTGGTTCATTC
This sequence comes from Rhinophrynus dorsalis, assembly GCA_037306005.1. Taxonomy (NCBI): domain Eukaryota; kingdom Metazoa; phylum Chordata; class Amphibia; order Anura; family Rhinophrynidae; genus Rhinophrynus; species Rhinophrynus dorsalis. The sequence continues at coordinate 241,372,976 of CM074720.1, read as the reverse complement.
TCTCCCTTATGCCCCTCACTCCTCTTCTCCTGACCTGACCCGTTGCGCTGGGCTGCTCTCTCCCTTGGTGTTTGGAGTCATAATTTATTAACACTCTGAAAGTGTCTTTCTTTCTACATTTTGGCCCGTGTACACGGGCTTTTACACTAGTTATTATATAATATACTTCATTGTTTTCCAACAATGGGATATTCTGGGAATTATTAACTTTTACTCCAACCTGCTCAAGAGGATTGGCGGAGAGCCCACCATAGGGTGATTGTTAACAGCTTATTAACTAATTTAATTTAAGAAAACCTGGCTTGGTGGAAGCATCCACCTTAATGCCATTTACCATGCCTTCTTGCTGGAAAACTCTCAATCTGAACACAGCAGGTGAAAGGTGGCAATTTATTTTGCTGCTAGTGGCTTGACCGAGTACATAACCTTATCTTTGTCTCTAGGACAAGACAGCTTCTGGTCTACTGAACACTCCCATCTTCCCCTGGGGATATCACAACATAGGCTCTGCCATTGTCAAAGCTATTAGGAAAGGGGAGTGAATCTGAGAGCTTTTACCTCAATCTGAAATTGCCTACTAGTTCTCCAAGGCTACTATGCACAGATAATATGGAATAGTTTAAGAGGGGGTGAGTTATGTAACCCTCTGGCACTCAAAGGGTTAATTCTGGGGCAAACAAACCTCTCTGTAGGAAACAAATAAAATAATCAAATGTCAATTAATTTAAATGCTCCTTTTAATCCATTGAATGATAACGTGGTCTCCAGCGCATTGGGTTGGAGTGTGTTGGAGACCTCTCTAGCATTGAAGGCATTGAAAGCCCTATTTAATGCAATGGGAATTTTTAGCTGTCCACTATGGTGCAGTTAGTTTGCCCCATAATTACTCCACTTTACTTTGTGCCTAGGTCTCTAAAATAGGATTTTAGTCTTACCTGTTAAATCCTTTTCTCTTAGTCTATACAGGTTACTGGTAACTTTGGGTAGGCGCTCTGCCCCTTTAAGTAGGCAGGAACAATTCTGAGAAGTGAATGCAGGGGTGGAGCCTACCCTCTAACCTTAGCTGCAGCTTCCTGTTAGCTTCAGTAAGTTCTGGAACAAACTACAACAAGTAGTCCGCGAGGAAACAGAAGACTCCTGTGAGCATGAACCCAAAAGTGGTCTCCCACGTTCTGCCGCAGGAGAGCCAAGCAAGGTCACTTGACAGGGTGGGAGACCAGTAACATGTATGGACTAAGAGAAAAGGATTTAACAGGTAAGACTAAAATCCTATTTTCTCTGTCATCCAATACAGGTTACTGGTAACTTTGGGATGTCCAACCACTAAGTTCCCCAGGGTAGGAAGAACGGCAAGGACCAGGCACAGGCCCCGAAAGTTACCATAGCACCAATGAACCTACAGATCATAAATAGCTCAACACTAACCGCAAAGTGTCAACGGACACTGAACAGGGGTAAAACAAACCCCATGAACTGTACACAGCACACTGAATTATAGCCAACAGGGCTCAAAAGTGAAAGAGTACTGAGAGACTAAAGAGATCCTAGACAGGCAAGGCTACCGCCAGGATCTTCCTCCCAAAACTGGTATCAACCAATGCCAGCACTTCCACACGATAGGGTTTAGAAAAAGCGTGCACAGACAACCAAACAGCCTCCTTGCACAACTGATCAGCTGAGGCCTGGTTTTCGTAGGCCCAAGAAGCCCCAATAGATGTTGCAGAATGAGCCGTGACCCTAAAGGGAACAGGCTTCTTCTGAAGTTCGTAAGCCTTATGAATCGTGGACTTGATCAAAGAAGTTATGGTCCCGCCCTAGGACCCTCAGGAATGACAAAAAGAGTGTCAGACTGCCTCAAGGACTCAGTACGATGCACATAGAACTTGAGACAACACACAACATCCAACAGATGAAGAAGAACCCTCTCTTGTCAGAAGTAGGGTTAGGACAGAAAGAAAGGACCGTAATCTCCTGAGTAATGTGGAACTCAGACACCACCTTCTGGAGAAACTCTTGTGAGGTGCGAAGCACCACCTTGTCCTTGTGAAAGACCAAAAGGGGTGGTCTACAAGACAGGGCATGCAGCTCTGCAACTCGGAGAACAGATACAATTGCCAGGAGAAAGGCAATCTTCCACGTCATCATACGTAGAGGAATGGTAGCCAAAGACTCAAAAGGAGGACTCTGAAGTACTCCCAAGACCAGGTTAAGATGCCACTGAGGAACAGGGGACTTAAACACAGGACAGGTATGAGCAACACCCTTGAAGAAAACTTTGACATCAGGAATGATAGTAAGACGCCTCTGAAAGAAGACAGAGAGCACAGAAGTCTGAACCTTAAGAGAACACAGACTGAGACCCTTATCCACACCATCCTGGACGAAGGAAAGAACTGTAGGAAGGTCAAAATCCTGAGACAGGTCTTGTCAGCACATCAAGACAGAAAAGTAGACCAAACCCGATGGTAGGCCTTAGAGGAAACAGGCTTACAGGCACTAAGCATAGTAGCCACCACGCCAGAAAAAATCCTTTCTTCTTCAAAATTGAGGATTCAAATGCTGTCAAAGCCACACAATGAAAGACCTCCTTCCAGAGGTAACCCTGTAGAAGGTCCAGACTGGGGGGGAAGTCAAAGAGATTCTGCCACTGAGAGGTCCAGAAGCTCTGGAAACCAAGCCTGTCGGGGCCAGTACGGAGCAATCAGAATGACTGGGCAACACTCCAGTCTCAGCTTCCAAAGTACCCCATTCAACAGGAAAACAGGAGGAAAGTTGCATGCCAGAGGAAATGTATCATGATTCCCGTGATCTTTCTCTGTCACTCTTTGCTGTGGTGCGCTCCCATTGGCTGAGCTTGTTTGGCCCGCCCAGTATGGCCGTTTTATACTCGGCCTTTGGCACCTGTCAGGTGCCCTTTGGTGGTGTTCCTGAGCCAGTGTTGCTGTGTACCTGTGTTCTAGTGTTCCTGCGTTCCTGTGTACCGACGCGGCCCGTCTGACTATGCTCCTTAGTTCCTGCTCCGTGATTTGACTCGGCCTGGCTGACGTTCCTGCTCCGTGATCTGACACGGCTTGTCTGACGATCCTGCTCCGTGATTTGACCCGGCCTGGCTGATGTTCCTGCTCCGTGACCTGACCCGGCTACGCTGATGACCCTGCCTGTGTTCCTGCTGAGAGCCTGTTCCAGTGTCGCCTGGGTGTCATTCTGACTTCCGCTGTGCTGGTGGCAGGGCTGAGAGCGTTGTTGCCTCCTGTTTACTGGGCCTTCCCGTTTACTCTTGCTGAGCTCTGTTGCCTCCGTTACTCTGGGCCTCCGTTAACACTTACAGAGCACTGAGCCTTCCGTTTGCACTTCAGAGCACTGTTGCCTCTGTTCACCGAGCCTCCGTTAACACTTGCAGAGCAGTTGCCTCCGTTCACTGAGCCTCCGTTAACACTTGCAGAGCCGTTGCCTCCATTCTCTGAGCCGCCGTTAACACTTGCAGAGCCATTGCTTCCGCTACCCTGAGCCTTCCACTAACACTTACTGAGCCTTGTGTCTCCGTTACTAGAGCCTCCCGTTAACACTTGCAGAGCATGGTGGCCTGATTTACCCTGCGCATCCGGTTACACTTGTTGGGCGCAGTAGTCTCGTTGCGCACCGGTTGGGTGCGATTGGCTCCATACACCTCAGCTCTTGCAGTGTAGTTGGTCTCCGTTACAGCGCCCGTGGGGGTGCCATTGGCTCTATACAACTAAGCTCTTGCAGTGTAGCTGGTCTCCGTTACAGCGCCCGTGGGGTGCCATTGGCTCTATACAGCTAAGCTCTTGCAGTGTAATTGGTCTCCATTACAACGCCCGTGGGGGCTATTGGCTCTATAATCCTCAGCTCTTGCAGTGTATTTGGTCTCCGTTAACGCACCGGGTGGGTGCTATTGGCTCTTAACATCTCAGCTCTGGCAGTGCACTTGCTCTCTGTTCACGCACCGGTTGGGTGCTAGTGGCTCTAGCTCCTTAAGCTCATGCAGAGTATTTTTGCCTCAGTTCCCTGCTCAGCATAAGCAGTAGTCTCTGTCCTGTTCTATTTACTGGTGTTCTCATCTAGCACCACTATATCACTCCTTTACCAACTTATGGGTGTGTCAAACACACCACAACAGAGACTGATTTGATTTCTATGTACTTTAACCCTTGAGTACCCTGTATGCTATTTATGCCTGTCCTGTGACAGTATATATTTATTTCCCTGTATACTGGGCCTGAGAGGGCATCTGTACCTTACTGTCTATTCCAGTCATTCTGTATTGCCTATAGAGGGCAGTCTTTCTTGTCTTTTAATAAAACTGTGTTTTATTCTAACCTGCTGGTCTGAGTGTCCTACAAAACTGTTACAAAATGTCCATGGGATCAACAAGGCATCCACTGCCAGAGCCAGGGGACCCGCCCAGCGAGAGCAGAACGTTGGAACCTTCCTGTTGAGCCTGGTTGCCATCAGGTCGATACAAGGAGGAACCCACTGCTGGATGATGAGGATGAACACCTCTGGATGTAGCTCCCACTGTGTGCCGACTGAGGAAGTCTGCCAGAACGTTGTCTACGCTAGGAATATGAACCACGGAAATGACAGGGACATGCTCCTCTGCCCATGAGAAAATACCCTTGACCTCTAGCCAAGCTGAGAGACTTCTTGTGCTGCCTTGCTTGTTGATGTAGGCTACCGCTGTGGCATTGTCCGACTGTACCCTGACTGGGCAATCCTCCAGTTGCCGTATCCAGTGATGTAGGGCATGAAATATCAGCTGAAGCTCCAAGACATTGATGGGAAGGAGAGATTCCTCCTGAGACCACTGGCCCTGAACACTCAAGTGCCCCAGCACAGCTCCCCATCCGGAGAGGCTGGCATCCATGGTCACTGTGGTCCAGAAGTGCACCAGGAAGGGTCTGCCTTTCAGGAGATTGGTCAGGTTGAGCCACCACGAGAGGCTCTGCTCCACTTGAAGAGGGAGAGATAGGGATCTCTCCAGGAGATCTGGACAGCCTCTGCATGCCAGGATTAGAAACCTCTGAAGTTCCCTGGTGTAAGCCATGGCAAACGGGACTGCTTCTATGGTGGAAGTGAACTTCCCCACCAAGGATGACAACTTCTTGGCTGGAACTGGGTCCTGAGACAGGATAGCCCGACCTTCAGTGCTATCTGATGAGCCACTTCATCCGTGAGAAACACCATCCCCCTCTGAGTGTCAAAGAGGAGGACCAGAAAGACCATCCTCTGGGAAGGAACAAGGTCTGACTTGTCCAAGTTGATGATCCACCCGTGATGGGAGAGAGCATGAATGCAGTCCTGTACCTGCTGGTGAAGGAGTTCCGGAGACGAGGCCTTCAGAAGGAGGTCATCCATGTATGGAGTCACCCTGATGCCATTCCGATGTAGGACGGAGATCAATGCTCCTAAGACTCTGTTGAAGATTTGAGGAGCCATGTTTAGGCCAAAGGGGAGGGCAGAGAACTGGATATGCCTTCGATCGCAGGCAAAGCAGAGATACTGCCGACTCTCTGGATGAATGGTGATGTGCAGATAGGCAACTTGAAGATCCAGAGAGGCCAGAAATTCCCCAGGAGTCACGGCTGCTATCACTGTGCGCAGAGACTCCTGTCGGTACTGGGACCTAACCACAAAGGAGTTGAGATCCTTCTGATCCAAAATGGGATGACAGCCCACATCCTTCTTGGCAACCACAAAGAGGTTGGAGTAGAATCACAAGCCCCTCTCCTGAGGGGTAACTGGCTCCAGGACTGCCTTGTCCAGAAGGGTCTGTATATTTTCCTTGAAAAGGCGTCTCTTTTCTGCTGTCAAGGGAGTACGAGAAACAAAGGTCCTTGGAGGAGGAAGAGAGGTTAAGGCAATCCTGTATCCTGAGGCTACCACTTGAAAAACCCATGGGTCCACCACAGAGGCCTGCCAAGCTGAAAGGTAGTGGCATAGGCGGTCACCTACCTGCGGGTGGGGACCCGGGTTCGCTGAGTCATACAGAAGAAGGTTTGGAAGCCTTGGACATCATGGAGGACTTGGATCTCCAATGCTGCTTAGGCTTGGATGAGGAGCACAGAACCTGAGGGACCTTCTGGGTCGCCTGGCGTGTCTGCCTGAAAGGGACGAATAAAGCTGACTCCTTTTGTCAGACGCCTTCTTCATCAGGACCACTGGCAGGTGAGAACTCTTCCCTCCAGTGGCCTCGTTGATGAGATCCTTGAGCTCAGGCCTAAACAGGGAGGATCCCTGAAAAGGCAAAGACAGAAAAGCCTTCTTGGAGGCCATGTCAGCAGACCAGATCTTGAGACAAAGAGCCCTTCTGGCTACCACAGACATGGTAGAAGCCGTGGCTACCATACGCACAGTGTCAAATTGGGCAGCATAGACATAATGCTGAGCCTCAGCAATGTTATATCACTGTGCCTGTGATTGCCTCCAGTGTTGCGTTACTGTAACAGCGACCTTGCTACTTCCTGGCTGTCGCTCAATGCAAGTCCCTGTTCTTATAGGTCACTGGTAATTGCTGTCATGTCTCTGCCCACCTACTAGGCCTTAAAGGCCTCAGCATTTCCATTACCCAGTGCCCTTTCGTGGTGTACCTGAGCCTAGTGCTGTGTTGGTCCATTTACTGATTCCAGTGTATTACTCCTGGCTTCATCTGACTGCCTGATCCGGCTCTGACTCCTGGCTTCGTCTGACTACCCGATCCGGCTCTGACTCCTGGCTTCGTCTGACTACCCGATCCGGCTCTGACTCCTGGCTTTGTCTGACTACCTGATCCGGCTCTAGACCCTGGCTTTGTCTGACTACTCGATCCGGCTCTGACTCTTGGCTTTGTCTGACTACCTCCACCTCTGTTGCGCTCCCGGCTTGGTTTACTGCCAGCCTCAGCTACCCAGCCCCAGCTATCGTTATCCTCGGCTTCCTGTGCCTACCGTTACATCCACGCTTGCTACTCCTGCAGCAGTGCTTGTTCAGTCAGTCCTTGTAGGTGACCTTCTGCGGTCTAGGTTTGGATGGTTTGTTGCCTCACCTAGCGTTCTAGGTGCAGTTACCTTGCCTTTGGTATACCCTAGCGGTAGGGTATATTTGCACTATTTTAACCTGCCTTGTGAAGGATTGAGGAAGAGTCGTGCACTGTCCTCATATCTAGTCTCGTGAAGGTTACTACGGGCCATACATATACTAGCTGACACCTGCCTAGTGAAGGGTTGAGGAAGCGTTGTGCACTGGAGAAGGTGGTGGAATTAGAGTTGCTAGTTTGGTGCTCCAGCATTCTGGAGTTTCTTGCTCCTGTTGCCTGGGTTTACCCTAGCGTTAGGGTACAGATGTGGGTCCATCTCACACTTGCCTAGTGAAGGGTGAAGGAAGTGTGTGCACTGTCCTTTCCTGGTCTTGTGAAAGTGAGAGGTACATTGCTGCTACTATTGTGTTTCAATAAAAGTTATTCATTTTATCTGTACTCGTCAGTGTCTTTATTACTCAAGTCACTCTGTGACGGTTTAGCAAGAAGTCACAACATGTCAGAAGTAGGGGCCCACTGACGGACAGCAGAATTGAGCTGTTCAGTCCAAACAGACACAGCCCTATTTATCGATGCAGCAGCAAAGGTAGGGCGAAGGGCAGAGTTCACTGTTGCAAAAATAGCCTTGAGAGACTTCTCAAGCTTCGTATCAGTCCAGTCTTTGAGAGCAGAGGCATCAGCCCCTGGCAAGGCAGTGAACTTAGAAAGCCTGGAAACTGGGGCATTCACTTTGGGGGGATGAACCCACTAAGTGAGGGCCATTTCAGAAAATGGGTAAAGTTTAGCAGACTTCCTAGACACAGATGGTTTCTTGTCTGGAAATTTCCACTCCTCTGACACAAGCAGTCAAGGGTGGGGTTAGGTGGAAAGCAAGCATGGGGTCAAACAGGCTCCTGGAAAACATCAGAGAGGTCAGAAGACGCCTCCTGCACCAAGGGAATGTTCAGGGTGGACAACACAACCCTGATCAGGCCCTCAGCTGAGGGGATGGGGTCTGCTTCAAAGGGGTCCCCAAAAAACTGAGATGAAGGAACAGCTGAACAGTCATCATCATCAGAGTCCACCAACAACTCCTCCTCAGAGGAGTCAGACACATCAGGTACACCCGGCGGTTTAAGCAGGGAAGATCTGATAGGAGCAGGGGTCTGCAACAGGTGGAGGACCCCCTGTAAAGTGGATGGAAGTAGTTGTAAGGTGAACCGGAGATCCCTGGTAGTAGCCTTAAACTCTTGCATCCATATTGGCTCTAGTGCATGGCTGGAGGTTCCTGCAGGAGATTCAGGGGTAGCAGCACATGCTAGGCAAATATGACATGAGAATTCTCTAGGTAACCCTACATGACATTAGGAGCAATGGGGTACACAGACACCCCAGATTCCTTAGTCTTAAGTCTAGCCCCAGCCTCAAGTGGAATAGACATTCTCACAGAAGTCAACTGGTCAATAAATACACTGATCACCCAAAAACAATGTTTAAAAGTGATAAAATAGCTCAGAAAATGTTATAATAAACTTATCTGGCAAAGAAAGGGTTAAATAGCTGAGGAGAGAGGAAGAGTCCAGGCCCTGCGTCGGATACTTGTTCTCAGAAAAGCACAAAATGGCTGCCGCAACGGGAGCCAATCAGAAATGAGCTTGCAAACCAAGGGCTCATGGGATTTGTAGTTTTTATGACGAAAGTACCCCAACAGTGCCCGAAGCCCCCCAGCATGTTCAAAACATTGACCGGATGACAGAGCAAGGGCAGACAAGAAAAATGAGCAGTCTCGGACTCGCTGTGATAAGCGGTTGCAGAGATATATCCCAACTGTACAGTCCCATTGAAGTGAAATGAGCAATGGCGTCTGAGAGGTAAAGCGCGGTCTTAAAGGCGCAGTACCCAAATTTTTAAAAAAAATGAATAAAATATATTTTAAGCTAAAATTATATCAGAACATGTAATTAAAGCATAAAAACACTAAACCCACTAGGGAAAGTGCTCTCAACCCCCCACAACATGCCTAACCAGCAGTAAAAGGGCAGAAACCTGCTCCAAACACCCAGACAGACATACAGATAGACCCAATGAGTGCATGAATATGTAATAGGAACTCCAAATGAGACCCCAGTGTGGAGGGGAAGCATGGGACATGTGGACCTCAGCACCTTTTTCAGGGTGCTGGCCGGCTCCAAAAGGGACTGACAGCGTAGGTGCACAGACGTCACTATGGCAAGATGTCCGTGCTTCCTGCTACTGTCCGCCTCAGAGTAAGTAGAAAATCTTTTAAACCAGGTAATATTTCTGGCAACTAGCGCTACAAAGCAGCTAGTCACCAGATGAAAACTGAAATAAGATGAAGTTTTTGCGGGGTGGTAGTTCCCCTTTAATCCAATTGTGAGTTGAGGATTATTGTAGCTGCCAATAAACCTCCCCTAACACTAGGATTAATGCACAGATCTTGAGTGTGTTCTCCATTACATTGTTGCCACAGAAATATACCTCTTTGGCTTCTTGTATAATTCCCATAGTCCTTTCCTTCTTATATATCTCCTGTTAAAGTTGTTCTTTGTCAACCTCAAACGTTTCTCCTTTTTATAGCTATAATATTATCCTTTACACTCATGTGAAAGAGAGATCTGCCTGGTGGTCTGTAGAAAGTAGTGCTCAGGTCAATAGTGTACTGTTTATGTTCAGCATAAATCCAGAGGGATTGGGAATGCACTCATATTCCTATGTTATTCTTTGGAGCCTGTGTACTAAGAGCTCAACAAATTGAAAATCAAGCTCTATAGAATAACCAAGGAGTTTCACTCATTGCAGTTAATCTTTAAAGCATATTGCCCTATCAGTGACATCATTTGAATACTAAACTCGAGACGTAAAATAATTGGTACTTTAATAGTTGTAAATAGTAAATGTGATTTCACAGTCTGTGCAATTAATTAATTTTCTTGTTATCTTATGTTTTCAGCTCCATAAGTCTTTGGCTCAGAGAAGATGCTCAGCACCATCCCTTGCTTTCCCCAAAACTCTTAGTAAGCCATGGTCTTCAGTGAGGTATGTAAACTATATCTAAGTCATTGTGGGTTCCTACCCTTACATTCAAATACTCTTTTTATCACTTTATATTTCTTTCCTTGTCTTGTAGGATATTTATACAAAACAGCCATGTGTTTAACCAGATAACAGGATATGACAATGTTATGAATCTAATAAACAGACAATGTCAAACCAGGGAATCTTATAGCCACCTAATACATTTCCTATGTAAAGTATTTGCGCTATCAGAAACATTTCTAATTTTAGAGCAATTCAGAAGCAAATTAAACACACCATCAGGAACAGATACAAAATCCCCATTCATTTATTTTTATAATAGCTTTATTGAAGTTTTGGAAAAGATAACAAAATGTGCAGAGGTTGACAAATGGAGTACGTGTCAAGTCAGACCGTTAAGTTGACAAATAATAATAATAATAAACATATCTTTGAAGAAAGAAAAAAGAAAAGAAAAAAGCCTCAAAGTATATTCTTAAAAGAAGGGAAGATGTAAGCGGTAACCTAAGGGAATACGGTCCACATAGGTAGTGTGTGACTACAAACCTGTTGATTATGAATGCAGTAGATTGACGTCCGAGATGTGCTATGGAAAATTCCTATTGATTTTACTGGGCCTTTTCAACTACTGAAGTATCTAATGCCTTGAAAAGCAACCTATTGTACACCTCTCTAAATTTCCAAGATTTAACCCTTTGAGTGCCAGAGAGATATCCAAAGCATTGCAATGCAATGCATCGAATAACTCTCTGGCACACAAAGGGTTACAATCCTAATTTAAAGGAATGGAAATTAAGTGAAGTTTCCCCACTATAGGGCAGTTGGTTTGCTTCAGAACTTTTTCTCTATTTGGGAATATGGTTACTATTTGTAACTATTTGAATCTTCTGGGGATCTGTCTACTGAGCATAAGACAATGTAACATTCTATAAGACTAGACTAAAGGCCCTTGTGTCTAAAACTAAGGCAGGGATATTTTACAGTAAGGGAAGTAAGGTTATAGAATTATTTTCCTAAGGAAGCAATGCTGGCAGATATTGTAGATACTTTGAAAAATGTAATGGATACCTTTCTAGCTGAGAACAATATTTAGAATTATGGTCGTTGGTTTCAATGCAGAGAAGATGTTAATCCAGGAAGACGTACAACTGCCTTTTAGAGTCAGGAATGAATATTTATTATCCCCTTGGGACATAACTGGGATTGGCTTCAATAGGATATTTGCCTTCCTGTGGATTAACAAAAACAAGGATGATACAGCAAAGGTTGAACTTGGTGGATGTGCCTTTTTCAACCTCATCAACTTTACTACTATGTTATTGTTAAACTATATTTATGGGGCATTTTGGTAGACTGATGACACAGATTATGATTTGTACCATTTCAATCTGCCAGTTACATGTCATGGTAATCTGTTCAGTTATTGATGTTACATAAATTAGTGATTATAACATATTGTCTTTTATCCCCTGGAAGGGGGTATATGCTGCTGGTGATATAGATCATATCAGTATATATATATATATATATATATATATATATATATATATATATATAACATATATATTAATTTTTTATTAAATTTCTTAGCCTCCAATTCAATGGGCTGACTGTATCACACTGATTCTGCTCAACAATAGGTGCTGAAATAGGTGTTCAATCCCCATGTCTGCCTAATGTCATGTTATTAAGCTAATATGTACAAAATATTGCCCTTAATGATGCTTATGCCAAGAAAAAGACAATGGGGCAGACTGTGTCAACTTGTTTTCAGGTAGTCCTTTCCTGTACACCTTGGTTAGACCAATGTGCTAAGCAAGGCCCAGCAGAAGTGGAGTTAGTGTATACTATTTCTCTGGTTCAGCTATGGGCCTGGTGATGCAGGGTTTGCTGCCAATAAAGTCCAACTCTGGTGAATAGTGTGTGCAATGGATGCACAACAGTGATCATGTGCTGTAGTGCATACCCTTAAGGGACACTTGCCAGACTGGCTGCACTGGTAAATTTCTATATTCTCTATTAGTATTGTATGTGATGCTTCACACATTTGACAGCTAGTCTCAGCAATAATAGATATCTCCTACTGGCTTCTCACAATTACATGGATCTTGAGTCCTGGACAGAAATCCCTGTGAGGGATGGGGTACTAAATATCCCAGGTCCCCAATGTCCTGGCAGAATAAAGATTTGTGGGTTCATTGTAGAGTGGGAGAACAACAAAAGCATGAGGATTAACAGAAAGTAATAATCCAAAATAGATGAAATGTTGGTATCAATCAATCAATCAATCAATCAACAGTACTCAAAAAGCCCTTTAAATCTTCCCAGTTTTCATCTACTGCCAAAATGTTTTCACTATTTTTTTTCAATGGCTACAAACTTCCTGCTCCTTTACTTATATGTACTTTGCGTTTTTATACAAAAATGTGACTTTCCAGGAAGTGGAACACAACACAAGAAGCTAGAGAGATAGAGAGGGTGCCAGACTGTTTTGCTGTGATTTATTTAGCTAAATTAAGGCAGCAGAGTCTCAGACTGTTGGCTCACAGCATATACAGCCATCTGAAAGGAATGTGATGCATCCAGTGAGTCTGAGGAGGAGGACATGACCACTACCAGCATAGAATGGTCTAGAAGCCTTGATTCCCAAAACCAATGATGCCCAGTCCCCCAACATCATCCCTTGTGATCTGGGGGAAAATTGTAACAAAACCAGCAGATGCATATGAAGAACTGGGTAGCAGTGTGAGCAGCACAGTTCATCTGCTTGTGCCTGCTGCTACTGCTGCCAATGTGCTTACTGATACTCGGGAGGTTGAGGAGGAGATTATGGCAAGTATGACAGCAGTGGACCCTAAGTCACATTTGCCATCCCCAAGCAGTCCCATTACTACTACCAAACAGCAGCTAGATAGTGTTGGGGGGGTGAGGGAGGGGGTGATGGTGAAGGTGATGGTATTGAAGCAGATGGTGGTGGGACTAGAGTGACTGCAGTAGATCCTCCTGCTGAGGTGGAAAGGGAAGCGAAGCCAAGCAGCCAGATTAGCAGTCAATGGAGCCCACAACATCTCCCTGACACTGTGATTCCTGTTCCCCCGGCATTGTGCCTCTGGAACCTGATGCTGAGGAAAGCAGAACTGGCTAGCAGCAGTAATAGCATCAGCACAGATCAGCTGCCTGTGTCTGCTGCTAGTGCTGCCAGTCTTCTTTCTTCACCTGTAGAGATGGCAACTGTGAGAGTATGGGACCCTCTGTCATATTTGTTATCATAATCACCAATCAGTGAGACTCTCATAGCACAGCAGCTGCTGAATTGCAAGGGCAGCAGGCTGATGAGAAGCAGACTAGAGTGCCAGAGACCATTGTGGCCACTGTGGGAATGGGTTCCATCAGGTGTTGTGATGTGGGACTAGGACAGATTCCATCTGTCAGCAGCAAACTCCTGGTCCTAGTTGTAGTGCTTATTCTCAGGCAGCAGCAGCAACATCATCATCCACTGCCCCAGCCCATGAAAGGGATTGTGGAGAAGAAGAAATGGGCAATTCTTTTCCATCTTTTCCCTCCCCCCTGAGGTTATGGGTGTGTGACTATTTTTCTGTTGGGACAAGCACAGTGAGGGCATCAGAGAATGCACTATGCATGATCTAGGATGTCATTGAAAAGGGGGAAGGAGGGAATACACCTTGGCACAACTGCCCTGATAACACACATGAAATTGTGAGCTGCTGTTGCTGTACCCCCTGTCACTCCCCAAGGGCGCCAAGAGTCAAGGTGGAAATTGAAGAGGAGGATTTTAATTAGAGGGACCTAGCCTGAGTTTGAAAGTTTGATTGTGAGCAAAACATCTGACTCACCATCAACTTCTGATGCTAGGGTCTGGAGCGGGAAGATATAGTAATGTTTTTCATGATCCACCTCTGTCATCACTACCTTCCACACCAGCTGACAACTATTCTGTAGAGGTCAGGATGTGGCTGTTCATGTCCACCCATTGCACACTATGTGGTGCTCTGACCACACATGGCAATGTGGTGGAGGATAATCACAACCAGTACATCAAGTGGCATCTGAGGAGATTACAGCCTTCAGAATATGTTATGCTGGTGGCTAGAAGGATTCACCATTATTATTAAGTCTACTAGTTGTCAAGTGTCATTAGCGGAGAGGACAAAGGGCATAATGACACAGCAGTACTTGCTTTCTGTGGGGATGATTTGACATTGTGGACCTAAGAGTCATGGTGTTTGGTTACAGTTGTGCCAGTTGTGCCCTTTTTCACAACTTTCCGACACACACTGTGCATATTGCTGTTGCTGTTTAAATGTACAGTTCTTTCCTGCTATCAAGGGAAAAATGTATATTCCAACAACACACCCATGATTTTGGAGGAGGTGCAGGAGGAGAAGCATTATTGGCCAACTTCTTTTCTTCATGTATACCTGAAGTGGTGGGGGCTAGTTTGGTGATGCTACTGCCTCAGGCACGTCATTGGAGCTAGTGGTGAGTGGAACCATGAGCATCTTCACTCATATCACTGCTGTTGTTAATCCCACTCCCTTGGAGCTGCCTAATCACCCCCACACTGCTTAAACAAATCAGCAGCAGCAATAACAGCAGCTGTAAATGCCTCAGTGACACAGAGGCATTTGCCATTTGCCAGTGTCCACTGACCATCATAACATGACCTGCTGGCACTAGGCCACTACGACATATTTTTTTCTCAGGTCTTTTTCTTTAAATATACAACAGAGGCCTGTAAAAAACATTTTGGAGGCTTATTTCTAACAAGCCTAAGTCCTACAAATCACTGTTTCCACAGAGCATGTGACTCTAACAATCCTGAGTGCCAAAAACAATCACTGATTCCTCAGGGCTTGTGAGTCCAATAAGTCTGAGTCCAAAAAATCATAGCTGATTCCTCAGTGCTTGTCACTCTAACAAGCCAAAGTCCTACAAATCAATGTTTCCTAAGGGCTTGGGCCTAACACAAGTCTAAATCCTACAAATCATCCTCTACAAATACTGTATGCCATCAAGTATCTGCTCCAGTGACAGCTTACATCAGGGGGGTCCAGGTCACATTACCTACCAATTTTTTATTTTATTCATTTTTTTTTAAATTTATATATTTATTTTTTTTTATAAACTATTCCCCCAATCCCAGTCAACAAACGCCCCCAAAAAAGAATCCCCTGTTCAACTGATTCTTTCCCCACACTCCACCAACACAGGCACCTTCAGACCCCTTTTAGAGCTAACGTTTTCCCTCTATGAAAGTGGTCCCAAATGTTTTGCCTGACTTCTTTAACTGAATCTGCTATGTGCCTTATTAAGGGTTAAACCAACAGCCTGGCTGAGGACAAATACAATGTCACATTAATTTAAAATGATTGTTTAACTCTTTGAGTGCCGAAGAGGTATCCAGGGCATAACAGCTTTCAGTCTGTTTGAAAACACTGCAGCATTTATTGGGTTACAAGCCACATGTAAAGTATACTTTTAAACGAAAACGTATATGCTACAGGCCTATTTCTGCTGAGTAAAACCGTAGTATTCCCAATGGTCCAAGATTTCCCATCCAAATTTATTACAGTTCAAATTATTAGCAACTAGTTTAAAAGCCCATGTACACAGGCCAAAGTTGCACAAAACGGCAGGTGCACAACAGCAGAATTACACCTCTCAGCATTCTGTGTGTTCCGGCAGTGTCTACTGTGCATGACTGCATCGGACAGACATACATCAGGCCTTTTATATATATGTGTGATGATAGTGTTGGCTGAGCTCCAAAGGGCCATTTTCTTTATAATGCACCCTATGGGAGAGCTTGAGTCCTAGATTATTAATCTCCATAATGACAGAAAGAATGCCACCTAGTAACTGTACTGGAAAACTGGAAATTAAGTGAAACAATGGGCTTTAATAGTTTTTGAATTAAAGCATTTTTAGTACTGGGAATGTCCTTGCTTTACAAAACAGGAGTATGTATTTTATCATAAACAGTCTACTTGGATTTTAGAATTTTAGTTATCTTGGTTATACCATTTCTTTAGCTGTAGAGATCTTAGTGCATTGGCTAAATACAGTAAAGAAAATGTTGCCCAAAGTCTATTCTATTCTATGGAGCAAATGTATTAAGGTTGCGCCAACTTTAGAGATCTTAGTGCAAGAAAATAGGACAAATAATAAAGAAAATTAACAACAGAGAAAAACAATGGAGCATGAAAAAAGAGCAAAAAAAAGGAGTAAGAAAAGAGCAAAAAACAAAAACAAGCAAAAAATGGACCAGGAAAACAAAATAAAAAAATGGAGCAAGAAAACAGAAGGGGAAAAAAGAGAAAAAGGTGCAAAAAATGATGGTGCGCCAAGTACTATGCTATTCTACGGAGCCAATGTATTAAGATTTCTCCAACTTTAGTGAGCAAAACAGAGCAAAGAAAGGAACTAGCCAAAAATAAAAACCAGAGCAATACGGGCCCAAAATTTGCACAAAAGTGGCTCAAAATGTAAGAAAAGTGGGTGCAAAAATGGCTCAGAATTGGAGCAAAACCCCCTGTTGGAAACAACCCAAGATGGTGGAGAGAGGCGATTTTATCATTTTATTTTATGGACATGTAAATACTCATGTGACTTTATCCAACCAAGTTGGAGAACAAAGATCTGCTAAGACTGAGTGGCTAAAGAACTGGATCTCTAAAACTATGAATCAGTTGGAAAACAAAAAGTACAAGCTATAGGCAGTTTATATAGATACATTTTACCAAGCCTAAAAGTTGTGTAATTACCAGGTTCACTTAAAACAAATGATAGGAATGGCTACTAATTCCTATGAATATAGAACAAGCAGCCTGTGCTCCAGACAATGACACTGTATTACATTTGCTGTTCTATTCCCTGACCAGCTTGCGGTAGATACCAATCCAGACATGGACCCCTTGCTCTCAGTGCCTAGGTAAACCTGCTGCATCTCACTGATGATACCCAGCAATCCAGAAATATATGCCTGGTGTTACCTGGGGGTCTTGTGCAGAGGAGACTTGCCTTTTATTTTGAGACCGGACAGCTGTTTTTAAAGGGATAGTAATGTTTCATAATAAAAGCAGCTCTAATTAATCATCATAATATTTGGACTTTGGAGAATGTTATTTCAATTTTGTCAGAGTTGTAGTTCAAGAGTAATTCAATGACAAAGTATCCCCCTCCCGCCCCTTTTACTGATGTAACATTGTTCAGCCAGATCAGAAGGGAGGTGCCCAGGTAGACTGCAGAGAGGGACAATCTTCAATTAAGATAAGGGAAAAACCTGAAAAACTTGTCAAGGGGGGCAGGGCTTTCATTGTTCTCATAGGAATAAGAGTGTCCCCTTCTGTTATCTGTCTGGTCTATGGACTGCATTCCACATCTGAGAAGAGATGGCTTACACTAGGTAAAAGGGGCGGGGAGGGGAAACTTTGATTGTGAATATCTCTCAAACCATAAAGGCTTGAGAGATAAGACTTATTTCGTTCTTCATGTTTTTTTTAATGCCTACAAAATAAAATAAAGATAAAACGAAGTATTACTATCCCTTTAATTTTATTAGACAAATAGGTAAGTGGAAATTTCATCTCTGTAATGGCACTAAACAACTAAAATGTGATGCTTCTGAGCAGTGACTAGCCATAGAACAAACCATTGTGCTATTGTTTGTCCTCACACACCTCGGTATGTAATACGAATAACAATGCATATATCCTATATAATAATTCGCTAAATCGTGTGTAACACCCGACATGCGCAGTAGACACTGCTGCACGTGCGGCAGTCATGCGCAGTACAGACTGCCCGCGCCACGGCTGATACAGAGCTGGGCACTCCGAAGGAGCGTCCAGCTCTGTATCAGCAGTGGCGCGGCCAGTCTCTACTGCGCGTGACTGCCCCGCGACTGGCTGCCAGAGGCACTGTGGCCCGTGTAACGGGCTGTTCAACTAGTATATATATATATATATATATATATATATATATATATATATATATATAGTAAATCCAAGGTTGGCACTTACATCATCCAATTCAGCCTGCCCAGGTGCTTTGCTAAACAAATATTGGAATATACAAGGCAAGCACTCACAGGACTATAGGAATTCACAGGAATATTAAACACATTTATTGCTGTATTTAATAATGTAGGCAATGATATCTCCGGATGGATGTTATATGAAATTGTCCCAAACAGATAAATGGGATGGCGTTATCATAAAAGTGGGCACACTATGTATCTTATTCGCCCACTTTAGACAGTACCTTGATGCAATAGCATTTCCTATACCAACTGGCTAATTTGTAGACAGGCTCTAAATCATGTTGCTTCTCTCCCTTCTGTCAGGGGTGGCTTCAATGTGTGTTACTATATTGCCTCCTCCTCTCGCGGGCAGAGGCTACTGACCAATATATTCAAACGCTTCTCTCCCATCTGTCAGTGCTATATGGTACCTATAGTAAATAAGGGATAGTTGGTTTTGGAATGGAGACTCCTATCATTCAGTGTATACCTTTGCATTTTATATTGTGTATAATAAATCAAGCATTTTATTTAGAGGTATCTGAGCTTTCCTATATTTGGTTTTTCTTCTTGTAGTTTTTTTCTGATCACTGGCAGAATATTAGGAGAACAGCACAATATTCCTCTTTTTATTGGCTCTTGCTTTTTAGGTGGTTTTAGTATAGGGGTGCCCCCTTTCTTTACCCAATAATAGTGTTTGGTTTTATATATATATATATATATATATATATATAGAGAGAGAGAGAGAGAGAGAGAGAGAGAGAGAGAGAGAGAGAGAGAGAAGAGGCAGCACGCTTGGGTCTTTTTTAAAGTGAAAAAGCATTGTTTCAATGTGGATTACAAATCTGCATCAGTGTGTAATCTACATTGAAACATTGACAATACACCTACTTTTTCACTTTAAAAAAGACCAGAGCGTGATGACACTTTATTTGTAAGTGCTAATTCTTATCCCATTTGATTTGGCACCCTGGCAGTTACTTTTGCTGATCCAATAAAAATGTATCTCTGAATACTACTGCTTGTTGATTTTCCATCAGAATACAAATACAAACCCTCTGTTTGGGTGTACTTCCTACATGCTTTTGTAATCTCCACCTCTGACCTCAGACACTAAACTTTCACTATCAGAGACATAACTCAGTCACAGAAAGTTACATGGAAAGTTTATTTATTCTTAGCATGTGGTTTATAACTCCATTTGTAGTCAGTAGTGTAAAAAGAATTAGGGTTGGAGAAGAGTCTTTGTGACAACTTTATGTTGCCCAGCTGTATTGATAGGACATATCCTATATAATAATGTATGTTTGTCAGAAGCTGTCATGCGCAGGACAGTCAGCTGCTTGCTCTGCAGTCATGCGCAGTACAGACTGCCCTTGCCACGGCTGATAATGGAGCGGGGTGCTCTGAATTCAGACCGTAGTCCTCTCTGCACACAGAAGGTCTGAATTCGGTGTGCCCCACTCCGTATCAGCTGCGGCGCAGGCAGTCTGTACTGCACATGACTGCACCGCAGCTGTTGCTGGGTGGCTCTGTGACCTGTGTACACAGGCTATTCAACTACTTAACCATCACTTTTTTTTTAAGTGTTACACTGTGAGGCTCATTCAACACTTTGAGTGCAAGAGGGGTATATGACTCATTGCTTTGCAATGTGTTGCTTACCTCTCTGGCACTCAAAGGTTTAATAATAACTGGAGTAGTTCTGGAACAAGCCAACTGCACCACAGGGGAACAAATACTGATACACATTGATTTAAACTGGGCTCTTAACCCTTAGGTGGCTTGAGATTTTACTGTTGTATTGTGATTGGCTCTTTAACATGCAAGAGGTTGTTTTAACCCTTTGAGTGCCAGAGGGGTACAATGTGCTGGCACTCAAAGGGTTAATCAATGAGAATGTTTGTTGGCAGTAGTGCAGTTGCTTTGTTCCAGAATTGCTTGATTTCTTCTAATTAGGACCAAGGTTCCATTCTGACTGGGTTTTCCTTCTGGATGGCAGTTCAAATGCAGAGTGTGTCATTGATTTCCTAAAAAATGTTGGATCTTTACACCAAAGCCACAATACTGAATCCCGGTTGATACCTCACATAATTCTTCAGTTCTACCAAATGCCTATTTTTAACCAATAAGAGAAAGGGTGAAAACTTGATACTCAAATTCTGAAACTTGAAAGTTAGGTACACCCTCAACCTAAGGGGGAGGCTGCCAAGGGGACAGAAGGGCTAGTAGGAAACCCCTGGCAGCAGGGATAGAGGGGGGGAAACTGCTGGGCATCCTCCCTCACAGTTTGGAGACCAACAGTCCACTGTCAAAAATGTACGGAATGGCTTTCAGAAATCCCAAAGAGTTGATAGACTGTAACGGAATCCCAGCCTAAATCAGTCTATCTTTTAGAAAATTGTCTATTTTAAATATGCATCTAAATATAATAAGAGAAAAATATTGCCAGTAATTCTATTCTGATAATCAAATACAATCATTTTAACGGTTCAAGTGCCAATATGATATGCAAAAGTCTGGCAAACAAAGGGTTAAAATGTGCCATTTTGTATAGTGCAAACAGATTTCTAATATAAGTAAAAATACATATAGGAGAGCACTACAGTAAATTTAACCCAATATCCCCTCTAAAAGGTGAAAAATAAGGAAGCAGCAGATTACTAGCAAGAATATACTTTACTTTAATATGCAAGAATAAGCATAAAACCCAACCAATATACAATAAAAAAAATTAAACAAAAATATAAATATTAAATACTAGTTACTGATTATGCATTATATTAGATAAGTAAAAAGTCCAGTGGAGTCCACAAATAGAGTGAGAAAAATAAGCAACAGTCAGTGTTCCATTGGTATTACTATATTCATTTTGCCTGTCTTCTATAACCTGGAACTTAGCTCGCAGGCCTCATTTTCCCCCACTGGAGATCGATGCAGCCCTGATCAAGCTGTCAAACAATAAGGACCTATCAACTAAACAAAGAAAGTGTACCTATCACACTGTCAACGTATAAAGGTACTGCAGGGGGTGTTTAAAGCAGAACTACCACCTCCACTAAAGTCGCCCTGCAATACTTATGCAGGTGGCGACTAGCTTTGTAATCATAATTTTACCTCTCAAAAGTGCCCACAAATAAAGTTATCCTTAAATTTCTGAGACCGGAAGCCAGGCAGCACTGTGGACATTTTGAATGCGCAACTGCGCTGTCAGTCCTCTTCACCCTTCACAGGCATTGCACTGGTCTGGATGGCTCCGGAAGAGACTGACAGTGCAGACGCACAGGCTGCTGCAGTAATTGCAGGGCAACTTTAGTGGAGGTGGTAGTTCCGCTTTAAGGACAAGAAGACAGAAAAGTAAAGGTATTTTCCTGTTTGAATATACACAGCCGGGATAAGTAAAATTCATATAATTATACCAGCGGAACATTGAATGTTGCATATTTTTCTCGCTCTCTATTTGTGGACATCACCGGGCTTTTTACTTATCCTATTTAATAATTTGTTACGACGTTTGTCAGAAGCCGTCATGTGCAGTAGAGACTGCTGCGTGTGCTGCAGTCATGCACAGTAGAGACTGCCCACTCTGCAGTCATTCGCAGTACTGACTGCCCGAACGTGCTGTGTCTGATACGGAGTGGGGCGCTCAGAATTCAGACCAGAGTACTCTCTGTGCACCTTCCTGGGACTGCTTGGTCCTAGGAAGGTGAGCAGAGAGGACTATGGTCTGAATTGGGAGAGCCCCACTCTGTATCAGCAGTGGCGCATTCAGGCAGTCAGTACTGCACATGACTGCAGCGCAGCCAGTGAAAAGAGAGGATCCGGCCACCAGCCGAGGTTGCTGGGTGGCACTTTGGCCTGTGTACACGGGCTTTTCAACTAGTCTGATATAATGCATAATCCGTAACTAGTATTTAATATTTATCATTTCATTTTGTTATTGTGTATTGGGTGGGTTTTTGTGTTTAGTCTTGCATATTATAGTAAAGTATATTTTTGCTAGTAATCTGCTGCTTTTTTATTTTTCACCTTTTAGAGGGGGTATTGGGTTGGATTTACTGTAGCGCTCTCCTATAGGTATTTTTTCTTGGTTGTTTTAGTAAGACTTGGAACACTTGTCTTGGTATGATAGCAGCTTCACACTTGGCAACCAATATATCCCAGTTTATGTTTTAATAAGGTTTTTGCACCTGCAGATCACCTTGTGTGTCCACCAACCTTTCCAAATTTCTAATATACGTTCATATTTTTAACTTAGCTTTGATTTAAAAGGGGGGATGCCATTTGGCTTCTCTGAGATCAAATTGCAGTCTCCTAACCAGAGCTGATACTAGGGGATGGTGAATAGAGGTGACCATTCTGGGAATAACTCTTTGGGGTCCTGCATTGATTAGGGCTACTATGGAAACTTACAGATATTTCAAAATGTTAGGATGTAGGATGATTTACTCTGTTGCCTTGAGGGATGCTCTCCCAGGTGATATCTTCTAGTGTGTATGTATGATACTTACAGAATAGGGTGTTTATCCCTTTGACTTTTCCCATCCTCCATGATACAGGGCCTAGAACTTCTAGGAATAGAGACTCCCAAGAAAACTGTTGAAAAAACAACACTACATTGTTGTAAAGAAACATTCTGGTACCCCATTGGAAGTGTGAGTTATGAATCCATGAAAGCTGTTGAACAAGTAAGTTACTCAGCTTACTCTAGGGATTCCAGTGTGGCAGAATGTAACATGTAATGTAGTTGATCTGCTGAGAGACTACTCCATCTATCTGTAAAGTAGTACTTACACATTTACCTCTGATTCTACCACTATCTGAGTTACATATAATTTTTTCAGACATTCCTCTTTTTTCTATAAGGAACTGACATTGAGGAGAAAGAGAAGTTATAAGCTAGTTATATTCTGGTACTATAGTTGTATTGTACTGTATGTAGTATTATGGTCTAAGGAGCCCCAAGAGACATTTACACAACACTGGGAAAATTACTTAAATAATGGAGGTATTTGACATGATTTATTACATATATATATATATATATATATATATATATATATATATATATATGTACATACCACCCAATTTCATCCTGTTTGCTAACTATACAGTGGGTGTCTGTATGCTGACCTTACAATTAGGTATTTTCCCTGTGCCGAGTCAAAATAACAGAGGGTTTTGTTGCAAAACACCTAGAGACTGTAGGAGTACATCAAAGATGTAACTGTGAATTAGGTCACATATTAAGTTCTATCATTCCTTAAAGGTGACGTGCCCGGTAGTTGGAAAAATACATTTCTTAACACCTAGAAGACCTGAAGGAAGTATTAAATATAGAAAAGAAAGCAACTTTACTCACACCACTGGAGAAATAATAATTACAAATTGGAGGTCAGAGATTCTCAACTAAGGGCTAGACTTAATTTGAGCTGCTAAAATCAATGGTAGGGCCAAATGAGTTCCGTCCAGTACACACACAGTTGTACCGTTGGAATTAAATTGCCCTATCAACATGAACTACAATGAGTGTTGGCCTCTAGAACATGATGTGTGGCTCATCACCGCTGTTTGTTCTCACAACACATGCTAAATAGCATGAATAATGGGAACATCAAAGGAAACTAAATAATGGTTAATGTTTGACACAGTGTCAAACATTGAGCATGAGCTAACAACAGTCACCCTTCCCACCACCCTCCTAATCACGAATCTTAACAGTACCCCGCCCCTAAATTATACCTAATGGTAACAATAAAGTCTAAAAATACTAGCCCTAACACTATCCCATGACCTATACCCCATAGCTTTAACACTTACCTGGAAGTCTAAGGTCCTGTAGGGTCTTCTGCAACCTGGTCTTCCTCTTTAATTCATCTACTCTAAGTTTATTTCTTATTTTATTTTGTCTGCCCTATTCTTTTTTCTTCTTCTTTAAAGTTTCTTGTGCCCCTATAAAACAAGAATAATCAATGAAATCCAATGCCTATGTAAACTTTATCTGCTTCCGCTGGCAGAAGAAAAAAAAAATCCCCATTGTTGTACCTTTTGGACGATTGCCCAAGCCAAACTGAGAGACATGTGAACAGAGACTGACTTAGATATGGACAGTCTCTTTTAAAAATTGTTCCCACACTCCCATTGGCTGGGATGTAGGTTAACACAGGGCACAGAACATGGCCTGCAGTAACAACAGCTCCCAGCCAACAAGCTTCTAGCTGGAGGGGTCATGAATGCACATTTCGTCATCCCTCCATCTAGTCAATCATTGAATTATTGAATAAAAGCCAGTCTCTGTTAAATTTTCCCTCAGTTTGGCTCGGGCAACAGCCCAAAAGGTACAGAAATTTGTATTTTTTTTTCTGCTGCGTCAGTGGAGAAACTTTACAGGAGCATTAGATTTCATTGATTGTTTTATAAGGGCAAAAGAAACTTTAAAGAAGTAGAAGAAGAGGAGAGAAGAAAATAAGAAGAAAGAAGCTTAGAGAAGACAAATTAAAGAGGAAGACCAGGGTGCAGAAGACCTCGCTGGACCTCAAACTTCCAGGTAAGTGTTTAATGTTAACGTTCTGTGGAATGGGCCAAAGCGATGGTTTTAGATTACAAGGGATTAATCCTTTGAGTGCCAGAGGGGTATGCAACACTCTCCAATGCTTTGTATACCCCACTGGCATTCAAAGGGTTATTTTTTCCTGTTTCACTCATGTTTTTGGTACCTTGGATGTATTGATATGGTGCTTATGGCCCCATACCAATACATACATGGGTCACTAGTGTAGGGATCCTGAGTTGTGCATGCATTTTTTTTGTTGTCGTTTTTTTCACACTATTCAATTACACACCTTGGGGACTCAATGCATGGTTTGCTAGGAGCTAATTTAACCCAAACAAGAGAATCATTAATGCACGTAATTGAATAGCAAATTAATCTGCTTTTTATTGATTTTGGTGGGCGCTAATTTAAGAGCCAGCTGTGCATTTTTCTGTAGGTAGTTTGTCACAGACCAGGTAAAAAGAATACCAAACTGTGACTTAAAACTACCGACGTTAGTTTGGGCTAACTAACAGAGGTAATTAGATTGAGAACTGTTATCCTGCCATCTTACATTGTAATTTCTCTTACCTCACAAGTGCCATCCACAGAGAAAAAATATCCTGCTGCATGTCCTTTCCAGTTGGCAGTCCAGCCACATAAAGCCATGCAATTCTTCTCTGAATGAGTAAAAACAGCCATCCCAAGCCACATATTTGAGTCTTCTTGAGTCTCATTAGTAAAGTGTAACCTACTGTGTAGGTATCCTACACAGGGAGCAATCTCTAGTCACTCAAAACCTCCATACACAGAGAATGAATATCCTGCAGCATACCATATTGCTCTTGCCCAGATGACAGCTCAGCAACAAAAATGACAGACAACCCCAGCCTGCTAGGACATAGTCAGAGAACTACTCTACCTAGAGAGTAATGTAAACTCTCTAGGTACTCCTGAGCATGATTTTCAGTTCTGTGTTCCCTTATTATCCTTAGGGTGACCAAGCCTAAAGGCAAATAAGATATGCAAAATGGAGGTCAGAGATGTTCAGTTTGGTAGGGATGATATCTTACCTAACACAGAGAAGAAATATCCAGCAACATACCATACTGATCCTTTCCAGGAGACAGTCCAGCCATGAAATGGTAGGCAATTCTGCTCTGAGTGAAAGGCAGCAAACCCCAGAAATTGTATTTTTTTTTATGAAGATCCAGGCCAGTCTTCAGCCCCTCTTTTCATGAAAGGCTTAGGCGAGGGGGGGCATTTGACTTATTCTCCCCCCCCACACACAGGAGAGAAGGGCATTCACCCTGTGGTCTTCGGCTTATGTGTGTCCCTACCCCAAGGCTCCAGTCTTCAGCTCCCTCTGAGGAGAGGAGCTTCAGAAACTATAAGGGGAGGTGGTAGCCAGAAGGCCCATTAATCCACTTGCTCCACCAAAAGCACAAGTCTTTTATCTGGCTCTACTGTGGCATTTCCATTGTTGGTGTGGTGAGTCAAAGGGCATAACATGCTCCAAAATATATAAGCAAGGCCAAAAAAAAAATCATAACTCAACAGTGCAACCTGCCCTGTGACCAAAAATAAAAAGTGACAATTAAAGCTCCAGCCTTCTGACTGGAATTATAAAAAAAAAAAATCTTTGTTGTCTACTAGAAGGATCACGCAATGCAAGTGAAAAAAATGAAGAAAGTCCATAATGTTCCTCCTAATACCTCTTCGGTGCACTAGTGTCCTACATAACATACTCGAGTAAAGGTTTAACCCTTTGCGTGCCAGAGGAGTACAGAATTCATTGCAAAGCTTTCTGTACCCCTCTGGCACTCAAAGGGTTAAACAACCTCCAGGTATTAGACTGGGGTTTGGATTGCACCTCAGGATTCCTCCACACACTGTCATCTGAGAAAGTGCAGCATGCCACCCTTGCCCAGGCATCTGCCACTTACCTGAGCGGATGTTAAAAAGTCTTCCTTCAAAAGTAGAGCAATTCTTATTCTTAAGAAGAGCAAAATCCATTATTATTCATTGCATTTTAAATCAACACAAATTAAAAAAAATAAAAACACTTTACAAAATCTTTATTTATCTGCCACTTTCTTATAAATAATTTTTCCTCCTTCTATTCACAATTTCCTAACAGTAAAATCTATCTCTTTAGCCCTTCCTTTAACGCAATATGCACGTATATCCCCTCTGAAAAGTAGGCCAATCCTTCTTAGGATCAGTTTTTTCTATTCTTGATCCTTCTTCACTTGTTGATACTCTAACATATCCACTGGGACTAGCACATTCCTCATCATCAATTCTTCTTTCTTTAACTTCTTTTGCTTTTTGAACCACTGGCGTTACTATCTCTCCTCCAACATTCTCCTCCTCTTCTCCTTCTTCCTCCTCATAATGCTTCTGTTTCTTCTCACCAGCCGCCTCCTCTTCTTTATTCTCCATTTCTTCATCCTGGGATGCTCCAATGTTTTTTTCCTTTTTGTGCTTAGATTCTGAAAAATGTTCAGCACCTCACTGTTTGACCTCCTGCAACTGCTCCTTTTTCATCTCTCCGAGATGTTGTCACATATAGCTGTCCAACTTTATGGCACAACATACATTTCTTGAACAGCATGCACTTCTTCTCCACAATTATTGTACACCACTTTGCTGTAGTCTTCCTAACAGTGACCATACTTCCCACATGATCAACAAAAGGGTGGCATTCCTTCATAAAAAATGTTACCATTCACAGTCCACAACTTGAATCATACTAGTGGTTTCTGAGTAACTCCAAAACCACTTGGATCTTTTTTAAAGGTGACCAGAAATTTATATTTGACCGCCCATATCCCAAACTCATTACAAACCTTCCTGACAGACTTCACCTTTTCACAAAAATGTCCTAAGAGCATTGTGATCTTCTTGGGGAGACCTGGAAACAAAAATTGTGATGAGCACCCATCAAGAACAAGCAAGGTCCTCTTTTGAGGCCTTACATTTTTCACTCCTCCATGCTATTGCAGAGAAGAAATTTTCATATCAGACTGATCCTGCCCACAGACAGTCCAACTCTGAAATGTTTGGCAAATCCTCTCTGCACTATCAAATTGGCATAACCACATATGTACATTTCTGCCTATGTAAGCTTTATTGCGTTGTGCAGCTGATTGCTGCTAGGCATATGGAGAGCATGTGCCCATGACTGGGATGTCCTTCTCACTTAGGGAGCCCTCCGCATACCCATTGAGAATGAACAAGAGAAAGTGTCTTGTTCTGAGGCATGGTGGACTCTCAATTGTGCCATAAATCATGTTTTTCACTCCACTGTGCCATTGCAGAGAGAAAATTTCTATATTTGACTTTATTCTGCCCACAGACAGTTCAGCTCCAAAACACAATCCTCTCTGCTCTAGAAAATCACAAAAACCACAGACATACTTTTCAGCCTGTGTGGGCCTCATCTCATATGTGGTGCAACTGATTCCCTCTAGGCAAATGCAGAGCAAGGGCCCATGCCTGGGATGTCCTTCACACTTAGGGAGACCTAGAAACAAAAATTGTGATGAGCACCCATAGAGAACAAAACAGATAAAGTCTCTTGTTCTGAGGCATGGTGGTCTCAAAAGTTTAAGCAGTTAAAGCAGAGAAGTTAATGTAGTTATTTGCACTTGGGTTAGCTTTATTTTAATATTTTCCTATAAATCGCGAGTGCTAACCCCTTGGATGCTAGAGACTTCTCCAATCCATTGCAATGGAGATGCAACAGATGTGCTACAAGTTGCATTTTTCACTCTCATGTACCATTACAGCAAGAATACTTCTATCAATGTTAGGCTGGTCCTACTAACAGACAGTCCAGCTCTGAAACATAATGCAAATCTTCAGTACAACCACAGACATACATTTCACCCACTATGAACTTTGTTGGTGTGGTGAAACTGATTTCTTCTAGACACACATAGAGCAAGGACCCATGCCTGTGATGCTCTTCACATGTAGGGAGAACTGAAAACCATTTTTTACAAGTCCCAAGGCCCACATAGGCCGAAAAGTACTTCTGGGGTTGTGTTGCAGAGAGGAGTTACCTGACATTTTGGAGCTGTACTGTATGAGGACGGGGCCAGTCTGATATGGATATGTTAATTTCCTCTCTGCAATGGCATATGTGGGTGAAAAACATGACTTGAGCAGCATCTGAGAGGCTACCATGCCTTGAACAAAATACTTAATTTTCTTCTGTCAGTGTGCGATCATTTATTCTCCCTAAATAGAAAGGGGCAGTAAAACATGACAAAATATGTAAAAAAAGTATAGCCAATGTTACATTTTACTAATTTGCATTACATATAGTATTACATGGCAACCTTTTCTTAAACATCTTCTTAACTCGTTCAGGCATCTCCATTGCAATGGATTATAGAGATTTCTAGCATCCAAGGGGTTAAAAATAGGAAGAGGTTAGCACTCAAGCTTTATAGAAAAATATTAAAATAAAGCTAACCCAAGTGCAAATTACTACATTAACTACTCTGCTTTAACTGCTTAAACTTTTGAGTTTTAGGGGGAGTCAAATGTATTGCGATTTGAGAAGCTATGAATTCACACCCCTCTGGAACTTAAAGGATTAAAGTGATAGTAATGTTTTACAAAAATAGCAGCTCTAACTAATTTCCATAGTATTCGGGCCATGGAGAGTGTTATTTCAATACTGTCAGAGTTGTAGTTCAAGAGTAATTGAATGATAAACTTTCCCTCTCCCTCCCCTTTTACCTAGTGTAAGCCACCTCCCCTCAGATGTGGAATCTGGTCCTGGGACCAGACAGCTCACATCAAGTGACAATCTTCTTACTGTGAGCATAAGGAAAACCCTGACCCCCTTGACAGGTTTTTCAGGTTTTTCCTTATGCTCACTGAAGATTGTCCCTCTCTGTGATCCATCATGCTGCTCTGAGGTCAGTAAAAGGGGTGGGAGGGGGATACTTTATCATTCAATTACTCTTGAACTACAACTCTGACAGTATTGCAATCACACTCTCCAAGGCCCAAATACTATGAAGATTCATTGGAGCTGCTTTTATTTTGAAACATTACTGTCCCTTTAAACTCACCTAGTCAATCCATCCCATGTTGCTTCACACTGCCTGGCACTCAATGGGTTACAACAGCATACAATACTTTATATTGTAGGCTCTGCTTTTGATTACAGTTTTTTAAAATCAGAAATGCGTAGGAAATCAAAGTGTGAAACGCATATTAATTACAAAGGTCAGAAATGTTTTCACTATAAAGTCAGAGACAGGAAGTCTATATTTAGTGCTGAAATGTGTAGTATGATCTCACAATGGAGTTTCCCCTTTAGCAGCGTAAAAAGAAAATAGTGTACAGTACAGAAAATAATGTTGTTTGTACATTTTAAAAGTAAATTATCTTTTTCTTATGTGGTATTCTACTATCTTTTTTCTGACTAGTAAACCTATTTGGTCATCTTTTATTAAAAGTAACTTTCTGACAAACAGTCAGCAATGAAATGGGATAAGTAAAGTTGAGCTCTCACAACTTGACTTTTACCTTAAATTCCATTAGAAATGTGCACGTCCCCAAATGGCTGTAAGTATATACAAATAACACCTGGACTTTCCTGATCACAGATACATATGTGTCATGCCTATACCTGCATTGTGTTGTCTCCCACTCTAATGTGAAGAATAGATAGATAAGAAGTCAGATGTACTAAGAAGAATTGGAGCATTTCTGAGGATACCAACTGTACCATGCAGTAAATAAATATTTCCCCAAATGCCTACTGATAAAACCCTTTGCGTTCAAGAGAGGTATCGAACGCATTGCATTGCGATGCGTTGGATACCCCTCTGGCACTCAAAGGGTTAAACCATCGAATGTTAGAGAGGTCTACAATGCATTGCTAAGCAATGCGTTGGTAAAATCTCTAGCATTCAAGGGTTTTAAAAACCCCATTTAAATCAATGGCATTTTTTGCCCCTATGGCGTAGTACGCTAAATGGGCAATCTATGTGATTCTTATCAGGTTCTGTGATTCAGATTCAGTCAGGTTCTATGTTTCTGTGTTTGATTCAGAATTCCACCACTTTTTAGTACATCAGCCTCACGATCTCTCGGATACAAGCAGCAACACAATGAAGAATGGAGCACTAGACTTTTAATTTAAACCAGTGGTTCCCATCAGGCAGTTGCCCATTTAGGTGACTTGGCACCAAGCTTTCATTAAAGCTACAGTCAACCTCCTTTTTAACTTTGCATATCGTACAAAGAATACTATGTGGAGTCAGATTTACACTTGTATATCATGACAGTGGGTTATCTGAATTTCTACTACCAGATAGATTTCTGTCAAGGACTGTGAAAGCAGGGAGAGTAATGCAATTTAACACAACAAAACAAAGAAACAAAAAAAAAATAGTCTTCAGTCCAATAAATGTAGAGAGAACTCAGTATTGCAGGAATAGAGTTACACTGTATCACCATGTATGCTTTCACAGGCCATGACAGAAAACTATCTGGAAACACGTATTCAGTTAGTTTAGTGTAAGGACCATAAGGCAGTTTGACATTGCAAATTACTCACAGGATATGTAAAATCAAACAGGAGGTTGACTGTTACTGTAAGTTATATACTATTTTTGGCATACCCACATGCAACAAAAACTTTGGTTGTTTTAACTTCATGTGCCACAACTTAAACATAGTAACATAGTAACATAGTAACATAGTAGATAAGGCTGAAAAAAGACATGCGTCCATCAAGTCCAGCCCATGCCAATAACACCCCTGTTGATCCAGAGGAAGGCAACAAAAAAGCCCTCTGGAGCAATTTCCAATGTAGGTGTGTGTGTGTGAGTGTGTCAAATAGTTCCTGGGATCATAAGCCTTAGGATAATAAACCAGCAAGACCAGGTGAAAAAGTATCAATGAGATAAGGATGTGAGAAGTAAACATGATGACCAACAGATAATGGTCTTGTTTAGTGTTCAAATGAGTAAGCATAGATATACATAGAAAATGCAATGTGAAAAAATTAGCGAGAGTGGCCCGGCATTGGCCTTGTGAAAGCAAAACAAACAAAAAAAAAAATAAAACACACTCTCTGTTCATTGTCCTCTGTTTTTACTTGCAAGTTTCAGAGCTGGATCATCTGTTACTTCCTAGGGCCCAAGGCAAGAAAAGGGGCCCTGTCTGCAAGTGATGGGTAACAAACAGAGTTCCTGCTGTTGTTGCCATTAATATCTTGTGTCAGATGCCCTTTTTTTAAAGAGATCAGCATCATCCAGTTGCTCCCACTTCTATTGAAGCCATAACTCCAGTACCTGCTAGCAGCACTCTGTGTCAGAAGTATCGGATTATGAGATGTGGGGCCCTTGACTAGGGCACTGCAGAGCCTTAATCCATCTCTGGCAAGTTTTCTTGTCATTTGTATCTTATCACGTTGCTTCACTTATAGCACTAGTAGGCAGAAGCTGAGAAAGAGATGCAGCTAATGGGAGGGAGTTAAGAAAGAGATGTAGCGAATGGGAAGGATGGAGTTGAGAAAGGGACATAGCGAGTGGGAGAGAGGGAGTTGAGAAAGGGACACAGTCAAAGGGAGAGAGGGAGTTGAGAAAGGGACATGTGGAATGGACGTTAGTTGAAAAAGGATACTGTGAATGTGAATCAGATTTTCAAAAAGACTGCGTGCTATGTACTGTCATTGTCTATCCGTGTTTTCCAGTCTTTCTTACTGTTCCATGTCTGGCTTTATGTAGTTTCCTTTGGTTTGCTGGATTCTCGCTCCTTGTCTTGGTTTCGACCATGCCCTGTGCCTTTATCAAGAGCCAGCTTCCTAGTACTGGCACTTGATCTTAGCATTCTAATGTGTTTGAGTTAGTTCCCAAATTCATTTTACCTTTCCTCCAGTTGTGATTCCTTGTTACTGACTTTGGCCTTGTTTCCGACCCGTCTTCAGCTTTCCGTTCTTGTAACTTGTTTTCAGTATTGATTCCCTGTTGTTGGACCCAGCTCCCCTTCCTGACTACTCTTCCACTTGTCAACTCTGTGCCTCCTTGCTTTCTTGTTGCCGGCCCTGCTTTGAACGACCATCTGACTTCCAGGTCCTGCTTCATAAAGTTCAACTTTCTTAGTTTTCACCATTCACCTATCAGGTGCAGTCAGAGTTTGACTAGTTGACCTTCATTCTGACCTGTTCCAGTATCCCACAGGTTGACACATTCAACTATTAGCTGGTTTACCATTTCCAGTAGTTGGAGTTCGAGACATTCAACAATCGGTCAAATCAGTGATCCAGCTAGTCAGAGTTCAACTTCCAGACTTCTACCTATCCATTGCTCAGCACAGTAGAGTTCGACCAGAAGTGCAGATACCTTATTTTCTATTCTGCTTGCTTTCTCTGTACCTCAGTAAGTATCTACTATTCCCTAGACAGTTATCCTGGGTGTGGGCTGGCTCCTCCAGTCGGCACTGAGTTGGTTTTGTGCCCAGCAACTTTAGTGCAGCCTTGGGCTCAGCAAGACTGCCTAGGGCAGTGGTTCTCAACTCCTGTCCTCAGGACCTACTAACAGGCCAGGATTTGATGATTTCCTTGTTAGATCACAGGTGAGTTAATTAATGTGAATGAGCCTCTGGTCACCACACCTGTGCTCTAGCAGAGAAATCCCTAAGTCCTGGCCTGTTAGTGGGTCCTGAGGGCAGGAGTTGAGAAACACTGGCCTAGAGGGTAGTGTATGTCAGCAAGCACCACACCCTACCCCTTGCTTCCCAGCATCTAGCCTACTGGGTGTTTTCTCACAGCTCTAGTTTGTTGTCAACGGCTGTTGTTTCTAGTACCTGTTTTATTGCAGCTTGTTTAAGTCTAGTGTATCTCTTGCTCTGCGGTCCTCTTGTATATCAGTAGCTGCCTTCTTATTCTCCATGGAGCTGCTCCTGCACAGAGCAGGGTCACAACCAGCTTACATTTGGTGATAGCGAGCTTATATTTACTTTATGCACCTGACCACATCCAAAAGATGAAGCTCCGCATCCTGTCTGTTAGATGGGGCAGGACAGAGAGAAGGAAGCACAATTTTCAGGTTAATGTGAAACTTGGAGATATCCTTAGGGAGAAATCAAATAGATGTCAGCAAAACAACCCTATCAGAGTGGTAAACCAGAAAGGTAGGGTTACAGGACAAAGTCTGAAGTTTGGCCACCCACTGAACAGACACAATAGCCAGCAGAAAGGCTGTCTTGAGCATCAAGAAATTAGAAACTGAAGACAGAGGCTCAAAAGGAGCCTCCTGAAGCACTCCCAGAACAAAGTTCAAGTCTATCAAAGGAGTCTTAGATCCCAAAAGACTGGGTAGGCATGAAAGTCTGCGTATTTGGCAATAAGGCTATACACCTCTAGAAAAGGACAGAAAAAAATAAAATCTGGCCATTAATAGAACTTAGACCAAGCGCTTTTTGAAGCCTATCCTTAAGAAAGACCAAAATGACCTGAAAAACAAGAAAGTCGAGGTCAAGACCCTTAGTCTTTATATTAATTATAGAACAAGGAACATACTCTGTGATATGCCTTTGATGAAACTGGCTTATGAGCCTTCATCATAGTGGCAATGACTGAGTCATTCCTCAGAATTCTGGCTTCAAGAGCCAAGCCATCAAAGCCAGCTTCTCCACGTCTGGATGACACAGTGGACAGAGTTAAGATGTCTGTATGCAGATGGAACTAAAACAGCTCTGACATGATAGATTGAGAAGATTTGAAAACCAGGCCTGAGAGGGCCTTAATAGGCAATCGGAATGATATAAGCATGTACGCCAAGGAGAACTGCCATGGGATGACCATTCCACCACAAGAGCTAAAGGGACCTGGTTTCTGGAACAGAACTGAAGAACCTTGTGGTTCAACCAAGAGGCAATTAGGTCTCCCATCAGAGTACCCTCGAGATAGGCTATGGAATTGAAAACCATTTGATTGAGCTTCCATCTTCAAGGATCCAGGCATTGGTGACTAAGAAAGTCTACACCTGGGGCATAACAACAATGAGCCTCCAGCAATATGAGGATCAGCTGTAACTCAAACCATGTGTAGCCCACCATCATCATATTGTCTTCTCGGTCTGCACAAGGGATCCCTGGGGGGACTGGGACCAATGTTACAAAGCTAGGCAAATCACTTGAAGCTCCATAACATTGGTGGACATAAGATTTTCTGCTCCGGTCCAAAAGTGGCACCCCAGCCTGTCTATCACCTAATTTGGAATGGCCAATGGAAGTTCCAGCAATAGATGGGACCTCTGCAGTCACCAGCAAAGGTCTGCCTTTGTCTGGTCGGACAGATACATGACACAGAAGAGATGACACTGTTGCCTAGATCAGTTCCAGAGGATCTTCAGTTTCAGATCCCTCATATGGAATTGTGCAGTGGGACTGCCTCCAGCACAGAAACTAGAAAACCCAGCACCTTCCTATATCACTGTATCATTGTGGATGGGCAGAGCAGGGCCTGAGACACCAGTGGGATATTCACTAAGAGGTGATAAAGTGGAGATGGCTTCTCCAGTTTATCACTTCTCCAGTTCCTATGTTATTCATGTATATATTCACTAAGATCTCCAAAGCTGAGAGACAGAATAACATAGGAATTGGAGAAGTGATAAATTAGGGAAGTCATCTCCACGTTATCAACTCTTTATCACAGCTTAGTGAATCTCCCCCCTGGTGAGGCAATGACAGAATTTTTTCTTCTAGCACGAATACCCTCCCCAGAAGATTGTTGACTCTCATATTAAGAACGAAAGTTCCTGGGAAAGATACAGTAAAGATTTGAAGATTTCTTAAAATTGAAAATACCAACCAAGCTGTTACAGAACAGACATGCAAAAGTGCTAGGGTGCAGAGTCTCCTCTAAAGGAGAATTTGGCAAAAGGTCATCCTAGTAGGAAGCTAAGGAGATCCTTAGAGAATGGGCGTGAGTTGCCAGAACTGTCATTACCTTTGTAAGAACCCATGGAGCAGATGCCAACCCAAAGGAAACAATGAAAAGGATAGTCTAGAAAAGCAAACCACAGGAAATGTTGATGATCCGAATATATGCTAATATGTAGGTAAGTGTCCAGAGAGTCCAAAAACTCTCCCGGACACATGACAGTGATGACGGAGTTAAGGCCTCCATCCTGAACTGGGGTGCATGAAAAAAAAGTTGAGGAGCTTCAAGTCCAGAATGAAATGGCATCTGCCATCTCTTTTGGGAACCATGAAGAGGTTGGAATAGAGCTCTGTGAACATTTCATGAGAATGAACAGGTACCAAAACCTGCATATCTACAAGGAAAGGGACTGCATCAATGAATATGCAACTCCGCATGGGATCACAAGGAACTCTGCATATGAAGAAATAACTGGGAGGAAGGGACTTAAAGACTGTGCAGTACCCTTCTGAAGAAATGCCTGGTCCCTCAGAGCATATGTAGGAATGTACAGATATTAGCATGAAGTACAAGGTATTTAAGTGAATAAATCCCCAGTTCATTATAGTGTTAGTGTTCCTTTAAGTATGAAAAATGATATACCCCAATACACCAATACATAAACCAATCTTATTTTCTCTATAGAGGAAATATAGTGAGTAATAATGAATAACAGTATCCATCCAAAGATGTAGCTGCTCAAAAGTAATAATGGAATGGTATCCCAAAAACACAAAGACAATTTAATAATTGAATAAATAATATCCTGTAGATGGAGATTATGAAAATAAATGATAACCTGAATGTCTGGTTATTTATAGTGTGTGAAATACAAAATGAAATGAAAGATGAAATAATACATTTCAATGTCAGGCTTTGTATCCAATTGTAATGAAAAAAGTGAGAATAGTAATATTCTAAATGTCTACTTATTTATATTGAAAGATTGAAGTATAAAGTTGAATGAAAGATAAAGAGATGTTTGAAGTGCAACTGTTAGATTACAAGTATGTGACTTTGAAAGAGCTTTCAAAATTGCCTATTTTTGTTGGCATTTTTTTAAACAATGGTTTATATCTATTTAGATTTATATATTTCTCAGTTTATGTACATTAGGCATTACTGGCATGCCTGCCTACCAGAAACTAACATTCTGTGCAGCTTTCAACCCCAACTGCCACTTCCTGTGGCCCTGTACTAGTCTTATGTGCATAAACTGACATATCAATAAAGCTAAATATCTCATAAACAATGCCAGTAATATGATATGCACATCTCTAGGTTCAAGCTTTTCACAGTGCCAACTAGAATTAGCTTTGCAGTAAACCTACTGTAAGCATTTAATTAAAACAATACTCAATTCATTTTTAGATCATTATTGTCTGGTAGCAAAAATATTTTTTAAGCATTTACTCCGATGTAATCATGGACTAAATTTGCAATTGGTCCAGCTTTACTGCACTTCTTGGATCATCCTCAGATCTCATTAAGTTTGTAATCAGCCATAAATATTTTCCTAATTGTATATTGGATAAGCTTTGTGTTTGGCCCCACTATACACCTTTTATAGATTCATCAAAATCTATTTTGGGGACACATTTGTGTTTTTTCCCCCACTTTAATATCCCCTTTATATCATCATCTGCATTCTCAATTTGGCCCGTCTTTGCCCTTATCCCCAAATTACCAACCAGAACCTTTTTTTCACTGCTGCTGGATGATATTTACATGTGTTCGCAAAACCTTCTGGTTATGAACTGATAAAGAGGTTATAAAGTCTAGTGACATCACTTCTCCAATTTTTGTGGAGTCAATGCACTAAGATCTCTACCACTTGAGAAATCTTAGTGCATTGCTTTCATAGACCAACATAAGAATTGGAGAAGTGATGTCACCAGACAAATCATCGCCACTTTATTACTTCTTTATCACACTTTACTGCCTCCCCCACTGGAGTTTTAAAAATATCTCAAATAGGTCCCTAATTGCATCTCTTTTTGTATCTGAGTTTGAGGTCCTGTAGTCCTACTAATAGCTGACATGTCTACCTCTATGGACATGGCTGAATGTGTTATCTCTTGAACCAAAGTAAAAGGGCAAAATTCCTAGGGGGTATTGGGAGTTTATGGACATAGTAAGGTAAGTGGGGGTTATTATTTTGAGGTGTTAGTTCTCTTTAAATATTAATGATAATAACAGAAGTGTATAAAGAAACCAAATAC
The DNA here is from genome assembly GCA_037306005.1 of Rhinophrynus dorsalis. NCBI lineage: Eukaryota > Metazoa > Chordata > Amphibia > Anura > Rhinophrynidae > Rhinophrynus > Rhinophrynus dorsalis. The sequence goes on along the minus strand of CM074720.1, from coordinate 241,335,149 downwards.
TAAGTAAAACAACAAAAAAAATTATGGTTTCACTTTCATGGAATCAGCAGAAAAAGTTGACAGCCACATGATGCTGCAATCGGTCGCATGGATTACAGACCAAACACCACAAAATCTATAGGCACAGTACATGAGGAAGTTTAAACGTTGATAAAATCAAAAGTTCAAAAAAGTAGGAACTGAACAGTTACAAATAAATAAATGAATGACTACTATTTTCTTTTCAATTTAATAGCATGTGGATAAGATTAATACATTCTACAAATGTAAGATAAAGCATATTAACGTGGGCTTTACCAATGTATAGTCCATTGTTTGACCCATGGCAGCCATCTTGGATTTTCGATACTTTCACTAGAGCAAATGCTTCTAAAGTTTTGTAACTTACAGGTATGTCTTTAAGTTAGAGTGACATTTATACAAGGCTTTTAAATTAAGCTGATGCACCAAGAAGGACAGGACCAGTTTCGGGGCAAGCAACTGCACCATGGGGCACAAATTAAAGTTCCCATAGTGTTACATGTGGCTTTAACCCCCTCAGTGCTAGAAAGGTCTCCACACATTCTGAAGCAATGTGTTGGTGACTTGTCTATCAAGCAGGGGGTTAAAAGCCCCATTGAAATCTATGATAAATAGATACATTTTTATTTGTTCCCTGTAGTGTAGTTGGTTCTTCTTAGCACATCAGTATCAATGAGTGTAGGAACTAGGAGCTTGATTCAACAACCTGTGCTAATTTGAGACTTTTTCCAAAATTGTTAGCGCATGCTAAATCAAAATGTTTTGGTGCTATTCTATGGTATTCTATAATTTCCTGATAGCATACACAAAATGCTAATTTTACATACACTAGCAATGCACATTAAGCTTCTTTGAAGTGTAACGTGTGTACAGTCTATATGTCTAAAACTGCACATCCAATAACATCACCAAGAATTCACGTCACAGCCAATCATGCTTCAAAAACCCTGCAAAAGACAAATCGAAAGCCCAGTACGAACACATGAAAAAAAGCCACACCTTGTTTGTCATAGGTAGATATAGGGCCACCCACAGGGTATAGACTCTTAGTAGAGTTACAATGGCAGAGAAACACAGAGGAGACAGGAGAAGTGTGTCACAATACAATAAAGAAAGTAACACATAAACAAACACTTGTACATACCACATACACTGCATCCACAATCACCATATTTTTTTCATACAAAACACAATTTTGTTTTAAAAAAAACACAATTTTGTTTCCAATAGTGTGGGTGATTGACTGCGACAGACTCTTGGCTGGATAAAGTGAAATTGATTATCAGTGGGAGCAGTTGGATATGAAAGGTGTGAATGGGGTGTGCAACAGAGTGGGCAGGTGAGGGAGTGTCTGTAGGATTGAATGAGGTGCAGTGTGCCAGTGGGAATGACTGAGTGCAAGTACAAGAATGAGTGGGGAGGAGACAGAGTAGTGGGGAGGTCACAGAATAGATGACAGAAAGCAGAGCAGAGGGATGAGGTATGGGTTAGCGATGGGGAGAGGGATGGGACTGCAGGAAGGGGAGCAGGGTGGGCCTGCTCCAGTAGGCAGAAGGAGAGGGACAGTAAAGCTCATGGTGAGAAGAAGTGGGGGTGAAGGTAGTAGACTATGCAATGCACACAGGAGGGTGGTGAGAAGGGGCCAGTGGGACTGGGGGAAGAGGCTGCAGGGGGAATCACTCACAGCCGCAAGGAGAGCAAGGAGGGTCTCAGTTCTAGTCAGTGCCGAGCCTATGTCAGAGGAGAAGGTAGAAGAGGAGGAGGAACAGGGGTATGGTACAGCTGATGACAGGTTGAGGAGATACAAATTCTACTGTGCTGAAAAGTTGACCATAGTCCACAACATCCTGCAAAATGTGGATATCCTAAATCAAAGATGACAGGGAAATGAGTGGCTGGCCAGAAAAGGAAAGCTTGGAGACAGATACTGGAGGCTGTCAACAGGGTGGCTACAATCTGCAATCAAGAAACACTGGGCCAACTGCAATATAGTAGTAAAGAGAAAAGTGGCAGAATGGACTAGGCATATGATGAAAATGGGTAGACCACTGGAAAACGCCTCCCAAGTGTGGCACATGGGCCACACCTTGGTTTGATTGGGATACCTAAGAGGTCTATCCACTCAAAGAGCTGCACACCACCTGGCACCTACTGGTCTCTGGATAAATCCCAGAACAGATGTACTGGACATTGGGGTTCATTCAATATTATTTACAAATCCATTATATAACACTCATGTCGAAGGCATCGTCAATGATGCCTAGAGCCTCAGGGGCCATAGAAAAGTCAGCAGCCACTGGAGCCTCATTAGAGGTCTCAGCACCACAGAGTTAATGTTACATGAAGCAGTGTAATGTTTCCATGCATATCAAGAAGGCCTGATACTAACTTATTTGGTAGCAGGAAAGCTATACATTTCTCATGTCACTAGGGTATGAGGCAAAGGTTGAACCTGATGGACTTGTGTCTTTATTCAACCAAATTTACTATGTTACTATGTATGTTACATCACTATATTCATGTTAGTAACTGCTAAAAACCTATGAGTGAACGAACTTTTGCATTAATCTGTCACGTTCCACTGCACCTCCCCACAACTTCAGCTAAACAACTACAAGCAAAGCAACCCTTCAGGTTCAATGTCCTCCCAAAGGTGCCGAATGACAGCACCCAGGGCCCCTTTGGAAATGGAGGTCATGTGTTCCCTTTATCCTGCCCTCAGTTATGCCCTACCCATATTCATGTTCCACCTCCCCACCCCCGTTATTGTTCAGACTCATCATCCCACCTTTTTCTTTTTTACAATTGGTATTTATGTTGTGAAGTAAGGCAAGTAATAGCACAAAGCTTACATTTGAAACTGAGCTACACCAGTGATTACACAGTGCTTACAACTGAAATGGAGCTACAATACCATTGTAGCTCCATTTCAACTGTAAGCTCTGTGATATCACGTGTGCAGCTTTGTTTTAATTGTTATGCCACAGAGCTTACAATTTAAATATAGACACACTAGTGATACCACAGAGCTTACAATTCAAATGGAACTACATTTCAACTGTATGCACATCTATGTAGCTCCATTTCATTTATTATGCCACAGAGCTTACAGATGAAATGTATCTACGCTAGTGATACCACAGAGCTTACAATTGGTTTGGAGCTCCATTTCAGCTGTAAGCTCTGTGTTATCACTTATGGGCTTCATTTCAATTGTTGTACCACATAGCCCTCAAATGAATTGTAGCTACACTAGTGCTACAAAAGCTTAGAATTATAATAGAGTTCCAGTTCAACTATAGGCTCTGTGGTATCACTTGCGTAGCTCCATTTCAGTTGTAATACCACAGAGCGTACAAGTGAAATGTAGCTACACTAGTGATAATACAGCAATTACAATTGAAATTGACATACACTAGTGATACCACAGAGTTTACAAGTTAAATGAATCTACACTAGTATTACCACAGATTTTAAAATTGAAATGGGCTAACACAAGTGATACCACTGGGCTTCCAGTAGAAATGGAGCAATACTAGTCATACATCAGAGCTTACAATGTAAGTTGTGCTGCATTTGTGATATAACCGAGTTCACAAAGGGAGCTACACCAGTAGTACCACAGAACTTACAACTGAAATTGAAAAACACAAGTAACACAGACCGTACAATTGAAATGGAGCAACAAAAGTGATATTACAGTGCTTATAATTGAAATAGAGCCACACAAGTGATACCACATAATTTATAATTGAAATGGAGCTACTGTAGTGATACCAAGAACTTACAACTGAAATGGAGCTCCTCAAGTGATATCACAGAGCTTACATGTGACATGGAGCTGCACTAATTCTACAGATCTTACAATTGAAATAGAGCTACACTAGTGATACTGCAGATTTTACAATTAAAAAGGAGCTACACTTATGACACAATTAAAATGGAGCTACACATTAGATACCACAGCTCTTATAATATAAGTGTGCTGCATTAGTGATACCACAAAGCTCACAATCAAAATGGAACTCAAAATGAAACTACAGTGCTGAGACCACAGAAAGTACAACTGAAATGGAGCTGTATATAGATACCACAGAGCTCATAACCAAAATATATCTTCACTAGCGATTCTTGTGGTGTTACAAAACCAAAATATGACGCTTAACACCAAATATAACATGTGCAACAATAAAAGCTTCCCCATCATCGAAAGAGCCCTCTGCAATATCAATAGTCCCCATCAACATAAAACAGCCCTTTCACTATTAAAAGCCTCTCCTGCATCTAATGATCCTCTGAAAAATTAAAAATTCTATCACCCTTAACATCAAAATCCACCCAAACATTATAATATTTTAAATACCTGAGCAAAAAAAAAATCAATGCCCTCTTCCTAACTCACTAACTTTTAATTATTCAGGGCCCAGGTGTCTGCTGCCAACAGGCTTTACCCATCTGCTGGTCACCTGGATTCCAGCACAAATTGCAGGTCATAAGTGCACAACTCTGGCTACTGAAGCATCTAGCTGCCTCATATTTATCACATATCTTGCTTTCCTCCTCTCCAGCACAAAAGCTTTGCTCTTGCCTAACAGATCTCGCTCAACAGAATTGTGGGACACTTCCTATATCAACATGAGCTCTCATGTGCCCCCACTCTCATACAATCTGATCTGATCATTCTGTTATAGATGATCATGTGGTGCTAATTATATATTAATGAAGAGTCAGGCCACTTATTCCTCCACCTTGCTATAACAGAGCGACTATCTTTTGTTAATAGCACAATAACCTTCTGGATTCAGCCGCCCTGCTCAGTGAAGTAGCAGTGATGCACTGTGGGTGCTCAGGCTTCTCCCTGTTGGAGGCCCCTCTCTTCTAAGGTGGGCCCATCCTTAGCGGCAGGCCCCCAGTATAAAATTGAGTGTCCGACCGCTCAGTCCACCTCTGTCCCCCAATAGGCTTGTGTCCACAGCAATATTATGAGCTATTGTGCATGCTGTGATAATCTGACACATCTTATGGGGTCGATATTTTAGGGCTCCACCAATTGTATCAAGACACATAAACCTGGTGTTGAGAAGGCCACAGGTTCCCCTCATGATATTTCTTGTTCTCACATGAGTCTTATTATATCTTTGCCTGGCAGGGCTCTGGGGAACAACCACAGGAATTAGGGACCAGGGTCTGCAAGCATAGCCTGCATCTCCTATAGGATAGAATAGAACACTGTGGTTGGTGTATGGGGTGAAGGTTTTATGTATCATGTTAACCAATATTATTATTATATAGAGGTGTTGTTCTCTACCTGTCAGCTATCCCCCATGAAGACTTCCATTTTCAGTGACCCTGTAGGTGGGAAATCGGTCCAGTATGTAGGAGTCATTTGTGTTCCCAGAGAAGGAAGGAAACACATGGGTTATGACAGACAATCTGTTTTTTATTGAATGGTAGATGTTATGGTTCACATATATATGCTCCTCTTCATGGGGAGCAACAGTTCTTAAGAGTGCAATTAATAGCCCCATAACATTGGGGAACACCTCTCCTGTAGAAGACTAACTTGAATCTTGCTCATCTCTGCTAGGTGGAAAGGAAGGATATATATATGTCTGGTTCTTCCTTGCAATAGCTTTTAGGACTTCAGTTTAGCCCTGGAACATGTGGGCTAGGATATACCAGACACTATGCCCTAAGTGGATTGAAAGGAGCTCAATGCCATGAAACATATGGCCCATAATAATATCTGCAGCCCAGTGATGGTACATCTACTGTAAGTTCAGGGCTCTTTCAGCTCATCCTCTCCCATGCTGATGAGTGTGACCCAGGTCCTATATACCCTGGATCATGTACCTCTCTTGTACTATGCAGCTTGATTCCGGCACCGACTGACTGCTGGCTGGATGGATGGATCTTACATCCTGTGCGGTGCAGCACCAACAGCAGGTCAGCACCTGCAGCAGAGATGTACATGACAGATTGCACCAACATATGCCATGCCAACACAAGGTAACATGTTGAGCTTTGTAGATGACCATAGTGCTATGATATGGGATCAGGTAACTTACTAGCAGGTCCTGGATCCTCGTGGTCAATGTTTCTCCTGTGTCTTCTCATCAACCGTAGTGGTAACATACTGAGAATGTATGTGTTTGGCACTTGTGAACTGTTTTAAAGATGGAGTCATTGAAATGTGTTATTTGTGACTGGTTGATATTTGTCATGCATGGAAGTAATGTTTGAGGAAATGCTGTATTGGCCTTGTTTGATGTCTACACTATGCTGTGTCCTTGAAGGTAGAGGTGTATGTGATGGTACATGTGTGTATCTGATGATTCTGTGTGATTTGTGAGGGTGTTTGGGGCTTGATTGTATGTGCATATGTTTTATGGTGGCTTCTTTGTGGTGTTCTTTGTTTGGTGTGGAAAGGAATAATCTAGCTTGGCTTACCTTTCTTCCCTCTCAACACGCATGCACCATGTGTTTGTTTGGGCTTCTAAAGTGTAAAGATGTTGGTTTAGTGTGTGTAGTGGATTCGAGACATAGGGAGTCGATGGTCTGAAATGGACAGCAGAAAATGTACCCATTTGTTGTGCACTAAATGTTAGTGCAAGTATAGCTTTCTAATAATTTCTATGGTGTTTTTTTAGCGGCCATTGTCTAAAATATGTGCCCATTATTTTTCATGTAGATGACTCATTGAATAACTTACATGGTATTGACCTTAAGTAACACTAGTTTATTACAGGTCATGTAACCAACAACAGTTATTTGTATAACTATCACAGTCATATGCTACTATTACTATACTACTAAGTCTCTTTATGCATGAAAAATAGAGGGAACAAAAATGGAATTAGACAAGGATTTAGTCTAATGATAGATGATAGACTTCACAGCAGTGTGCAGAGTCACTCAGCTGCTGCTAGAGCAAATAGGGTACTAGCCTGAATAAAAAGAGACATAGATGTAAGGGATGCTAATATTATCCTACCTCTGTATAAATCCTTGGTTAGGCCTCATCTATAATATGGAGTTCTATAGTTCTTAAGAAAGACATTGTTGAACTGGAAAAGGTGCAGAGATGTGGAATAAAACTGATAAAGGGATTTGGAGGATTTGAGTTAAAAAGAGAGACTAGCCAAACTGGGTTTGTTTACATTAGAGAAGAGACATCTAAGGTGTGATATGATTCAAGGTCAATACAAAGAACTATCCAATTAATTATTTATGCAATGAGCTGGGCTAAGAACAAGAGGTCATCCATAAAGACTAGAGGAAAGGTGCTTTTGACTAAAACAAAGGCAGGGATTCTTTACAGTAGGGGCAGTAAAGCTATGGAATTCTTTGTCTCAGGATGTTGTACTTGTAGATAATGCAACTGCTTTCAAAAAAGCAATGGATGCCTATCTAACACAGAACAATATTGAAAATTATGACAGGTAGCTTTGATGCAGATAGGATGTTGATCCAGGGAAATATCTGACTGCCGTTTGGAGTCAGGAACAAATTTTTTTACCTACTTGGAGCTTAATTGGAAATGGCTTCAGAGGGCTTTTTTTGCATTCATCTGGATCAACAGGGGTGTTTTTGGCATGGGCTGGACTTGATGGACGCATGTCTTTTTTCAGCCTCATCAACTATATTACTATGTTACTTTGAATTATGTTAAAAGCTTGCTTAATTGTATATTTATTTCCTGTGTAATCTCATCCTACTGACTGAAAAAGTTGTGCTTGCATGAATGACTTCTTCAAATGTACACAGTAGCTTTTCTTTTGTATTGTCCCCATGCTTGATGGGCCTACTTACTATTATTCAAGGAAAATGTTTTATTTACATATGGACCCAGTGCAATGAACCAGCCACATCACTGATTCAATGGTTTAATGACTAGTTTCCATAATGTTTCACAGTCAATTAAACTTAAACCTGTCAGTTTTCTTGCACACTCATGGAGAAGTTACAACAGGCAATGCCAACATAATCATGGTTTTATATATACATTACAAAAGCAACGGTCTTTTTTCTGTATTCTTTATTTCAGATACTACTATCCAGATTTATGTAATATTAACCCTTTGAGTGCTACAGAGAGGTAACCAAAGCATTGTTATTCAATGCACTGGATAACTTTCTGGCACTCAAAGGGTTAAGATCCCTTGAACATGCATATAAAGTCAAAAGTGGAGCAACTGTGTGGCAAACCAAATTAACCAAACAATCTGCTGAAGACCTCTCTAGCTTCAAAAGGGACCCTATCACATAAAAAGTACTTTGGCAATTTTCAAAATCTTGTTTTGCCCATTTTTATTTTATAAATCTAGTTTTGTTTAATTCAATTTATATCTAAGACCTCCTGTCTTAGCCCTACATTATCTTCCCCACTCACTGACACTGCTGAGCAACACATTGACCACCTCCCCTAGTACTGAAAGTATTGTGTGCGTGTGAGTGGGGGTGCTAATGTAGAGCTAACACAAGTCGTGCCTGCATGGCATGCCTTAATTAGCATAACATACCTCCCAATTGTCCCTCTTTAGGAGGGACAGTTCCTCTTTTAGACCCAAATCCCACTGTCCCTCTTTCTCACCCTGATGTCCCTCTTTTTAGGAAATCAGACTGTGTGGTGTGTATATAAGTGTATCATACTGTTCTACAGCAATAAAACTCACATTATTGTCTGTGTAAACATCAGTATATATGTTTATAAATTAGTCTGTGTACATAAAATACTTTGGTCTTGTTATAAGTCATTTATTAGGTAACACAAGGAGTTGTCAATAGGTCTTGAAACAGCCTAAAAAGTCTTGTTAATGCCCCGCCCACCAGTAACAGCCCCAGCAACACCCCCTAAAACACAACTGTCCCTCTTTGGCAATTTGAAATGTTGGGAGGTATGGCATAATCTATTCATCAAAATGACTAAAATACTAGATTTCTAAGTGCAAAATGGGCAATACAACATATATGTGATTTTTAAAGCTCTTTCAAAATCATCAGTTGTTTTCGGTGATAGTGTCTATTTAAATAAGTTGAAAGATCAATTTAACCTTTTAAGTACCAGAGAGCTATCCAATGCATTGCAATGCAATGTATTGGCTACATCTCTGTCACTGAAAGAGTTAAATTAATTAACATTTACATTTTTCACCATGGTGATGGTAATTTATCCCAGAATTGCTCCACTTTTGGGATTATGATATAATCTGGGTGCAAGAAACACAGCACAATAAACTCATTAACCACTAGCAAAGGGCTGACATGGAAATCAAACTTATCTTTCTTTTTACAAAGCTAGTGTTTTAGCCAATTGAAACACTGCCTCTCCTAGTAATAACACGGGTCTTTGAAATTTGTCCCTGCAGAACGCTATCCTATATAATAATTCGCTAGGATGTTTGTCAGAAGCCGTCATGCGCAGCAGAGACTGCCCGAATGCACAGAATGCTGGGAGTTCTGTGCTGGGAGAAGTCTATGTTTTTGGCCAGTCTCTACAGTGCATGACTGCGTCGGAGGCAGGACACAGATCAGGAACGGCCTCTTCAGTGGAGTAACAATAGGGGTCGCACCTGCGACCGAGCCCGTCACTCTCAGGGGCCCGGCCGCCCCCTGCGACCCCCTCGCCACGCGCCTACAGCACAGCTGATCTCCTGGCGGCCAGCACTCTAGTAATGCAGAACGCTGGGAGATGACATAATCTCCCAGCGCTCTGCATTACTAAGAACCGCGCGGGAGCTTGTGTACCAGTCAGAGGTCTGTGTCTGATTCGGCATGTCACACACCGCTAGACCATCAGTAACTCGAGGTAGGAGGACGGGGGGGTCAGTAGGGGCAATGTGGAGATGGGGGCATTGTGGAGATTGGGGAGCAATGTGGAGAATGAGGGGCATTGTGATGGGGGCATTGTTGAAGGGGCAATGTGGAGATTGAGGGGCAGTGTGGAAGGGGCAATGTGGAGATTGAGGGGCATTGTGGAAGGGGCATTGTGGAAACTGAGGGGCAATGTGGAAGGGGCATTGTGGAGATTGAGGGGCAATGTGCAAGAGGCATTGTGGAGAATGAGGGGCATTGCGGAAGGGGCATTGTGGAGATTGAGGGGCAAAGTGGAAGGGACATTGTGGAGAATGAGGGGAATTGTGATGGGGGCATTGTGGACAATGAGGGTCAATGTGGAAGGGGCATTGTGGAGATGAAGGGGCAATGTGGAGAATGAGGGGCATTGTGGAAGGGGCAATGTGGAGGTGGCCAATGTGGTTGAGGGGGCCAATGTGGTCGGAGGGGGGCCCATGGCAATTCTTGCACCAGGCCCCGTGGCTTCTAGTTACACCTCTGGGCCTCTTAACATCACCCGGACCTTGTTTCATATCATAAGCCTCAATCCATTTCTTCTTTTGGCCTTTGAATTTTAAAACTATTCCTCTCTTATTGAGTATTAGGTTTATATTCTTCTCAGATCCCCATGAAAGGCTTTCACCATCTTTTATGTATCTTTTACATTTGCAGCATATTTGTCTGTATGTAGAAAGCAAAAGTATAGCTAGTCTGGAGCAAACCAACTGCAAACAGAGGATAAAGGGCAGAATGCAAGAAATGTGTGTAATTGCTATTTACATTGACCATTGACAAAATCATTTGCACTAAAATGTTACTGAAGTGTGCATGATTTTTCTGAATTAGTGAACGTTTGGGGTTTTTTTTAGCTGTAATCTAAAAACCTAATTTAAACCAATAGGAAATGTTATTTCTTCTTCCCTATGGTACACATACCTCCCAACATTTCAAATGGCCAAAGAGGGACAATTTTGGATTAGGTGGTGGTGGTGTTCGGGGTGTGGCTGGTGGGCGGAACATTAGCGATAATTTTTAGCTTATTTCATGACCTATTGACACCTCTTTGTGTAACTGAATAAACAATTTACACAGACTAATGTATAAACACCTATCCTGAAGTATAAAAAACATTAATATGAGTTTTATTGCTGTGGAGCAATGTGATACACTTATATACTCACTACACATTCTGATATCCTAAAAAGAGGGACACCAGGGTAGTAAAGAGGGACAGTGGGATTTGGGTCTGAAAAAGGGACTGTCCCTCCTAAAGAGGGACACTTGGGACGTATGGGTTCAGTTGGAATGCTCTAGAATTGTTCCTGTTTTTATTTGTGTGTACAGTCATCTGTACAGAATAGGATTCATGAATCTTGTTAGTGTTTTAAAATACTACTACTCTACTATTACTTCTATTACTATTACTACTACTGCTACTTACTCCTAATACCACTCTCTTTATTCCACAGGGATAATGGCGGCTGTTCCATATCAATTGAACAATGCCCCTTTGTTCTGGGGTTAACCAGTGAAGACTCAGAGCTGATCTTGCACGAATGTGTACAGCTGACCCAGGATTTGAAAACTAAGGAGAGATACTTGTTCCTGTTCAGTGATATGATAATTATTGCCAAGTTAAAGTAAGATTTGAATGTAAATGGAATGCTTATTACTTATTCCCACTGATGTTTTGCCAAGTCATTCTTGTATCACATTGTTCAAGAATGAGCACAACGGGTGGTTGATCCATCAGTATGTATTAGCTTAAAAATCATAATGTATGGATTATGTATGAGTCACAAAGCTAAGCTGTAAAAAAAAGTGTTGTCCAAGCTCTGAAATCATGTTGGAATAGTTTAGCATTGACATAGGTTTAAGAAATATTTTTCTTTATTGGTTGAACAGAATATTCCTGGTTAGTACCAGAGAGGAGAAAATGTGAGTACTCAGAAGACAACATATGACTTTTTAGTTGAATTGGGGGGATCCTGCTCTCCAAGCTCCTACCATCAATGTCTTCCTTTGTTTAAAATTTATTTTTTATTTTCTTACCTAAATTTTAGAATAAGACACTCAGGGTCTGATTTCATTAACTAGCGCTACAGGAATGCAGACAAGGTATTCCACAATTTAACATACCTTACTGTAAAAAAAACCTTTCTCTGCTGAAGTTGAAAACTCCTTTCCTCCAATCTCAAGGGGAGACCCCTGGTTATTTTATCGGTCCCTTTTTGTTATGTTTAGAATTCACTGCTCCATACTTCTCTGCGTAACCTTAAGTTTTTGTATGGCTTTGACATTCAGTGTCCATGTTTCACAGCCTTATCTAAGGACTGGGAGGCCACAATGGTAAAAAATAATTTGCTTGAGGCAGAGTGGTAAATTTACAGGGGTAGGGAAGAGACAGCGCAACCACTATCTAAGTGTAGTAATTTATTAGAATGTATACTTAAAAATAGTTAAGTAAAAATAAGCATAAAATAATAAAACTTCTAGTGATCACAATAGTTATAGATATACACATAGGATCAAGACATAAAATCATATAAATTTAAAAAATATATCTATTAACAGAGAGCCAGTGCATACCAGTATTGCAGGACTGGAGGTAGGCAAGGAAGAGAGAATAATTGTATCAATAATAGGCAATGGGGTATAAGGTATAAAAAAGAAGGAATGGCCTCTTACTAGAGAGTGAACTCCTATTAGGGTGCTTCTACACACTATGGTGGAGCTCAACCTGGGTCTCTCAATCTAGTTTGGATGGCCCCTTACTTTATTTTTGAAGCATTCAAGCGTGTCTTTAAAAATGCAGTTCAAAGCGATATTCGTTTTCTTCCCCCATGTGGAGCACTTTCGCTCCAAGTGCCGATATCCGTTGTTGGGTCTCGGTGCAGTTAAACTCAATCTACCTTCCTCCGTTGGAGTAATGTTGTTGTCAACTTCACGATCCCTCAATAGAGTCCTCGTCTGGCTTATCAGCCTCTCTGTTGCTCCTTCGTCCCGGCGTTGTATGCATGCAACTGGCGTCTCTACGGTCCACGTGGGTTCAGACTTTGACGCGTTTCTGCGCTCTATGGGCGCCTTCTTCAGAGAGTGTCTGATTGGTGGAAAAGGCTTTCCCTGTTTCTTTATATTATATGTTATAGCCAATCCGAGACATTTAAAGTTTATTACCAGGATATAATAGACATTGGATCCAATGTTATTTTGGGGACATATAGTAACAAATAAATCTGTTCAAAAGGATATATATGGTGAAACACTCAATAAAGTATTACTTTGGTATACTCTATGGCAAAAGGGTTTTAACTCAAAATTAGAAATGATCTAAGGAGAAACTGATATATATCTTCCATTTATTTCTGTATATAAAGGCTTAATATTTTTTTTAGTGGATTTATTAAATTAATGCCTTTAATTTAATGTAATATTCATATACTTCATATGTTCCACAAGGTTCTATATCGTATTATGAAGTATATGTGTATAATTGTAAATTCTTTAAATGGTGTAGTGTTCTATAGTGATTTTCTGTTTATTTAAGAACAACATTTTTTCTTTATTTTTCTTTTTCTTTAAGCAGGAATCTTTCATCGGTATGTTGGTATTCAACCAACGAGGATGGTGGGCGCTGGTGTGGTGGATGTAACTATTCACGTCCACATCTTTCATATGGGTTTGTGTGGTAATCTTCAGCATACTATCAGTGGTCAATGTGAGATCCAAAAAATTAACCGAAATACGGTTATATTGGGAGGTGAATGTTATGCCCAAAGGATTAGTATTGATTTCTTGTTGAAAAGATGTTATTGATTTTTCATCTCCTTTCCAGATAATAAGCAGATCGTCAATGTATCTGGCGTATAGGACGAGGTTTTCCCCAAAGGACGGGTATAGGTGGTGCTCTTCCCAAAAGCCCATCGTTAGATTGGCATAACTGGGGGCAAACCTCGTCCCCATAGCGGTCCCCCGCCTCTGTAAGTAATATTGATTTTGAAATAAAAAATAATTATGTTCTAGGATAAAGTGTATGGAATCCAAGATGAAATTTTTTTGTGTGAGAGGCATATCCAGATCTTGATTTAAATAGTATTGGACTGCTTGTAGTCCTATTTCATGTTTAATAGAGGTGTATAATGCATTCACATCGCAAGTTATCCAATGGTAATTTTCTTTCCATTGTATCTCTGCTAGTTTTTGTAATACATGAGTGGAATCCTTTGTGTAAGAACGAAGCAAATGAACGTATTTTTGTAAATGGAAATCTAATAGTTGGGACAGATTACATGTCAGAGATCCTATGCCAGATATAATTGGACGTCCGGGTGGTTGTGTTTTATTTTTGTGTATCTTTGGAAGGTGGTAGTATATTGCAGTGATAGGAGAATCTATTTTTAAGAATTGGAATTCCTGTGTAGTGATGATCTTTGACACATAGGCCTGTTTTATCAGAGCCAAGTATTGTCCTTGGAATTCTTCTGTGGGGTTTGAACTCAATTTTATATAGAATTCTTCATCGCTTAGTATTCGCTGAGCTTCTTGTAGTTAATCTTCTTTTGTTTGGATCACAATACCACCTCCTTTGTCTGCTTCTCTGATTACAATTTCTTTATTCTCCATCAGTATCTTTAGAGATTCACGTTCTTTCTTGGTTGTATCTCCCATTCACACAGTCCTTTTTTACTATCAATAGATTATACCATTATTAAGGGCAGCGCCCAAGTCTCTTCTCCTTCTACAGAGTGGTAAATTTGTCTTGAAGGCAGCACTGTTAAGTTTTTCAAATTCTTACCATCCAAATTTTATTCGTCGTTCAATTTTCACAATTTTTTTCCATTTGATGACATTTCCTGTCCAAGGTAAGCATATTTGTCAATTTATTCTAGGTCTTGTCCATCTACTGTGATTTTCATTGGTATGGTATACTTGTTAAACATGATTTGTGTTTTGTTGATGTTCATCTTCAGACCAAAATTTTTGCTCTCCAGTTGTAGTTCTTCAGTGCATTCTTACAATTCTTCAGGACTGCTGGCAAAGAATTTGAAATCATCTGCAAAACGTGATGTCTCCATTGTTCTTAAGTAGTTTTTTGTACCAATTTAGCTTGTGTAAAATTTCGTCTAAACAAGCAGAAAATAGATTTGGGGGATTATGTCTCCTGGTCGGAGGACTTTTTTTTAATTCTAATCTGGGCTATCATCGTTGGCCTGTATTGATGCAGTTGTAGTTTCATATATTGATTAATCAGGGCATCGATTGTTGCTTGCTTTTTCATTGAATCAAATGCCTTTTTGTAGTCAATGAAGACTATGCATAATGGAGGGTTGTATTCACCATGTTGCTCTACAAATTGTTGCACTGTCTAGATATGGTCTATTGTAATAAAACAGCACCTGAAGCTTGCTTGCTCTTTTGGTTGAGCCTCATTAATTATTTTGTCTATTCTTCTTGATAGTATCTTTGTGAAAACGTTGTAGACCACTGGCACTAGGCTTATGGGTAGATAACTTTTTTGTGCTGTAGGATGATTAGCAGGCACTTTGAAATAGTTTAGCTAAGGCTTTGAGTAAGGGTTGACCTCTGACTTTGAACATTTCAATAGTATGAAATAGGTCCACCTGCTTTGCCATTTTTCATTTATTATATTGAAGCGTTTTTGCTGTTGTACCATCTTCAAGCTTTAATGCAAACAATTGGCTCCTATGTATGGCCATCTTTCATTTTGCTTTCTTTAGCCACTGATTTTCTTCCAGTGTCTTTGGATGAGCTCAACATTGAACTTGCTAGTTTCTTCTTTTATGTGCTTCTAGACTACATATTCTGCTCTGTTTCTGATATTACCGTTTTGCCTAATTTTGCTTTTCATCATGGTAACTGTTTTTTTTTCTATATTAGGGTTGTTTTTCTAGTTTTACACTAGATGCAAGAGCATGGGCATTGTCTACCATATCCCAATAACTTATTGTGGGTTGAAATGTCTGTGTCTGGAAGGTCTTGCAGCACACCAAAATGATTAGACAGTGCTAACATAAAATTGTTAAGATTTTTCAATAGCTGACTAGTGTTGACCTTCACTTTTTTGACTTGATAACTTTTTCTTTCTTTTTTTCTTTCTTTCAGTCAATTCTGATTTTTGCTCTAACTGGAAGATGGTCACTTCCAGCATTAAAACGATTTAAGACTGAGCAGTTAGTGAATATCGTTTTATTATTTGTATGTGCAAAGTCAATTTCACTTGTATTACCATAAGGGCTTTTCCATTTTCTCTGATCCTTTTCCCCGTAGAATGAATTCATGATGTAAAAATTTTGTTGTTCTGCAAATTCGATCAGTTGGTTGCCTCTCTCATGTTTTTTTCCAGTTCCTTGTGGTCCGATTGATTTTTTACCATTTTGGATCTACTAATACATGCATTGAAATCTCCCATTATAAATTTGTATTGGTAATCGTTCCGTTTGTAGGGGAGTAATAAATCATCACATCATTTTTCAACTCCATCATTACTGTGGCTACTTGTAGGGGCATAAACATGAATGATTTGAAGAACATAGTGACTGCTTAATTTAATTAATTTAATTTAGTACAGGATACAGTTCTTTCAGAAATAATTTCTACTTTTATGATTGTTAGTCTTTTATTAATCAAGAATCTGATTCCTCCACATCGTCCATCTTTGTATAGCTAGTGTCCATCTTCTGATTTGACTAACTCTTCATCTTTTGTACGAGTCTCACATTATGTCCCAACTGATATTATTTAGTTCGTGTACTAGTTCCTCTAAGCGTGAAGAGTACTCATAGATCTAATGTTCTGTCTAAAGAACAAAGGCAGCCTGATAGAACCAGGCAATTCTTAGCAATCGCTGCCATAGAGCCGGTCTTCCCACTGCCGTAGAAAGTAGCTCAAAAGCCTCCGGCAATGAGGGCCATTGTTTTTGTTGTGCAACCATGCTGGGAGAGTGGACAATAATCTGTCACACTGGTCCAGTGTGGGCTGGCGGATATATATATATATATATATATATATATATATATATATATATATATATACATATGCACCAATCAAAGTCTTTCTAGTGACGTATGAAAGATCTTAAACATTGTAAGACCCCCTCCAATTTTGTGGGGCCCCCAGCTCCATAATTTCTTTGACCCTGCTCTAGAGGCTGGGGTATAACCCACTGGCTTCCAGTGGGACAGAATAATATGAAGAATGTTATAGACTGTACATTTCTTTCCATCTCTATAACAGAGTTAGTAGCTGTTACAGGGTTAAGATCTGGGCCTAACCATGTTAGATTAAGTGTAATAGGATTACTGGTTACACAGAGTTAAAACCTGTTTGTGACTATGATGTTTTGATGAGCTGCAGCATCTGCTCGTTAACCAAGTATAAGTGTTTGGGAACTCAGGCTGTATCTGGCTATGTAGAATGCTTCCAATCCTGCCAGCAAACTACAACCAACAAACGGTGATTGTCAGAGAGAAAAAAATTACATTTCATTTTGCTTAAATGTATTTGTTTTTGGTGTTCTTGGCGAAATAAATGCCTACCTGTATTTTTAAACAAAGATGGATTCCAGTCTCCTTATATGGTGAAATCCCTTACAATCTCATTCCTGCATCTTCTGCCCGTTACAGTCAAAGGATGTTGGGAGTCATAGTTCTGGCATCAGTTGAAGAGCTGAAGTTTGTTCACATTGTGTAATTTATTAGGCTTTTTTTTGTGATTGGTGCTAATTACTTTGCCATTGGCCAGATGAGTACAATGGTACTTGGAGTCCAACAACTTCTGGAGAACTGAAAATTGACTTCCCTGGCTCAGAGGGAACCTTGACTCTGAGTGGTTTATAAAGCTAGTAGGGTCATATTCCTTGACATTGACACTTTCTTGCTGACTATGTATTCCATTATAGTTTTTAGGTTTCATTGGAAAATTACCTAAACATGGGAACTGAACTAGTTAAAGTACAGTTCCTCTTAGCAAAATTGAGTGTCGTAGCATGGTAGACCAGAAAATAAACCAAATTTGTGTTTTTATTTTTGCTTTATTACGATGAAAAAAAGTGATTGAAGGGAGGTAGAAAAAAATATATTAGTGGGATATACATGCATCCAGTTGTTATATGCACACAATATTCTCCTAAACAAAAGGCTAATTCAGTACCTGAATTTGGGGAGTGAGTGAATAAATAGACTCAATTTGAATTTAATATTTAACCTTTATTTAATCTATTTTAAAGGGGAACTACCACCCCACAAAAGGCTCCAAAAGGGACTGACAGCGCAGGTGCACGGACGTCACTATGGCAAGATGTCCGTGCTTCCTGCTACTGTCAGCCTCCGAAATAAGTAGAAAATCTTTGAAACCTGGTAATATTTCTGGCGACTAGCGCTACTAAGCAGCTAGTCTCCAGAAGAAGACTTAATTAACATACAATTTTTGTGGGGTGGTAGTTCCCCTTTAAGAACTGTCAACTGCCTTAATTGGTTAGTGCAATGAAATTCAGAGTCTTAAAAGACAACTTCTGACTCTTTGGGCTAACATAAACATTTATTGATTGTGGATGCTTTTTTACACACACACACACACACACACACACACACACACACACAGCTATATATATTTATATATATAAGTAATTGTATGCATGAACGGCATATGTTCTATAGAGTATACGACAAAAAACTAGTCCGCTGTGCACTGCACAACCCCAGAATTGCCGGGCAAAGGGGCAGGGCAAGGGTGGGGCTAAACTATTCTTCAGTGTCGTATAGAGGAAAAGAAAATTTGTCGTAACTAAAGACAAAAAAAAAGTCTTGCAAAAGACAAAATTTGTACATTAAGAAAAAATAGGAGGGAATGCGAAGTTCTGAATGTCAGAATTTTTGTCTTTAGCTAAGACATTGTCTTTAGCTAAGACATTTTTGTCTTTAGTTAAGTCATTTTTGTCGTTAGTTAAAACGTTTGTTTGTTTTTGCATATGACAATTTCAGTCAGGACAATTGACATATTTCCAATCACAACCATAACTCTCTGAAAATATTAATGATCCCAACAACACTGTACTTTGAATAGAGGTTACAAATGACAAAAGCTATTTCGCTACTTCTTTAAACATATGGCCTTATGTCGCTAAAGAAAACTGGCAAAATTGTGGATATCATTCAATCATTTTCTATGGTAATCGTGAGCTATATTTAGTATAGACCAACCACTGGTTATTAGAATTAATGTGTATTTAAAATGTTCCCCAAGAGGTCATTTAACCTTGCAGGGGCATTTAAGGGATTCCTAAAGATTCCTTCTTAGTGATGGATTCCACTATGACCATAAATATTTGACCAAGGCACAGAATTTGATTGCTGAATTGAGTTTCTTTCCCTTGAATCCTTTTAGAGTAATGAAAAATGCAAGGTTCAAGAAGTCCAAAGGAAGTGGCCATTTATTGAACACTTCACTTGGGCTGGATGAGGCAGGAGAAGCTGGTGCCAAACAACCGCACTGTCACATTCTTGATCCTCCCAAATCCCAGAGCACCTCTGCCACATCCTGGACTCCTGCAGTTAACCCCTTTGTTGCCATAGGATACTTTTCTTTAAATGAAAAGAAACACCTCCATTACACACACTACCTCCAAACACATGATCCACATAAAACAAAACCCTTCCATTGTCATATTGCAGCAAACTTGCAGCCATCATGGTCTCTGGTGGGCTGGAGGAAAGGGTCACTATCTGTGTACTCTTGACCCCTTCTTCTTGTCAGTGGTTGTCTGGGAGGTGAGGTTCAGTGCCTTGCATAACCCCACTTCCCAGTCTATAGATGAATGGGAAAATACATTATCAGGGACTGGATGTATACAAGCCAATCCTTTTCATATTTTCAGTGGCCTAGGTAATGGCCTAGGCAGAAATCAGAGTAGTGGGGTTGGATTTTTATTTAATGCATGGAGTGGTAGTGGGTTCCAGAATTCCCAAATGTTTTGAATTACGAGTTCTGAATTCCAGAATGTTCGAAATTCCGAGTTCCAAATTCCGGAATATTACGATTTCCGAAATGTTGCAAATTCCGGAAAGTTCCGAATTCCGAGTTTCAAATTCCAGAATGTTCCGAATTCCAAATCCCAGAATGTTCTGAATTCCAGAATGTTCCAAATTCCTGAATGTTCCGAATTCTGAGTTCCGAATTCCAGAATGTTCCAAATTCCAAGTTCCAAATTCCGGAATAATCAGAGTTCTGAATTCCGGAATGTTCCAAATTCCGAGTTCCGAATTCCGGAATGTTCCGAGTTTAGTATTCCAGAATGTTCTGAATTCTGAGTTCAGAATTCTGAAATGTTCCGAGTTCCGAATTCCAGAATGTTCTGGAATGTTCCGAGTTCTGAATGCCAGAATGTTCCGAGTTCCGAGTTCCAGAATGTTCCGAGTTCTGAATACCGGAATGTTCCAAATTCCGAGTTCCGAATTCTGAAATGTTCCAAATTCCGAGTTCCGAATTCCGGAATGTTCTGAATTTCGGAATGCTCCAAATTCCGGAATGTTCGGAGTTCTGAATTCCGGAATGTTTCAAATTCCGAGTTCCGAATTCCAGAATGTTCTGAGTTACAAATTCTGGAATGTTCCGAATTCCGAGGTCAGAATTCATTAATGTTCCGAATTCTGGAATATTCTGAGTTCTGAATTCCGGAATATTCCGAATTCCGTGTTCCAAATTCTGGAATGTTCCAAATTCCGAGTTCCGAATTCCGGACTGTTCCGAGTTCCGAATTCTGGAATGTTCCGAATTCTGAGTTCCGAATTCCGGAGTTACGAGTTCCAGAATGTGTCAAATTCCGAGTTCCGAATTCCGGAATGTTCCAAATTTCGAGTTCCAATTTCTGGAATGTTCCGAGTTCTGGAATGTTCCAAGTTCTGAATTCCGGAATGTTCCAAATTCTGAGTTCTGAATTCCAGAATGTTCCGAGTTTCGAAAGCTGGAATGTTCCAAATTCCAGAATGTTTGAAATTAGAGTTCCAAATTCTTGAATGTTCCGACTTCCAAATTCCGGAATGTTCCAAATTCCGAGTTCCGAATTTCAGAATGTTCTGAATTCAAAATTCTGAATTCCAGAATGTTCCGAGTTCTGAATTCTGGAATGTTCCAAATTCCAAGTTCCGAAATTCCGGAATGTTCTGAGTTCCGAATAATGGAATTTTCTGAGTTCCGAATTCCAGAATGTTCCAAATTCCGAAATGCTCCAGAATGTTCCGAGTTCTGAAATGTTCCGAATTCCAAGTTCTTAATTCCGGAATGTTCCGAATTGCAGAATATTCAGAATTCCGGAATGTTCCGAGTTCCAGAATGTTCGAAATTCTGAGTTCCAAATTCTGGAATGTTCCGAGTTCCGAATTCCGGAATGTTACGAATTCTGAGTTCCGAGTTCAAAAGTGGTAGTGGGTTTTTAGGGCTTTGTTAAAGTTTAATATGTAGCACCCTCTTATTCAAGGGACCAATAGTAATTATACAATTGACTCAGAAGCTGTTTCATGGACAGTTGTGGTCTATTCCTTCATTCTGGAATGTTCCAAATTCCGAGTTCTGGAATGTTCTGAATTCCGAGTTCCGAATTCTGGAATGTTCTGAGTTTAGAATTCCAGAATGTTCTGAATTCTGAGTTCAGAATTCTGAAATGTTCCGAGTTCCGAATTCCGGAATGTTCTGAGTTTCGGAATGTTCCAAATTCCGGAATGTTCGGAGTTCTGAATTCCGGAATGTTTCGAATTCCGAGTTCCGAATTCCAGAATGTTCTGAGTTACAAATTCCGGAATGTTCCGAATTCCGAGTTCCGAATTCATTAATGTTCCGAATTCCGGAATATTCCGAGTTCTGAATACCAGAATATTCCGAATTCCGCGTTCCAAATTCTGGAATGTTCCAAATTCTGAGTTCCGAATTTCGGACTGTTCTGAGTTCCGAATTCTGGAATGTTCCGAATTCCGAGTTACGAATTCTGGAGTTACGAGTTCCGGAATGTGTCAAATTACGAGTTACGAATTCCGGAATGTTCCAAATTCCGAGTTCCAAATTCTGGAATATTCCGAGTTCTGGAATGTTCCGAGTTCTGAATTCCGGAATGTTCCAAATTCCGAGTTCTGAATTTCAGAATGTTCCAAGTTTCGAAATCTGGAATGTTCCAAATTCCGTAATGTTCCGAATTCCTGAATGTTTGAAATTCAAGTTCCAAATTCTGGAATGTTCCGACTTCCAAATTCCGGAATGTTCCAAATTCTGAGTTCCGAATTTCGGAATGTTCCGAATTCCAAATTCTGAATTCCAGAATGCTCCAAGTTCTGAATTCCGGAATGTTCCAAATTCCGAGTTCCAAATTCCGGAATGTTCCACGTTCCAAATTCTGGAATGTTTAGAATTCCAAGTTCCGAAATTCCGGAATGTTCTGAGTTCCGAATAATGGAATTTTCTGAGTTCCGAATTTCAGAATGTTCCAAATTCCGTAATGTTTCGAATTCCGAAATGTTCCAGAATGTTCTGAGTTCCGAAATGTTCCGAAATCCAAGTTCTTAATTCCGGAATGTTCCGAATTCCAAATTCTGGAATGTTCCGAGTTCCAGAATATTCCGAATTCCGGAATGTTCCGAGTTCCAGAATGTTCGAAATTCTGAGTTCCAAATTCTGGAATGTTACGAGTTCCGAATTCCGGAATGTTGCGAATTCTGAGTTCCGAGTTCAAAAGTGGTAGTGGGTTTTAAGGGCTTTGTTAAAGTTTAATATGTAGCACCCTCTTATTCAAGGGACCAATAGTAATTATACAATTGACTCAGAAGCTGTTTCATGGACAGTTGTGGTCTATTCCTTCATTCTGGAATGTTCCAAATTCCGAGTTCTGGAATGTTCTGAATTCCGAGTTCCGAATTCCAGAATGTTCCGAGTTTAGAATTCCAGTATGTTCTGAATTCTGAGTTCAGAATTCCGAAATGTTCCGAGTTCCGAATTCCAGAATGCTCTGGAATGTTCCGAATTCTGAATGCCAGAATGTTCCGAGTTCCAGAATGTTCCGAGTTCTGAATACCGGAATGTTCCAAATTCCGAGTTCCGAATTCTGAAATGTTCCAAATTCCAGAATGTTCTGAATTTCGGAATATTCCAAATTCCGGAATGTTCGGAGTTCTGAATTCCGGAATGTTTCAAATTCCGAGTTCCGAATTCCAGAATGTTCTGAGTTACAAATTCCAGAATGTTCCGAATTCCGAGTTCCAAATTCATTAATGTTCCGAATTCTGGAATATTCCGAGTTCTGAATTCCGGAATATTCCGTATTCCAAATTCTGGAATGTTCCAAATTCCGAGTTCCGAATTCCGGACTGTTACGAATTCTGGAATGTTCCGAATTCCGAGTTCTGAATTCCGGAGTTACGAGTTCCATAATGTGTCAAATTCCGAGTTCCGAATTCCAGAATGTTCCGAATTCCGGAATGTTCCAAATTCCGAGTTCCAAATTCTGGAATGTTCCGAGTTCTGGAATGTTCGAGTTCTGAATTCCGGAATGTTCCAAATTCCGAGTTCTGAATTCCAGAATGTTCCGAGTTTCGAAATCTGGAATGTTCCAAATTCCGGAATGTTCCGAATTCCAGAATGTTTGAAATTCGAGTTCCAAATTCTGGAATGTTCCGACTTCCAAATTCCGGAATGCTCCAAATTCTGAGTTCCGAATTTCGGAATGTTCCGAATTCCAAATTCTGAATTCCAGAATGTTCCGAGTTCTGAATTCCGGAATGTTCCAAATTCCGAGTTCCAAATTCCGGAATGTTCCACGTTCCAAATTCTGGAATGTTCAGAATTCTGAGTTCCGAAATTCCGGAGTGTTCTGAGTTCCGAATAATGGAATTTTCTGAGTTCCGAATTCCAGAATGTTCCAAATTCCGGAATGTTTCGAATTACGAAATGTTCCAGAATGTTCAGAGTTCCGAAATGTTCCGAAATCCAAGTTCTTAATTCCGGAATGTTCCGAATTCCAAATTCTGGAATGTTCCGAGTTCCGAATTGCAGAATATTCCGAATTCCGGAATGTTCCGAGTTCCAGAATGTTCGAAATTCTGAGTTCCAAATTCTGGAATGTTCCGAGTTCCGAATTCCGGAATGTTGCGAATTCTGAGTTCCGAGTTCAAAAGTGGTAGTGGGTTTTTAGGGCTTTGTTAAAGTTTAATATGTAGCACCCTCTTATTCAAGGGACCAATAGTAATTATACAATTGACTCAGAAGCTGTTTCATGGACAGTTGTGGTCTATTCCTTCATTATTCCTTCATCAATTAAGCACGTAAAAGGTCTGGATCTGATTCTAGGTGTGGCATTCGTATTTGGAAGCTGTTACTGTGAACCCACAACATGCAGTCAAAGGAGCTGTCAATGCAAGTGAAACAGGCCATCCTTAGGCTGCAAAAAAAAAAAAAAAAAAATCCATCAGAGAGATAGTAAGAACATTAGGAATGTCCAAATCAACAGTTTGGTACTTTCTGAGAAAAAAGAACGTACATTCTGAGAAAAAAAGAATGCACTGGTGAGCTTTGCAACACAAAAAAGCCTGGCTGTCCATGGAAGAAAACAGTGGTAGATGATCGTAGGATCCTTTCCGTGGTAAAGAAAAACCCCTTCAGAACATCCAGCCAAGTGAAGAACACTCTCCAGGAGGTAGGCATATCATTATCCAAGTCTACCATAAAGAGAAGACTTCACGAGAGCAAATACAGAGGGTTCACCACAAGGTGCAAACCATTCATAAGCCTCAAGAATAGAAAGGCCAGATTAGAATTTGCCAAAAAACATCTAAAAAAAGCTAGCCCAGTTCTGGAACAGCATTCTTTGGACAGATGAAACTAAGATCAACCTGTACTAGAATGATGGGAAGAAAAAGGTATGGAGAAGGCTTAGAATGGCTCATGATCTGATGCATACCACATCATATGTAAAACACAGTGGAGGCAGTGTGATGGCATAGGCATGCATGGCTTCCAATGTTACTGAGTCACTAGTGTTTATTGATGATGTGATGATTATTCCTAGGTACAGAACTATATAAAAAAATATATATAATATGAAATATACACTTATTTATGTGTATATCTTATGTATATGTCTATTTCTTTTCAGCATTTCCATCCTATACAGGGTAGGTCACCTACTTCCGTGGTCATTCAAACCCAGGTACTTGACCAGTCACATTTTGCATGTGTAATTATCACCCACACTAGTGGAAGGACTAAGAGTCTCACCTTACCTCGCCATTAAAGCTTGGGGTTACCAGCCTCGGTCGGGCTAAGTAGAGGCTGAGGGTCACTCACACCTTTTCTCTCCTAGCGAAGTCTAGTCTCTCACACATACCTCCTAGTGGAGGCCTAATCACTCACACCTTACCTCATAGCAGAGGCAGAAGGTCACTCACACCTTATCTCCCAGCAGAAGCCAAAGGTTATGTACACCTTACCTCCTAGCGAGGCCGAAGGTCACTTACATCTTACCTCCTAGCGAGGACGAAGGTCACTCACACCATTCCTCCTAGTGAGGTCGAAGGTCACTCACACCTTTCCTCCTAGCAAGGCTGAAGGTCACTCATGCCTTACCTCCTAGTGAGGCCGAAGGTTACTCACACCTTACCTCCTAAGTGGAGGCCGAAGGACACTCACTCCTTACCTACTAGCAGAGGCTGAAGGTCACTCACACCTTACCTCCTGGTGGAGGCCGAAGGTCACTCACACCTAACCATCTAGCACAGACAAGTCACTTACCTTACTTCCTAGTGGAGGCTGAAGGTCACTCACTCCTTACCTCCTAGTGAGGCCGAAGGTCACTTACATCTTACCTCCTAGCGAGGTCGAAGGTCACTCACACCTTTCCTCCTAGCAAGGCCGAAGGTCACTCATGCCTTACCTCCTAGCGAGGCTGAAGGTCACACACACCTTACCTCTTCTAGGAGGCCGAAGGTCAATCACATCTTTCCTCCTAGTGGAGGCCGAAGGTCACTTACATCTTAACTCCTAGCGAGGTCGAAGGTCACTCACACCTTTCCTCCTAGCAAGGCCGAAGGTCACTCATGCCTTACCTCCTAGCGAGGCTGAAGGTCACACACACCTTACCTCTTCTAGGAGGCCGAAGGTCAATCACATCTTTCCTCCTAGTGGAGGCCGAAGGTCACTCACACCTTACCTCCTAGCAGAGGTTGTAGGTCATTCATACTTTACTTTTAGTTAAGGCATAAGGCCTCCAACACCTTAGCTATTGTCAGAGGCTAAGATCCTACAATTTAAAAAAAAAACAAAATATAAAACAAAACAGTACTTCAACCTTCATATTACAAGGAGGCCAAGTTCAGCCAATCACACACTACCAGTGCAAACCACCCACACTACGTTAGCAGAGACCGGCCTGCACACTAACCTCTTCATGGAACTACGGTATCACCTTCCTTCCCATTCGACACTGGCTCGATCCATTTGCAGGGTTCAAGACAATTTTCCACATCTTAGTGAAGCCGGTTACTATCCAATCTTCACAAGACATCGGGTATTTACCTTCACCTGAAAAAAAAAAACTCTCTATAACAAATTATGTTCATCTGGAGGCCCTAAGTCAAGGTGCTTCCACCCTCATGCGAGTCCTCAGGATCCATCCCCCAGCGGGGTAAGCTTGACCCTCCGGTTCTGGTGAGAACATCAGTCTCTATTGGCCGATCCCCATAGGAATCCTTCCACTTTGTTCTAGACACACAGATTCACCACATTTGGGACCCACGATGAGGTAATTATTACAAATTCATTCACTACCACCCATTCCCTCACTGGGGCACATCGTCCAGCAGGAGGTCCACTATATGCATGTTCACCACAATAAAAAAAAAAAAAATCTCAGCTAGGACATGACAGTTCCTCAACTGTTAATTCTTGCTGTTTATGTCTTATAGTGGATACTACAATGGAAGATTTGGCCATACAAGGTCCCTCCGATACGAACAACCAAGGAGTAGTCACTACTATCCAAAGAAACTGCTCTTCTTGCACCTCAGCATCAACTTTCAGGTCTTGGACAGTGGCCAAGCTATCCAACGAACTGACAAAGCAGGGCATTCCTTATGCTGCTTCTGCTAGAAAAGCCAAACTCTATCGCCTTTTGTGCGATAACACCATCACTACACCCATTCCACCTTCCCCCGGGCTCTTGTCAGTAGCCTCTCCTCCTCTCTTTCAAGCTACATCGCCAATATCCCCCTCACACACCATCTCAGGAACAGCCTAGTCAAGTCATTCAAATGCTTACTGACTTAACATCAGCGGTAGCCAACATACAGTGCAGGTTTACTAACTTAGAGTCAAACTACGCCAACATCACCACTACGCAGTCTTTGGGGACTACCTCAGACCACGCAGGTACTAACTCCCTACCTCCTCAGATCACTCCGGCAACCACGATCCCACAACACCTACATCGGGACATCCTGGAAGGCAACAAAGTGAACTTAGCAGCGGCACTGTGTTCTACGAATATATAATAAATCATTTGAGGCTAAATCAGCCACAGCAATGGCTCAGTTCAATTACAATCGGGATTGGAGTCTATTGGATAATTCCTTGTTTTGTAGACACTTTGCCGGACTCAGGTTACCCAACTGCAATCACTGCCAGTCCAACTCACATACTTCCCATCTTTGCCCCAGCATTCAAGGGTCAGGAAATACCAAATATCCTTCTACTAGTGACTCTCAAGCTCTTACCTCCATTACGTCACAACCAACCAGGCTTACTAAAAACAAGCTGGATAGAACCATCCACTACACAGGGAACTCTCCCATTTGCAATCATTTTAATTCAAAAGGGTGCTTTTTTAGCTCCTGCAGGATGCTTCACCAATGTATTCTGTGCTGCAAGTCTCCATCTAGGTTTATTTGCCCTAGGAATTTCTCCAGCAATAAATGACTAAGCTGCATCAATATCAATAAACTTCAGTATCTTCTATTCCACCATCAAGATACTGCACTTTCCAGCTTTCTCATTACAGGATTTTCAGTTGGGTTTCATACAGGTATTAACTCATGCCCGGAAACTTCCTTAGAATGCCCAAACCTTAGATCAGCCAATTCAGCCCAGAAATAGTAGATGTACTTCTTAGTCACAAAATTAAAAATGGTTATGTCTCTTCCATTTCCAGTATGGAGGGTTAATCCCAGGGGTATCTCAACAAAAAAATTAAACCCACACAAACATAGATTGATTATTGATCTATCAGCCCCCCACGGCTCCATTCAACCTAGCATTAACTCTCTCATACCTTCTATGGAAATGTCCATGCAATACGCTAGAATCGATGATGCTATCAAGCATATCCTCCAACACGGCCAGGGTTGCTGGTTGTCAAAACTGACCTAGCAGATGCCTTTAAACTCTCACCTATCCACCATTCCCTCTGGAATCTGCACGGTATTAGGTGGTGTGATAAATATTATTTCGCCACAAGTCTAGTGTTCGGATCTAAAAGCAGTCCCAAAATTTTTGAGTACTTTGCTGACACACTGACTTGGTTAATTCTGAATACCTGTACATGTCCCACCGCTATACACTACCTGGATGACTTCCTGCTAATTGAGCCCCCTCTCCAAGTTCCTTCTAGGATGTCTAAAGTTTTGCGCCTATTCAAAGAACTAAATATCCCCATCGCAGAACACAAAACTACTGGCCTGGCTCATATCGTAGAATTTCTTGGAATCACATTAGATTCTACAATCATGGAGGCCAGACTCACTGAGGATAAACTCAGCAGAATCAGGAACATGGTTTACGAGTTTACCTCCAAACACTCTTGCCACATATGCGAGTTACAGTCATTCTTAGGTCATTTAAATTTTGCTTCCAAGATCCTACCGCAAGGCAGATCCTTCACTTCACATTTGTTTCACTTACTCATGAATCATACACATAATCAGTACATTATAATCGACCAAGTCAGACACTGCAATGTGGGACCTCTTCCTAACAAACTGGAACAGTAGCTCCATGTTTCCCCCAATAACCCACAGTCCCACACAAGTCTACTTTGACGCTTCAGCTGGTCACGGTTTTGCGGCCATTTCCGGTACAGAGTGGTTTGCGGAAAAATGGCCAACAGAAGTGTAGGACATTCCACAGTTCTTTTCTACTTTTACATTATTCTTGCTATACCCACTAGTGGCATCTGCGCTACTGTGGGGTCACAAGTGGTCCGGACAGTCAGTTCATTTTCATATGTACAATCTAGCTCTTACACACGTGATTGCATCAGGCAGGTCATGCAATAGAGACATCATGATGTTCCTCAGAAAACTAGTCTTCACTGCACTCACATGCAATTTTAACATATGTACTTTCATTCCAGGCCATCACAAAAAAAAGCTGACTCACTCTCTCGCTTCAAATTTCTGCAGTTCTTCTCATTCTAACCACAAACTTCATTCGTCAGACGTTCCCCACTAACCTTCCCAAATCTTATCATGCCCTGAACTTCCACGTCAAGAGATCAGAAGAATTCATCAGACAAGCTGTCGCCCCAAACATTACCAGGCATTACTCCAAGGCATGGAAATCATTCACCAATTTCAATACATCACTAAAACCCAATTTTCCGCGTAGCATTTCCAACATCCTGGCTTTTGTTTCCTATTGCTACACCGACCTCAGATTGTCTCCCCTGACCATCAAACTGTATCTGGCTGGGATACAACACCATCTAAGCTTACTCTCAATGTCACAGACTTCTATCTTCTCTTCTAACAGAACTAAACTCTTCCTCAAAGGTTTAACAAAAATCAACAAGAGACTCCAGCACCCACCCTTACCGACTGATGGCACACTTTTCAGGAAACTGGTAAACCTCCTACTATTACAACCTTTTGATAACCTCACCAATCACGTGATCTTAGTAGCTATGCACCTGGCCTTTTTCGGTTTCCTTTGACCTAGCGAGTTCACAGTTTCAGGGCTTCATTCATCCTTTTTAAGTTTGGCACATTTCACTTTCAGAAAACTAATTTACTATCTTTCTTCCACACTCCAAAACCAACCAATTATCTCAAGGAACTCACATCACTTATCACGTAACACACCACACATGGTGCCCGGTTATAGCTATCAAGTCACTTCTCACTATCTTGCATGACAAACCACCTAGCTGTCCACTCATGCCCAAGCACGGCGCTACGTCCGATGGCTATTATCCCGGCTAGGTTTAAACAGCACCAATTACTCTGGTCACTCCTTCTGTATAGGCGCTGCTACCACGGCTTCCAAACATCATATCCCTCCACATATTATACAACGGTTAGGCAGGTGGAAATCTAACTGCTTCACAAGATATGTTTACAATCCCGTACTCAAAATGAAAGCAGTGTTCTTTATTAAAATAAGTTCCATGTACTTCTATGTTAAATAAACTTGCAATTCTGGTTGCTTTTTGCCTCATTTCAGGTTTGTTGTCTTACCGTCCCACCTGCTCAAGCAGGACGAGGGACTTATGGCACTTCTCATAATCACACATGCACAAGGCTGTAAGCTCTGACCACAAATGTAAGGCGGAGCCTGTAATTGTGGGAGGAGCTGGAGGACTACATAAACCTTCCAGCCCTCTCACACTTCCTCTTTTCCATGGGTCAGTCTCCACCCAGGTTCCCTCCACTACATCAAGATCATTAACCTGGCAAACCCTCATTTCAGGTTTGCTGTCTTACCGTCCCACCTGCTCAAGCAGGACAAGGGACTTATGGCACTACTCATTAATCACATGTGCACAACACTGTAAGCTCTGACCACAAATGTAAGGCGGCGCCTGTAATTGTGGGAGGAGCTGGAGGGCTACATAAACCTTCCAGCCCTCTCACACTTCCTCTTTTCCGTTGGTCAGTCCCCACCCAGGTTCCCTCCACTACATCAAGATCATTAACCTGGCAAACCCTCATTTCAGGTTTGCTGTATTACCGTCTCACCTGCTCAAGCAGGATGAGGGACTTATGGCACTACTCATTAATCACACTTGCACAACGCTGTAAGTTCTGGCCACAATGCATATACAACAATAAAACCATTGGCATAGAAAAAAAATGAAAATTTCTAATGTTGAAAATATGAAAAAGAAAAGGGGAAATCCTGATTTGTAATAGTCTGTTCTCTCCTTTCGTAATAACGGTTCAGGGGATTCTATGTGATTCAGCTGATATCTGGAAAGTGAAACTACAGCAGATGTATTCTAAAATCATATGTGTGTGTGTGTGTGGCCTGTAACTGCCTCATCTTTCCTTAAAAATACGCTTTACTAATAATGACTCAAAGTTAAAACCCTTAAAGAAGAACTATCACCGCCAAAGAATAAACCCCCATTTTCCTTGCTATGGCAAAAAATTCCTAATGGCCCCTATGAATTTTGTGGCACATTAGACAGACGTGGTTCAACATCCTGGCACATCCAGATGATTAAGTAAAGCATAGCTTTTATTTAAATATAATGCAAAAGTCCACAACTTAAATGCAATGTTTCAGTCACTATCAGTTTCATTAGGATACAAACAAGATGTTACAAGTATAGTCTTCAGTTTATACTCAAGATTCATTTTTGATGCCAAATGACAATGTATCTGCTTGTCATGGTAGCCACAAACAGAAACATACCTCAACCAAATATTGTATTTATCAATGAAATAATAGTGTATCCAGCTGATAAAGTGGGATGGATTGTGGTTGGAGATTTTTCTTCATATAAACAAACATGTCGAGGCAACATATTGACAATGGATGCTGCTGTAAGCTCATATGTAATCCTACAACTATTTCCAAACAGAAGTATATATTTATATTAACAATGAGGGCTAATGATCATATTTAAAAGCTGTTATTGTTGTTTCTTAAGCTGCTGCATTCCATTTCACTGATATTGTATTGCCTGCCAAAAGTACAAAATCCAACAGTGATTTATGCCAAATATGAATGCAAAACATGAACTTCTCTGGGAAAATCATATTTTCCCCCAATGTGTTGGAGATATTTCTAGCATTCAAGTGATTATTCATGATTCTGGAACAGCATTCTATCAATAAAGGAGCAATGTGCATTATATTTCAGTCTGCTGAATCCTACTGGTTGGGATGAGTGAATCAATCCTGTAAGTTAGGAATTCATTCAAAACCAGCTGATTTGCAAGTCACAAAACAAGTCTTGCAAACAGAGCCGGATTACTGGTAAGGCACCCTAGACAAGTGCCTTGTGCCAGGTCAAGTTGAGGGGGTCCGCGTTCACCCATGCCTCCACCACTACCGCCATGCAAAGCCAAACCAAGGTTATCAGGGAGACCCCCCCAGCTTGTCTGCAGACAAATCCAACCATCTGGAACACATGTTCCAGGACTCTTCCTGTTGTCCTGGCACAGGCGCATGGGTGGGAGGGAGAGATTAGGTTGCACTGTTGTGCGTAGAGCTCGCTAACTATAAGTTAGAACTCCCGCCCACTCCTTCTTTTGGCCAGTGACTCGTAAGTAAACAGAAGTGGCAGGCACATCCACAAGGTAAACAATAAGAAAATAAGCAATATGTGTATAGATAAGAAGAAACTCTAGCAGACTGTAACAGGCGAATATCAGCCAAGCCCCTTATGCCACTATAAACATACACTGCACTGGTGCATGCATCATCCCAAGTATTCACTGACTACACTTCTAACAGACAGACGTAACATGCTTTTCATATAACACTTCTATCATGGACAAATGTCACTGCTTTTAAATTCAAATACTTCCACTTCACAAACCAGTGTTCTGTATGTGCTCCAGATCAAGTTATAAACATACAAAAGCCAAACTGTATTGCTGTAATGGCTATCACCCCATACTTAATTTGATAGTAGTATTTCACAAATACAGAAGCTCCAATTAATCTTCATAGTATTTGGGCCATGGAGAGTGGTATTTCAATACTGTCAGAGTTGTAGTTCAAGAGGAATTGAATGATACAATATCTCCCTCCCACCTCTTTTTAACTAGTGTAAGCTACATTACTCTATGTGCCGCTTTCCTGACCTGTTTCCAGCTTAATAATATTTACCTGTACCACTCTAGCAGCCTACAGCCACGTTGCTAAGTGGTGAGATGCCTAGAGTAACTGATTGCGTGCACTGCAGCAACCAGCGACGCGGAATGCAAGCAACTCAGTCAAACTGTGCCTAATACCTGTCTTGACGTCCAGATCTATCTTCTGACAGGTATAATTACTAGTGACTTTCTTATCTCACTGTCTGTGGCTGTCACTGATCTGTCTCTCTGAACAATGAGCAGCGGCAGTACCTGACTTCATTGCATGCCACAGGGGGGGTCATGGCCACACACTGCCTGGCCTCAAAGTGACATGGAGCCAGGAGGCGGCAGGTCAGGATGACGATAGTCCAGTGAGTTCGGCTGAAAATTGAATTTCTATGCACAGTGCACGCATCAGGCATATCACCCAGCAGCCTCAGTAGTCAAAGCTACCACTGCTGGGTCTTGCTCAGCTGGCTAGCAGCTTGTTCAACCGAATCAAGGCATTTATGCTTAACCCTTTGAGTGCCTGCCAGAGTGGTATTCAGTGCATTGCACACTCCTGGCATTCAGATGGTTAACTAAAGCAATGAGGCAAGCGATGGATGCTGCTTGCAGCCAGAGCTCGGCTCGATGAGTTAGTTAACCCTCAGAGTGCCAGGGGTGCACAATGAATTGAATACCTCTCTGGCAGGCACTCAAATGATTAACCCTTTAAGTGTTAAACTACCTGGGGACACTGGGTTATTCTTTGACAGATTGCTTCCCTGTACCCGGGATTTGGTGGTGCAGATCTTATACCTAATCTTTTCCAGTGAGCCACCCCTGTGAGTCCTATAATAACAGGGAAGTTTAGAAAACTGCTCCCATACAAGCTTCTCCCTGTGTCAGTGTGTGCAGACTGACACAGGGCTGGGCACCTTATGGCTTACCAGCTGTAGTGTTGCTCGCAGTTGCTTGCTTTCAAGCATTTGAAGGAGATGGCATCAGGGCCAAATTTGCAATAAGGCAGAGTAGGCACCTGCTTACAGGCGTATCCCACAGAGGGGCGCCTGTAATTGGGATCCTTTTTTGGCTTGCTTTTTAAATTTTTTATTAGCCTTTTAATTAGCCTTGCCAGTCACTCCTGCCCCCCTGCTTTGCGCCCACAACAACATGGAGAGGAGAGGTCTGTGCCTTTTTTGGCACAGACCTGTAGCTACTGAGCTCCCTCGTCGCAGTCGGCTCTTTAGTAATAATGCAGACACTGGGAGATGACATCGTCTCCCAGTGCTCTGCATTACAGACCTAACGGAAGCTCCAGCAGCTACAGCTCTGTGCCAAAGGAGGCACATACCTCTCCTCTCCAGTGAGGTAGGAAACGGGGGGCAATATGGAGATGATGGGGGCAATGTGAGGGGCAATATGGAGATGATGGGGGCAATGTGAGGGAATAGGGACATGATGTGGGCAATGTGAGGGGCAATATTGAGATGATGTGGGCAATGTGAGGGGCAATATGGACATGATGGGGGCAATGTGAGGGGCAATATTGAGATGATGTGGGCAATGTGAGGGGCAATATGGACATGATGGGGGCAAAGTGAGGGGATATGGACATGATGGGGGCAATATAAGGGTCAATATGGAGATGATGGGGGCAAATTGGAGCTGATGGGGTAATATGGAGATGATGGGGGCAATGTGAGGGCAATATAGAGATGATGGGGGGCAAGTTGGAGCTGATGGAGGGCAATGTGAGGGGCAATATGGAGATGATGGGGGCAAGTTGGAGCTGATTGGGCAATATGGAGATGATAGGGGCAATGTGAGGGCAATATAGAGATGATGGGAGCAAGTTGGAGCTGATAGTGGGCAATGTGAGGGGCAATATGAAGATGATGGGGGCAATATGGAGCTGATGAGGGGCAATATGGAGCTGATGGGAGCAATATGGAGCTGATGGAGGAAATATGGAGCTAACAGGAGCGATATGGAGCTGATGAACATTGTGGAGGGGTCCAGTGGAGATGGCAAATTTGGGGGGGGGGCGCTTCAGGGCTCCTGAGATGTAAATCCAGCCCTGGATTGCATGTTCTTCCAAGATTATCGTGGGCAGGAATTTGAGTTGTCATGCTGAGTATTGAAGGATACTATGTGATTAATTAGCTACATTGACATGGGAAAATTGTAGGACTATTATTTGTATCACATTTCTCCACAGTAATACAACTCACATTAATGTGTGTGTACACTTCAGTATAGGTGTTTATGTATAGGTCTGTGTAAATAAAATATGTTGGTCTTGTTCTAAATAATTTATTCTCTTACACAAATAGGCATCAATAGGTCATGAAATAACAAACATTGGTAATGCCCCACCCACCAGCCACACCCCCTAAAACAAGTGTCCCTCTTTGGCCAATTGAAATGTTGGGAGGTATGCTACCGCCCCTCAGATGTGAAAGTCTGGTCACAGGACCAGACAGCTTGCATCAAGGGACAATCATCTTACTATGAACATAAGGGATACCCTGCCCCCCTTGACTGGTTTTTCAGGGTTTTTCCTTATGCTCACTGAAGATTGTCCCTCTCTGCGATCCATCTGGACAGTCTTGCTGCTCTGAAGTGAACAGTGTTACATCAGTAAAAGGGCGGGAGGTAGATACTTTATCATTCAATTACTCTTGAACTATAACTCAGACGGTATTGAAGTCACTCTCACTCTATGGTCCAAATACTATGAAGATTAACTGGAGATGCTTTTATTGTGAAACAGTACTATGCCTTTATCTATTACCTTTCCTCAGCAATCAGCTGCTCCTCCTCTCATTCCAAAACTTGTTTCAGCTCACATCATCATAACATACCTCCCAAGTGTCCCTCTTTAAGACCCAAATCCCTCTGTCCCTCTTTCCCACCCTGATGTCCCTCTTTTTAGGAGATCAGAATGTGTGGTGTGTATATAAGTGCATCACATTGCTCTACAGCAATAAAACTCACATTAATGCTTGTTTAAATGTCAGTATATGTGTTTATATATTAGTCTGTGTAAATAAAACACTTTGGTGTTTTTATAAATCATTTATTAGGTTACACAAGGAAGTGTCAATATGTCATGAAATAGCCTAAAAATGATTGGTAATGCCCCGCCCACCAGCCACACCCACAGCAACACGCCCCTAAAACACAAGTGTCTCTCTTTGGCAATTTGAAATGTTGGGAGGTATGTCATAATAGCCTTGCTTAACGCTCTCAGTGCCATAGAGGTATCCAACGCATTACAATGCAATGCACTGGATACCTCTCTGGCATTCAAAGGGTTAACAGAAAAATAAAAAAACACACACACACAGCCACTAATTACACTACTAGCCTGTAGCAGGCAGCACACTGTATGCCAGGTAATGCAGTTAGTTCTGCTACAGACAAACGCCCATATTTATCAAAGCAAACTGTGGTTACTGTGGATTAAACAAAGTGCACCACAGGTGGATAAAAATACTAACTTCCCATGTGCTTCAATACAGTTTTTTAACCCCCTCAATTAGGGTTGCCACCTTTTCTTTAAAAAAACTACCGGCCATGGCATTCTCTCCATAGACTTAACATTGGACAGAAGCCAATTTTTTACCGGCCTGCCGGTAAAATACCGGCTGGGTGGCAACCCTACCCTCAATGCTAGGTTCATGAGAACTCTTCCACTCACACAGTGTCCCACAACTGAGTGAAACACATTGCTCTCCTTACAGGGAATTGGCAAAGTAAATATACGTGTGTGGGGGGTGTAGCTGTTGGGGGCCCCGATTTGGGATCCTGCCTAGGGCCCTGTGGAGTCTTAATCCATTTCTGGTGTTTTGCCTCTCATTTCATTTTCTGTTATAATCAGATTGCAGGAAAAGCATTAAAAAGAGCAGGTCAGATTACCTTTAGAAGTCAATCTAACAGAGGTATTGTCTAGGTCACGCTTCTAAACAAGGAAGAAGAGCTTCTCCAGTGGGTTAGTAGACTGGCATGCCTGCTGGAAACTGAACTCCTGGCTTTCTCCTGATCCCCCACTTTGTAGCTCCACTTCCTGCCTGTTCTCTCTCACTGTCTCTCTACACCTCTCTGCTTCTCTGCACATTCTCTTTTCCTCTCCATATCCCACCTTCACTCTGGCCTGTCCTCTCTGAGTTGTAATGGACCACATTCATTTTATACCCCCAGATCTTCATCGGCATACATACTAGTTCTCTCAGTGGGGCATTTAAGTATCAATGTAATATCAAGGACATTGTATTGTAAATTTATACTGGCATTTCAGTGCGGAAATATATCTATCAATACAATAAGTATGCTATTGGCAAACACACATATATTTCACACTTAAAGGGATAGTAATACTTAAAATGTAAAAAAAAATATGTTGTAGGGTTTATCCCCCTGAGTAAAACAAGACTACTCCCACTGCTTAAAGGTGTTTCATTCAAAAGTTATTAATTTTCAAAGTTGAATTTTTTAGGTGCAATATCACAGTGGCCTGAAATTGTAGAGTGGCGCTGTTGCTACACCATCCTATGGACAGCTCTGGTCCCGGGACCATAAATCTCCATAGGATGGTGTAGCAACAGCGCCACTGTACAATTTCAGGCCATTGTGATAGTGCACCTAAAAAATTCAACTTTGAAAATTAATAACTTTTGAATGAAACACCTTTCAACAGAGGGAGTACTCTTGTTTTACTCAGGGGGATAAACCCTACAACATATTTTTTTTACATTTTAAGTATTACTATCCCTTTAAAGGAAATACTAGGTAACAGCTAGCTTGAAAAAAGTCATAACTTTGGGACTTGATTTCCCATTAGAATAGAGCATGTAAGGGTGAGTTATGGATGTAGCAAGAACAATCCCAGCCCCCTTGCAATATACATCTTCCCCTGCTTTACGGTGGCTGTTTTATTTTATTTACTAATTTACACAGATTGCATATTCCTTAACTGGTCATTATTTAAACTGGCATTGTCACTTTATAACAAATAGAGCTTTCAAAATCACCTATATTAATGAAATAATAGTCTAGTAGATATTTAGCTTTATTTGTCAGTCAGTCAGTTAATGCCAGCCAGATACTGACATTTGCACTGTTCCCCATCCCAACTGCCACTTCTTGCCAGCTTGTATTAAAGAGATAGTAATACTTAAAATGTAAAAAAATATATGTTGTAGGGTTTACCCCCCTGAGTAAAACAAGGGTACTCCCACTGCTGAGAGATATTTTATAAAAAAAAGCTCAAACCTGATTTTTTTAAGTGCAATATCACATTTACCTGAAAATTTACAGTGGCGCTGTTGCTACACCATCCTATGGACTGCTCTGGTCCATAGACCATAAATCTCCATATGATGGTGTAGCAACAGCGCCACTGTAAATTTCAGGACACTGTGATATTGCACCTACAAAATTCAAGTTTGAGCTGTTATAATTTTTTAATATATACATATGCACACACAAACCTACATTTAAAACAAGAATTATTAATGTTTCATAGGTATTTACTGTGTTAATAGAGCACGTCTATCTGAGAATCATATTCAACCATTTTATCAGTCAGAGCTGGGAAAGTTAGGTAATTGCTGGAGTGTTTTATTGTAATAATTATGAAGTTTTGCATTTATGATAAATCCACTCTGATATAATAAGCAGACGACATGAATCAGCTTCCAGTCTAGTCATTTATTGCCAAGCACCTTTTCACTCCTGTTATTATGCTTAATGCCTTTGAATGCTAGGAGATCTCCAATCAATTGCTATGCAATGCATTGGAGGCCTTTCTGGCATTCAAGGAGTTAAACAGTCTTGCACATGTTAGCTGTAAACATCTACATCACGTCCATCCTACAAATAGAGAAAGCAAATGTCATGGGCTGGCTTATCACCCACCTTGCTGAGGTCTGTTAATGACTTTCTCACTTTCCTCCTACTGCAAACCAAGCAGAGTGGGTGGTCTGCTCCATAGCTACCGCTGCTCTGATTAATCGTGGAAAGTACAACATGCAAAGTCTTTAATTTTGCAGATAACAGTTCTAATAAGTATTATATTAATACTGAGATCAAGAAAAAAAGAAGATATCTTTAGCCAGCTCTTTACAATAATGATGTGTATTCTTCACAAATATATGCCTGAGGTAATTTCTCAAAATTAGATATATGTCAATCCAGAGCTCATTTTCAGTCAGGTTGATGGCCCGGTACCTTTTTTTTAATTAGTACACAAGACCACTGGAGCACTACATCCATTACATGTCACTATCAGAGCATAATTTATCTCAGCGCTGCTGAATTAGATGGCGCTATATAAATAAAGAAGAATAATAATAATCTCTTTGGTTTGGCAATCCATGACATAGGGTAAAATGTCATATGCAGAAAGGCTTAAGAGGATAAATTCTGGGGTTATCAAACCCCTTGAATGCTAAAGAGGTATCTACGACATTGATCTGTAGTATCCAAGGGATAAATAATGATGTGAGTTTGAGGATATGGGCAACAATGTAGTTACCCATAGTGCTTCAGACAACTCCCCAAAATCATTAAAGGTATAGTAATGTTTCATAATAAAAGCAGCTCCAATTAATCTTCATAGTGTTTGGGCCATGGAGAGTGTTATTCAATACTGTCAGAGCTGTAGTTCAAGAGTAATTGAATGATAAAGTTTCCCCCTCCCGCACCTTTTACCTAGTGTAAGTTGCCTCCCCTCAGATGTGGAATCTGGTCCACAGATCAGATAGCTCACAGCAAGGGACAATCTTCTTACTGTGAGAACAATGAAAGCCCAGCCCCCACTGACAGGTTTTTCAGGTTTTTCCCTTATGCTAATTGAAGATTGTCCCTCTCTGTGATCCATCTAGACAGTCTTGCTGCTCTGAGGTGAGCAGTGTTGCATCAGTTAAAGAGGCGGGAGGGGAATACTTTATCATTCAATTACTCTTGAAGTACAACTCTGACAGTATTGAAATAACACACTCCACTGCCCAAATACTATGAAGAATAATTGGATCTACTTTTATTGTGAAACATTACTATCCCTTTAAGTACGTATAATGGCTAGACATTATCAGTACTGACCAATAGCTTCTAGCAAAAATCTACATTACAGATTAATGCTCAGTTTAGTTTTGATCAGTTCAGTATTGTCTGCATTTTGGTCATTCGTCATGCCATACACACGAAGATATAAGTATTTTTATCTAATAGTATGTACAATCCGTTGTTTGACTGTATCTATATAT
This sequence comes from Rhinophrynus dorsalis, assembly GCA_037306005.1. NCBI lineage: Eukaryota > Metazoa > Chordata > Amphibia > Anura > Rhinophrynidae > Rhinophrynus > Rhinophrynus dorsalis. Next base: position 241,294,970 of record CM074720.1, on the reverse strand, counting down.
AGTTATCAATTTCTATCTATCTCTCTATCTATCTGTCTATCTATCTATCTATCTATCTATCTATCTATCTATCTATCATCTATCTATCTATCTATCTATCATCTATCTATCTATCTATCTATCTATCTATCTATCTATCTATCTATCATCTATCTATCTATCTATCTATCTATCTATCTATCTATCTAATCTATCTGTCTGTCTCTCTGTCTATCTATCTGTCTGTCTCTCTGTCTATCTGTATCAGTCTCTGCTATATTGCTATCTCTGTACATCTATTTGTCTGTAGATCTATCTGAGGATCTATCTATCTGTCTATAACTCTATATATCTTTTTTCTATATATCTGTTTGTAAATGTATTTGTGTCTCTCTATCAATCTGTCTACTTTTGTCTAGGGGGCTGTATTTCCCATTAGGCAGAGTAGTCAGTTGCCTAGAGGGCCACATTTCAAAGGGAGGGCACAGCTGTGCTGGCCACTCTGACATTCTGTACTGTGAGTGTAGCCAGAACAATCCAACTGCCACTGCACTACATACCTGGTCCTGGTTTATTGTGGTAATCTTACACTGGATTGTAGTCACACACTGGAACTGGTTCTTGTGCAGTCCTGCAGAATGAAAATGTGACACATGACCTGTGTCTGGTCACATTACCTTATATACCCCATTAACATACAAAGGGTAAAATACTGGCGAGTAAAGATGCCTCTGACACCTTTGGGTGTCAATGCTTAAAATGTAAATCTGGTCTTTTCTATCTATAGACCTGTCTGAGTCTGTTTGTTGATCTACCTGTGTCAGTATATCTATCTTTCTATCTCTATGGCTTTCCATATGTTTTTCATCTGTCTGTATGGGGTGAATGTATGACAATGACTTCACAATAAATCAGGAACTGGAATAGATTTTCTAGGCCTACTCCAGCCTACAGTCTATTTACTAACAAATAAGCCAAAATCCTTACCTTTAACCCTTTGAGTGCTAGAGGGGTACTCAATGCATTGCATACTCCTCTAGCTCTCAAAGGGTTAATGCTACTTGCATCAAGGAGAGAACAGTGTGTCAGTATGTTGGCATTTCAGAAAGTTCCTTTCCTCCCAGTCATACTTGGGAACTCTCTGCATCTACCCAAGTAACTCAGTGTTTTTCATTTAATTACTGAGTCTCTGGGGACAGAAGCTGATTCTCTGGCAGTTGTGAGTTTCCCACCCTGTTCCTCCCACTTCTCCTTCCCACCATGTTCTGTCCACTTCCCACCCACAAGTCTGTTAAACCACACCCACAATTAAGCCTGCCCCTTTGTGATGCAAATTGTGTCGTTTATATCCCTCATTCGCACCACATGAGCTCTCTCTGGGGGCTCAAGAAGACAAAGTTCCCAGGTATGCTGCCAATATACTGAACAAGATATAGAAGAAATTATTCATATTTAATGCCATTTTCCCATGTATGTCAGAGGAATGGCATAAAGCTCTAACAATGGAGGAGATTGTCCACCGATATACACTACAGCGCTCCTATTCTATAGTGCATACAACCTGGTACTGCAATTGGCATTAAACTCTATAGGCAGTGTAAAAATTATACATTCGCATTTATGTAACTAGAGCTATATGTGTCTGCTGATCTACCTTTGTCTGTCACAATACTGCATGACTGCACATTATTATTGGAAAAATGTTAAAAATAGTAAGGACATTATTTTAAGAAGAAAGAAATAAGGTTATTACTATCCATAGAATATTATTATAGAAAGTACAGGACCGTAGCCAATGAATAGAACTAAAAAAACAGTACATTACTAGTGTTCAGATTCACAGTGATTACAGTGCTAACTTGTTCTAGAACACCAACAAACAACTTAAGAAAGAAAATGAGTCTAGAAGTGACATAACAAACTGAGCAACAACTCAGCATGGGAACAAAATTCCCTAGGATGAGTTATCTCATTATGACATAGGGTGCAAGGTCATATGCAGAAAGGTATGAGGATAAATTCTGGGGTTATACTTGAATGCTAAAGAGGTATCTACAACTTTGATCTGTAGTATCCAAGGGATAAATAATGATGTGAGTTTGTGGATATTGGCAACAATGTACTCAGACATAGTGCTGCAGAAGCCCAGAATTATTTAGTACTTTTAATGGCCAGACATTATCAGTACCGACCAATAGCATCCACCAGAAAACTGCATTACAGACTAATGCTCAGTTTAGTTTTGATTTTCCGTCATGCCATACACATGAAGATATAAGTATTTTTATCTACATAGTATGTACTATCAGTCATTTGTCTCTGTCTATCTGTCTTTATGTCTGTCTGATATAAGCACTTGCACACATATATACACACTACATACATTCATACATACAGACACACACACCTATACACCTATACAAAAACACATAGATATATACACTCACACACATTTATAGACCATCAACATTGCACAAAAGCTTACAAGCAAATATATAGGTCACATATATCATGCACATGCATGCACACATACATATACAAATGTGCATAACACATACATTTAAGAACGCACACATATATTTGCACAATAAAACATGTTGCAGAGTGGAGCTGGATTCCTATAAAGTGTAGCAACAACTTTAGGTGCAATTAAAATAACTAACACATAGACACAAACTTTTCCTTATTTTCTGCAGATCTGGCATGAGTTTCAGACTGAAACACAGAGTGGACCTATCAGAGATGATGGTGTTTTCTTGTGATGAAGGGGAGGATGAAGAAGAAGCCTGTGCATTCCATACTACTCCTAAAAATGCTCTTATTTTCATCTGGCCCTACAATGGCTGCATTGCCTCTTTCCGGTAGGTTGGGTGGAAAACACATGACTGCAACTAAGCTACCTGTCAAAAATACAATGGAGCAGGGGTATCCAAATTTTTGTCTTCATGGGCCAGACTGAGAAAAGACTAATGAATCAAGAGACAGGTACTACTAAATATTGTAATGTAAGCATGCACAAAATGAGAGTTTATACCAATGATTAAATGCTATTCATAGTTAAGCTAATAAACTGACTTACATTTTGGCACATCAATTTACATTACATTAAATGTCTCGATTGCTATACCATGAATTAGGATTATTACATTTTGCAGCATGTCATAGTTGTACTATTTAATAGACTTTGCATGAAGGGCTGGATTGGGCATGATGAAAGGTTACTGATGGACTGGACTGTGGACTGCTGTAGAACATGTGCACTTATTTTCTGCTCTGTGATTCTATAAAATTAGTGCTTATTTTAACCCTAGTATAATCCTTTGGTAACTGCAATGCAGATGTAGGCAGCATATCTCTCTCTGTCTGTTCTTGGACTACAACCCCCATCATCATTAGCAGGTTGATGACCTCTGACCTAATGGTTCCAACTGAATGGATATAAATGAACCTGAATTATGGTATTAGCTGAATGTACAATAACATTCAATGTGCCCATGTAAGGGTTACTGTGTCCTTAGAATAAGCGTCTTTTAATTTGTTTAACAGAAAGACATTCCTAGGTAGGTGTCTTTTATAAAGTAGTCAGATATATCTACTTGCTGATTTTATATTTTAAAGAAACAGTAAACTTTTGTATAAAAAATATGTCATAAGGCTTTTTCTGCTGATTAAACAAGGGTACTTCCAAGAAAAACTGTTTTGGCTTTGCATCTCAGGGTAATGTCAATCCCAGAGGGGATTTTGGTAAGCCATGGGACAGAGATGTCTATGAGAGCAAGCTCAGTTCCACTGGATTCAAAGGCTAACACAAGGATACAGGCCAATTATAAAGAAAGTTAACTGAGCTTGCAAGACTAGTTCAAGATAAAGGATAGGAATGGGTGAGAAGGTTCAATGTTCCAAGTTATGGAGTATTTAGGAGTGTTGAGTCTTGAGACTGAGGCATCTTTAATAGGCTTGAGATATATCTTATTATCCTTTTTTCTGTGGAAGCAGGGAGGACAGTCAGAAACCCATGGGTGCTATTTGCCTGAAGAGATCCCTGGGTCAAATCTGAATTCCAAGAAATCCAAACTGGAATAAATCAAAGGAGATTTAGGGGTTGAAGGCAAGAGACTTGATCCCAGGATGCCAATTTTGCTGCTATTGCTTGGATTATGTAGAAACAAAAAGCAAATCAAGAATGGTCAACTTATCTGTGTCACTATCTACAATGAGTGTGGTAGTTTGAGAAGGAGGTCCTAGGGTCCCTGGAAGCATTCTTTGGGAAAGACCAGCTTCTTGTGGATGATGAGTTTGTGAAGGACTCAGACTCTCATGAGCCAAACTATGTAAAGTAATTCTAAGTTCTGGAGGCCCTCTGAGCTTGCACTTTGAAGAATCTAGGGCTGGAGAGAGGAACAGAGAAATGCATAGAAGTGAGATAGGTCCTTCAATGGTAAGGAGTAGGTATCCATGTTTCCAGGCTCCCTGGTACTAAATTCTGGACACATATTTATAGTCCTGGGCCATTGAGGGAGAGGCAAAAAGATAGATTTCTAGAGGAATGAGCGTCTATTGTAACTGGGAGAATTTTGTTCTAAAGCAAGCGAAGCTCTGATGAGGCAAGCCATCAGGAAACTCATGTATTCATCCTGAGACATGTTCTGCTTTGAAGTGGACATGACTGGTGAGGCACCAGTTCCAGAGAAAGAGAACCTTGTGGCAGAGAAGAAGAGATGATGTGCTACCCATATGATTGATGTACAATATCAAATGAAATTGTCTAGATGGAGGATGCAAGAGTCCTGGGAAGGGTATGGAACAAAAGTGGTCTGCACTATTTGAGCTGCTCTGAGCTCTAAAATATTGATTAGAAGCAGAGACTGTTCCGCTGACTATATGACTCCGACATGTTTGTGAGGGCAAAACCTCCCCACTCTGGTAGAAAGGCATCGGAAGTAATTGTGATATCTGGGACTTTTAATGGATGAGTTTCCGAGGAGGCAGAGGAATGTGGAACCAGTGGAAAGCTTTTAGTAAGGAAAGAGAGATGACTGAAGGACACTTATTTAATGGGAAGTGGAGGTTACTGCCAAAGATGGGGGTATGAGTGAAACTTAGGGAGAGGAAACTCAGTTACCCAATCATTAAGGTTATGGTCCTTAGATAGATTTTGAGAAAGAAGATATTCCTTAAACCTACGGAAAATGAGCAAAATCACTGTGGGTAGGGAGAGTTTCTTGGACAAGGTCAATGATGAACTTCAGAGTGTCATGTGGGGAACTTCTCTGGGAGGTCTTCTACTCCCACCAGTTGATGAAAAAAGTAAAAGCTCAAAACAAGAAGGGTTATCTTAAAATTGCTTTTAGTTTTGCCCCAGTATAATCAAACAGTTAAAAAAATCCAGTTCACTCTGTTTATCCTTCAAAACTTGACATAGTCTAAAACAGGGATGGTCGATTGTTGGACCTTCAGCTATTGGGTGCCTAAACATCCCTAACAGCTGGAGGTCCAACAAGTGGCTACCTCTGACCTAATATGACTTTAAGGATTTATATGTGTTACTTTATCACGCTGTATACTGCTAGTTCAGACATAACATCTGCCTTGCTATGGTCAGTCTGCAGATAGAGGAGGAAAAGACAATATGATTTTCAAAATTTCCACTACCTAACTAAACTGGACAATGGTGCAGGACCGTATATATATATATGTATATATATAAGCCAACATGGTGCAAAACAATTTCACCATTTTTATAAACATACCCCCTGGATGCTAGAGATGTCTCCTTCACACTGTCAACAATGCACTGAAGACCTAGCTAGCAACTTAGAAGTTAATATGTTAACTTAAATCAATAAGATTTTTTCTTTTTAACATACATTGCAGTTGTTTTCGATCAGAGTTGCCCCACTGTTGTCTTGATGATAACCTATCTCTTGCTGTTGACTTTTGATCAGCTTCCTTTGTCATTATTCCTCAAGGTCACACATTTCTATACTCAAATTAACAGCATAATGAATCACATGCCCATTACATTATAGTTTGTATAGTAAATCATCCGTCTGTGTTCTATTGCTTACACAAAAGTATTACTACATTACAGAATCACATTTAAATGATGCTTTCCTCTTTTACCCTATTTTGAAAGCAGGACACATTATGCCATCTCGCAACGGTCATATATCTCTGAATCATCCAATGGTATATTAACATATTTCAACTCTCTGGCTGCAAGAGACATCATCCTGTGAATGCAATGAGTTAGAGAAATATAAATATTCTTGAACATCAATGTAATTTCTAACATATATTCAACACTGACTAGAATTTTAGTTGCAATATGTCTTTGTAATCAATGCCTGTTGATTACAATCCGCTGGGTATTACAGATGCTAAGGACCTTTTTGACCAGTGGAAATCAGTAGCCCATTACTAGTTATGTCACCCTAGGACCTCCTTCTCAAACTACCACTTATGTTGATGAAAACATGTAATAATACATTATGATCAGTACTAATTACAATACAGTGATATGTTAACTTTTCTTCCATCTTATGTGAAAGTGAACATGTAAAAATCTAGTATGTGTAGTACTGACAACTGGTATAAAAATATCACTATTATGGATGTTAATGGTCTTAGTCAGAAATTAGGTGCAGTTTTCTCTGCCTAATAGCTAGTTTATTTACCATACAATTCTTGTGACACCCACCTGGTACTCAAAAGGCTTTAATCAGGGTGATATTACATATGAGGCATAGTAGGTAACAGCCTAGACCAGGGGTGGTCAAACTTTTATCCCTTTGAGTGTCAAAGGGGTACGCAACGCATTGCAGAGCAATGCGTTGCGTACCCCTCTGGCATTCAAAAAGTTAAAACAAGGCCTCCCTTTTTATTGCCAAATATACCCCCACAACCACCGCTCATATGCATTTTAATAGCAGTCTGTAGGGTCAATCAGACTGCAAGTCACCCACCCAGACGTTTGGGGCCCAACATTGAGAGGCCAGCCCCACAGTTTGCTCATCGTTGGTGCACCAAATTTTATGAGTTGACTCCATGTTGTGAGTGTGGTCAGAGAAATCCCAATATCCTTGCACTTGACACACGTTCCTGCTTTATGGTGACCGTTTTTTATTTCCACTTTGTAAACCCCTTTATTGGCTATTATTTAACCATTTGAATGCTAGAGACATCTCCAATGCATTTAGTTGGAGGTCTCACTAGCTACAAAGCAGTTAAAAGCTTATTTTATAATTATCTGTTAAAGGCCAATTATATTTCCTGTGCCAGGGAAAAGTGCAAAGGGCTGAGGGTAGATTCATGTGATGAGGGGTGTGTGGTCATTGTAGAGTTAAGATCTCTAAGATTGTTTTGGCTAGGGGCTCCTGAGCTAAAAATCTTATCCTAATGGAATGCTAGCAGAACTGGTAGAAATCAGACAGCACTGTCTGTTCATTTGCAGCAGATATTAAATTCACAGCTCTCAGTAAGTCGTTTCAGCATTCGGTAGAGAGGAGAAGAGATGAACTTCCTCTTTTACTGGGCACATTGGGTTTCTAACCACATGATTGTTTCAAACGTGGTCACAGGTTGTGCTGACACTTGAGTAACAATCATTCAGACAATCTAAAGGTCTCGGTCCAGATTTGGTATAGTTTAAATGTTGATGACACTCTAAACGTTCCCATTTGAATTATAAACCTCCCCATTTTATAATAAATATCAGCTTCCCATACTAATGATAGCACAACTGAAGAGCTTGATAAAGAGGAGAATTAATTGGGTTTTGGCTCTATGAAATGTGTGTGTGTGTCTCTGCTGCAGAGCTAGTGCTAACTGCCTATATGTCATGTTATCCAAAAGACCAGCAAATATACAGTTAAGCAAATATTCATACTTGTTACCATATGCTAATGTATGCTAACTGCGTCAGCCATGTGGTACCAATGACATTTCATCAACACCTGTTAATAAAAATAATCAGCATTGTACGTGTACTGGATACCAATATTAAGCAATAACAAATATTACATGGTGTCAGAAGTAACAGATTTTTTCTATCACAATGGATGCAGCTGGAGTCCCAACGCCCACAATGAACTGGGAAGCTACTAACTTACCTGATGCTTAGCGATAATACAAACAGCATGCTGATCTCATGTTTGGAGGACCACTAAAGAATAAGAGTGAGGATGAAAAATGTAATTATCTCCTGTTATGGGTTGGTGAACAAGGCAGAGACATTTTTAATACATGGGCCTTACCTGCAGTTGAAGCTGTGTTGCTGAAATCTTATTACGACCGCTTTGCAGCATATTTTCAGCCCAAAGCTAACATTATCTTTGCACGTTACAAGTTTCACGAGAAAGTACAACAGGATCATGAATCCCTGGAGCAGTTTGCTACAGATTTACGTCTCCTTGCCTGAGACTGTAATTACGCCCAGAGCGACGAAATGATCCAGGATCGCATTGTCTTTGGAATCTGCTTGCCTAAAGTAAAAGAACTCCTTAGCACAGGGTCTGAATTAACTTTTGAGAAAGCAATTGATATTGCCCGCCCACATGAACTAGCCCAGGCCCAATTATGGTCCATTTCTAAAGGCCAAGACACCCCGCGAAGTGATGTCATCCAAGAGATTTCACGCCATGCAACTAATGGCTCCAAATGGAGGCAAAATAACACCCGTCACCTGCATCCACAGGAAGAGACATTTCAGTCTCAATGTCCTGATCCAAAGCACCTCGCTGAATGTGGATACTGTGGCAATGAACCACATAGCAACTACTTTCATTGTCCTGCACGGGGGAAGAGGTGTACATACTACAGGAAACTACATCACTTTGCTAGTGTATGCCTCTCCAAGTGCAGGAAAAGCATCCATGCTGTGAGCAAATATGGTGCTGACCTAGAAGAGTACGAACAACTGCACATTAACTCAATAACTCAAACTGAACAAAATCCAGGCATGGAGCAGGCATTTGCCACTATTCAAGTTTGTCCAAAACTAATTGCAGTACAATTCAAGATAGACACGGAAGCCTCAACCAATATTATTGCACTATACAAATACAAACGGCTTAAATCCCAGGGCACCCTACAACCGGCATCTCGCCCTTTACCTGGCTACAGAGGCGAGCGACTGGCAGTAAAACGGAAATGTGACTTGGAATGTCAGCCCAAGTACATTCAAACAATTATGTCATTTTATATAGTCAACACAAAAGCACCTCCAATCATAGGCCTAAATGGCAGCATAGATTTTGGCCTCATCAAGCTTGTACTGTCCATTACAGGCATTCCAGATAAAATACCAGTTATGGAGGAATATGCAGACATCTTCAAAGGAATCGGTTTGTTCCTTGGCGAGTGAACCATACATTTAAATCCATAGGCAACTCCAGTGATGCACCCACCTAGGCGTATACCCCTTGCATTGCGCAGTCGTCTTATAGAGGAACTCGAGGGCATGGAGAAACTAGGCATTATTAGTAAAGTCACAGAACCTACTGATTGGGTTAATTCTATTGTTACTGCAGAAAAACCACCTACAGACAAATTACGAAAATGCTTAGATCCTAGAGACCTCAACAAAGCAATTAAGCGGCCCCACTACCCTTTGCCTACACTTGAGGATGTCACGCCCAAACTGGCAGTAGCACAATATTTTAGTGTCCTAGATGCCAGTTCAGGATATTGGGCCATAAAACTTACTGAAGAGTCATCCAAACTGACCACTTTTAACACTGTTTTTGGGCGTTACAAATGTAACCACCTTCCTTTCGGATTAGTCTCTGCCCAAGATGAGTTCCAGCGCAAGATTGATGAAACCTATGAAGGGTTATACGGTGTAACTGCAATAGTTGATGATATCCTCATTTTCGGCAAAACGAAAGGGTAGCATGAGAAAAATCTCAAGGCCATGCTGCAACGTTCCAGTAAAAGAGGTGTCAGACTTAATCCTGAAAAAAAGCATCATCTGTTTCACTCAAGTAAGCTACTTTGGACACATACTCTCAGCTGATGGGATTAAGCCAGACTCTGTAAAAATTGCTGCAATAAAGGATATGAAACCATCCACAGACAAAGGCGAATTAGGAACTATACTAGGCATGATCAACTATTTGCCAAAGTTTGCACCTAATTTATCTGACGTCACTGGCTCCAATGTGACAGCTTTTAAAAAAACTACTGAGTTCATTTGGTACACTCAGCAAGATGAGGCATTCACTAAAATGAAGGATTTACTCAAATGCGAGCTGGGACCGGTACTCACGTATTTTGACGCCCACAAGGAGCTAAAGTTGCAGGTTGATGCTTACAAATACGGTCTCAGAGCAGTATTATTGCAAGACAATAGGCCAATTGCATACACATCCAAGTCACTCACAGACAATGAAATCAATTATGTGCAGATTGAAAAGGAACTGTTTGCTATCTTATTTGACTGCAAACGTTTTCACCAATATATTTATGGCCGCCACATTGTCGTGGAAAGTGATCACAAACCATTGGAATCTATTATGCGCAAACCAATGGCATCCAGCCCCCCAAGGCTTCAGAGGATGATCTTACAGTTGCAGAAGTACAACTTTGACGTCTTCCATCATCCAGGAAAAGACATTCCTGTTGCAGACATATTATCCAGGAAGTCACTGCCCGACCAGGACCAAAGCCTCAGCAAAGACATGGATGTGCAGGTACACACCATATACAGTAACGTTCCAGTCAGTGATCCCAAGATGGAGGAAATTAAAGTTCAGTCAGAAAGAGATATGCAATTCCAGGCACTAAAAGACAACATACTCAGTGGTTGGCCTGAGGATAGGAAGCAATGCCCTCCAAGCATACTGGAATATTGGAACCACAGAGGAGTTATCATACCGGCATGGCATCATTTTTAAAGGTGAACAGACTGTTATCCCATCAAGCCTGCATCCAGAGATTCTCATACACACACATGCCAGTCATCTAGGCATCAGGAAATGTAAACAGAGAGCCCTTGACATCTTATTCTGGCCAGGAATGGGGAAGGAGACTGAGGAAATTGTGAGCAAATGCCCTATGTGCCTTACTTACCACCCTTCAAATGTGACGAAGCCAATGATAAGCCACAGGGTACAGGATAGACCATGGCAAATAGTGGTCACAGATCTATTTACCTGGAGGAATGAAGTGTACCTTATCACTGTTGATTATTATAGCCAATTCTTTGAAATGAGCAAGTTACAAAGCACAACGTCAGCTGCTATAATACAAGAACTAAAAGCTGTTTTTGCAAGACACAGTATCCCTAACACAGTTATCTCGGATAATGGCCCACAGTACATATCCAGTCAAACACATCACCTCGAGCCCGTACTTCCCACAGAGCAATGGATTGGCAGAAAAGTCTGTACAGACTGAAAAGGCTTTGCTGGAAAAAGCTAAAGCGGACAGGAAGGATCCTTTCACGAGTCTTCTGGAATACCAAACAGCCCCATTGATAACTTCAAATCACCAGCACAGTTACTCATGAGCCGTCGCCTGAGATCCACACTCCCAAGCACCAACCAGCAACTGATACCTAAAGCTGTTTGCTACAAGGCTGTCAGTGCTAATAGGATGCACTATCAGCAGCAACAGAGGAGCTATTATAACAAGTATGCAAGACCCCTATCAAGGCTCACTGAAGGACAAAGAGTGTGAGGCGCCACCTTCTAGACACCCGTGAGTCACATAACATCAGTGATGATGCAGTATCTCTACCAGAGAAGACCAGGTCAAGCCATGCACCACAACATGAGTCATCAAAAGTCACTGGCCATAAGTCAGAGGTCCCCGCTCCATAACAGCCACGGCGTGGGCAGTCTGTACTGTGCATGACTAAAGCGCGCACAGCCGTCTCTACTGCACATGACATCTTCTGACAAACCTTAGCGAATTATTATATAGGATTACTGACAACCAATTATATGTTGTTAATGTTGCACTTTCCTGCCTAAATTGTACACATTGCAAGTAATATCTAACCCTTGTTTTTACCCCACATATCTATACCAGTTATGGTATGTATATTTGCAAATATTATATACAAAGTATTATTATTTTAGGAAAGGGAGATGTAGTGTTCTTTAGTTTGACTTTAGCCAATCAGTTTTTTAGTAGGCGTGGCTATCACTCTTGTTTGTAGACACTTCATGGTTTTTGGCAGTTAGAGCAGTACTGTTATTTTATGAACATGTTATATATTGCATCTCTGCTCATAGAAATAAACCAACACCTGTTAGTAATATTAATCAGCATTGTACATGTATTGGATACCAATATTAAGCAATAACAAATATTCCTGTATCATAGGCCATAAAATAGTCTAAAAATTCTCTCCCACCAGCCACACCCACACCAACACCGCCTAAACCAAAAGTGTTCCTCTTTGGCCATTTGAGCCATAGAGAGATACCTGCCCATGATTCTAAAGAGCCATATAAACATTTCCAAGGTAGTAAACTTTCTCTGTTCAGTTAAACACTACAGCAGAGTTTAAACACAACAAAACAGTAAATAGGTATAACTAAATGTTGAATGGAATATACCTAACTATTTAACTCTTTCTATTACCTATCTAGGTATTTTTTCTGTTAAGTAAATTAAGAGCCACGTATTCCAAGGATATGGTTAAGTTTTATAGAAAGAAAGAGGAGCGCACACCTCCACACAAAATAATATACATTTATTATATAAAACCATACATATGTATCTCAGTAAAAATAATCTAACTCACTGAAGTCTTTCCATATGATCATAGGCTAGTGTCTAGGATCCTTTCCCATTCTATGTATGTAAAGGCCATGAGATATCTATAATCCACATGGAGGTCTAGGACGGTCCCCTGGGCAGAAATCTATGATGGCAGAGATGTAGTCCCAAGAGCCTTAAAGGAGATGATGTATAGAATAGGATACTTGTAGTATTTGGTGTCCATTATAGGGCTCTCTTTCCCAACCTTAGCAAATATTTGGGATTATCACCCTTTCAGCAAAATACAGTCATGCTCTAGCAGAGTGTGGAAACACACAATCTAAGTATATAATATGTAGGGAACTTTATTTTGTTTTATCTACCCATATCAACTAACTCAATTACATTTTCACTTATACAGCTGAATTGTGTGTTTTGAAATCACTGATGTGCATTTCTGTATTTTTATGGTAGGGCAATAATCCCCAGAATAATAACTCAAAGGTCAGGAGAGAGACAGCCCTATAACAGACAACAGATACCAACTACAGTTGTCCTATTCTATACATCATCTCCTTTGAGGAGTTTGGGATTACATCTCTGCCCGCACAGCTGTCTACCCCTTGGGATCTTCCTAGACCTCCATAATGATTACACGTCTCAGGACCTATACATCCCCAGGATGGGAACCTATACACCATCTATACACCAGACTACAGTGAATCTGAGGATTTTTCTACTGAGATACATATGAATGTTCTTTCCTTCTTTCTTTCTTTCTTTCCGACCATTGTTTCTTTGTTTGGTATCACACCCTGCCCAGTCGGCCCTGTAAATAATTGTGGAGTCTTACTATGTATCATGCAATATGTCAATCTAATACAGTCGCTGTATTACTACATAGAAATATAGTGAAAATTATATGGAAAAAACTGGTGAAATGGAAAAGCAAAACAAAAAAACCCACAATAAACAAACAAACAAATAAATACAACAATAAGATAGGGAAAAATAGAGGCAACAATGCTTTATGTTGCATCCATCAACCCAGGTGTAAGCAGCCTTTGGCTTTCCAGCTAGCAGAGACTACAATGTCAAGCAATTGTCTGGATAAGGAGTATAAGAATTGTAGTCCCCAACAGCTGGAAAGCCAAAGGTTTCTTACCCCTGGTTCAGTGCAGTACAGCTTGTATCCTTCTTACTGCAAACAAGACACGTCTTGTTGTCCCCATTCCATGCCTGTGCATGATTCTGAATACACATGATTTCTATGAAATCAGTAGCTTAAAAAATAGGGAAGTCAAAGGTGACATTTAAGTGAAAGATTTCAAAATACAAATCAGATGTAATTTTCCTTTGAAATTATAAGTTCTGAATATCAAATGCAGTTACGTTTTACAAAAAAATGATGTGCCAATTTGTTTATAACTGCTTGGATGTTGGAACATTCTCTTGAAGGCATCTCTATCATCCAAGGGTATAGATATGTTCATATGAATGGAAAAGCATGCTGTGTGGATTTATATTTATATTAAAGGGGAATGGGCAAATAGTTCCAGGATGCACCATTTGATGTGATTAATTTCAAGCCTGGAAATGCTTCACCTACACCTGGACTTATGTGCAGATACCTAGAGTACATACCGACACACACGGCCTTACCAAGGCAAGCCTTTAGTACGAACAAACCATTACCTTCCCACAAGAGCATGCATAATAATAATAATAAAACTGAAGAATTTCAAGCAGACTTCATGTGCATCTTATTAGTACATGGCATAAAGCAAGATGTAGAGAAACATTACAAAACTAAATCACCCATATGCTCTAACAAAGCCCATCGGTGCAAACAGCACAAAATGGCAGTTTGTTGTCATAAGTTTTATACATAGTGTCAGGCACACAAAACAGGTCCCTTGCTACTGTATTAGTGGAAAAGCATATTCGTACATTTCTTTTAACAATTGCATTATATGAACAGCTAAGAACAGTGGAGGGCAAGGAACTTTTGGCCTAGGGGTAAGGTACAATCAAGTGTCTCATTTCTACTATTGCTCCCATCCACCCCTTTATTTATGTTTTATGTTATTTAGAAAATGTTTTACCAGGAAGAATATATTGAGATTTCTCGCATTTTCAAGTATGTTCAGGAGTGTTTACAGCAAGAGTTGCTTATTTGCACAAATACAGAGACATAAGACATATATATACACACAAATACTAAAATGTTATATACAGTTACATATTGTTTTTAGATATGAAGAAGCAGTTATCTTTAAGGATTTCAGACTGTGAGAAGATCTGATTTTCTCAGGTAGGTTATTCCAGACTTTCGGAGCTCTGAAGGAGAAGGCAGATCGAACGGCTTCTTTCTCAAAATGTGGTACACTCAGTGGGTTGTTAACAGTGGAGCGGAGGTTATAGTTAGTATGAAGAGCTGAAGTGAGCATACGGCTCAGGTAGTCTGGTAGTTTTCTAGAGAAGTGGTTATGAACCATGCAAGAGAGGTGAAGGGCATGTCTAGTTTTGAGTGTTAGCCAATTTAGTTCTTCATACATATCGCAATGAAGGGCTGTGTAATTACATTGAAGGATGAAGCGGCATAATGAGTTATACAGAGTGTCAATTTTAGGAAGATCGATTTGTGGCACACGTCCCCATAGTCTATGACTGGCATTATCATCTGTTGTACAATATATCTTCTTACCAAGGGATTTAAACAGGATTTGTTTCTGAACAGAGCACCTATTTTGGAATAATTTATCAATATGAAGACCAAAAGTGAGGCTGGGATCAAGCCACATACCATGATATTTGTAGGAGTCCACTGTGGCCAGTTTAGATTAGACTCTGTTACAATTGATACATTGATATTGCAGAGATTATGTAGTTTATGCTTTGTACCAAATAACATTGTGACAGTTTTGTCAGTGTTTTGGAACAGTTTGTTCTTTGCTATCCATCTTTCAACTTCAGAGAAATCATGCTGTAACACGCCCTCCAGTTGTGATATGTTTGAATTTTTTGCATATATTATAGTGTCGTCTGCATACATGTGTACAGAAGATGCTTTGCAAACCATGGCCAGATCATTTATAAACAGAGAAAATAGAAGAGGGACAAGGATGGAGCCTTGGGGAACCCCACTTGTAACTTTGAGCGGAAGGGAGGTATTGTCAGCAATAGACACATAGGATACATAGGATCAGAACCAATTTAATAGAATGATTACCCAATCCTGAACTTTGGAGTCAGAATACTATGCACTGTATCAAAGGCCTTTGCAAAATCTATGAAAATAGCTCCAGTGAGTTCATAATTTTCCATACCAGTCTGGATATCATTGGTTACTTTTAGGAGGGCAGTGATTGTAGAGTGATTTGAACGAAAGCCTGATTGAAAGGGGGTGAAAAAACTGATCAGCCGGTAATACTTGTATAGTTGTACTTGGACACATTTCTCTAGGATTTTAGCCAATGTGGGGAGTATGGATATTGGTCTATAATTTGATACTACATATTTATCCCCATTTATGTGGATAGGCACTACCATAGCTACTTTCCAGGCTTTGGGCATATACCCAGATGACAGGGAGTCATTAATTAGGGTTGTAATAGGATGGGCAGAGCTTTAATAACATTGATGGTAGTTGGTCAGGGCCAGACTGTGATTTCATTTTTGGGTTAAGGAGGTTGCCATATATTTCAATCTCATTTACCAACGTGAAATGAAATTCATTAGCATCATTGAACCCATTAGCAAGTGACATAATCTGATCTGTGCATGTTTCTACTTCAGAATTACTTTTGTTTTGTGTAATCAGACTGGTGGCACATCATACAAAGGGGCACTGTATCATTTCTTTGCCTATGGTTATAGCTGATGGGTAAGAGTGGTTAGGAGGGTTGTAGAGGTTTTTAATAACCTTCCAGAAGTTGGCTGGTTTTGAAATGTTATTGTTCAAGTTGTCAGAAAAATATTGAGCTTTTGCTAGTTTTGTTTGCTTTGTGCAACTTGCATACCACAAGTGCAGCCCATGTAGCTAGAGACTAATGCCAGTGAATTGGCAAAACTTGCATACCACAAGTGCAGCCCATGTAGCTAGAGACTAATACCAGTGAATCGGCTCAGGTTGAATTCCTACATTCCACCATTAAGTTTGAAAATGTTAATGTGAATTCATATTTAAGTTATCTATCACATATGAAGTGAATAATTATTCCTTCCTTTGAATATCTAGCAGTATGATTATTTCATGTTCTGACAACATTGATCAGCCTCCTTGACATGATATAACATAGCCCATTGTTGTTATAGCATCCCCATGGTTACTGCTTAACCAATAATAGATGATTAAGTATCACATTTTCATTGTTTTTTTTTTTTTTTGCTTATGTTTGTTCTTGTATATAAACTGTCTGTGAGCCTATGAGGAAGTGCATGGCACAAAGCACGTTAGTAATTTTCTTCAAAGAACCCTAACTTAAAAGTAAACTGGAGTTACACACTTAAATGCCAGCCCCAGAAAAATTATTTTTTTGTTTTCTGAGGCCAAAAATCTAGTCTGCCTTTTCTGGGGCTCCTTTTCCATTGTACAAGATTACCAATTAACTGACTTTTTCCTCTCTCAATACAAACATTAAGTAAATACTCTCTGAACAGGTCAATGTATGAATGCATTAAAGTGCAAATTTAGGATTATATTTCAAGGATTTAAAATTAATATTTCATTTTTACATATGCTAGCTGTAAATGTGTGATATTTAAAGTTGTATTAGCCTGTTTCCTTTTTTGAGTGGTAGTGTTCATTTAAATGTGATGTCTTGCAGACTGTTGTTTTAACTATTGCTTAATAAAATTGTTATGTAACTTTGAAAATTAATAACTTTTGAATGAAACACCTTTCAGCAGTGGGATTACTCTTGTTTTACTCAGGGGGATAAACCCTACAACATATTTTTTTTACATTTTAAGTATTACTATCCCTTTAACTATTGCTTAATAAAATTGTTGTATAAATATGCAAGGATGGATATTTGGCTGTCTTTCAAGTTACTACACTATCTCATAAATGTGCTACCAATGTTTTCTTTTAATTTTACTGTCATATATGTGGTTTGGGCCAATGTGAATAATTAATGCGTAAATGTGTGTATGTGATTTTGTGCAGCTACAAAATACTTGATAATGTACCATTGAATATATGAGTATATTGTTTTGTTTTTATGTGTGTGTATGTTTTTGTGTTGTGTGTTAGCGAGACTACATAAATTAGTTTCATTACATATTTTCAAGACCAATAGGCTATTTTGTAAGTCATGCCAGGACTGCAGGTATACATTCAGGTATCGTAGTGCAGTAAATAGAAGAATGGACAGTTAAAATACTTTATTAAGGAAATGCATGCCACTATTAATCAGATGACCCATGGACCAAAAACTCTTCAAGAGTTTCTTTGACAAGTCTACCAGACACCCATAGTTCAGCCCAGTGGGAGGTGGACACCATATAAACGTCTCATTAGGCCTAACTGCCTTTAGTATATTTTACCAGATGGATGAAAAACATTTTCATTGTTTTAATAGCTAAAAGTGTTCTTATGGAGGACCCCCACAACATTTAAATGAAGAAGACATAATGGAAACGAGTACTGCACTGGTCTAGAAGTTGAACATCTGATTCAGAAGATAAATGTAGCCCCATTGTATTATGTAATAATGTTTCAGTATTTTAATAGATTTTGGGAACAGGCATTTTCTTATGGGGGAACACAATGTTTACATTTCAACCACAGTAGAGAGTATTATTGCATTGGTCAAGAAGTTGAATGGCTGAGTCAAGAACAGAGTCTAATGTGTCATGGGGGATAATTTTGCTTTCTGGTGTTATTAAGATTTTATTTTTTAAATATCCCTTTTACCCAAGGACTCAAAAGTCATGGATCTTATATTTCAAATAGGTGTCACTAAGCAAGAACATTTAAAAAGTTCCAAAATGTGATAGATTATAGAATCACCAGATTATCAAGTGACCATACTCTTTTATTTTATGAATCTATAGTCCATTTTTAATAACGTGTTTGCTGTAGTGGGGTACGTTGTGCCGGAACAAAAAGTTTTTAATAGTGAGAGCAAAACAAGAAGGGAAATGCAGTGCTGCTAATGACTTTGGCATGTATGTTGTTTCTCCTTTTTTCATAGAATCTGTTCCTTACATACTTTCTATTGGAGAAGAACTATAGCTGCTCTTAGCCTGACAATACAAGCAGGATGGACAGGGTTTTACTAAAGCTATAAGAAAATGCAGAGACATGTTAATCGATAATATTGTTCATGTCCATGCGCTTCAGCTCATACTTATTTTTGTTTTCTTTGAAAGAAGAACATTTGTATTTGTAGACGCTAGCACAATTAGTAGATGTACACAGGTCCTTATCAGCTAAGGACTGGGCAAAATATAATGTACTGGTTTTAAAGCCCGTGTACACGGGCCAACACTGGCAACGCTGTAGTCATGCTCAGTACTGACTGCCTGAACACGTCGCAGCTGATCCAGACCGGGGCGCTCCGAATTCAGACCGGAGTCCTTTCTGTACACCTTCCTGGGACCACTTGGTCTCGGGAAGGTGCGCAGAGAGGACTCCAGTCTGAATTCGGAGCGACCCGCTCCGTATTATCTGCGGCACGTTGGAGCAGTCTGTGCTGCGCATAACTGCAGCTTGCGCAGCTGTCTCTGCTGCTCATTACGGCTTTTGACAAACATCCTCATTGAATTATAATTTACTAGTTGAAAAGCCCGTTTACACAGGCCACAGTGCCACCCAGCAACCGGCTGGATCCTGTCTTGTCGCTGGCCTCGCTGCAGTCATTAGCAGTAGAGACTTCCCGTGCCGCGGCTGATAGAGAGCGGGGTGCTTCAAATTCAGACTGTAGTCCTCTCTGCGCACCTTCCTGGGACCAAGAGTCCCAGGAAGGTACGCAGAGTGGACTCCGGTTTGAATTAGGAACGCCTGCTCCGTATCAGCCGCTGCACGGGCAGTGTCTACTAGGCATGACTGCAGCATGTGCAATCATCTCTAATGAGCATGACGGCTTCTGACAAACATCCTTAGCAAATTATTATATAGGATAGGATTCTCCTGCAATGTGAAAAGTATAAGTGTATACACTTTCTTACATTACATCTAAATATATAAAAGAGAAAGCCTCATTACATCATTGATGTCTCCTCAGGAAACACACATACCCAGGGGTGGCAGTAAGGAGGAGTTACTGCTCCCATTGGGTGATTCAATGGGGGCGTGATTTTCACAGGACTATCCAGCCTGCCAGCCACTAGCGAACTGAGGAAAAAATCAAAATGGTTGCCACTTGCTCCTACACCACAGACACACACATACCCCACTCACACAGCACCAAACTCACACAGCACCAAACACACACACACACCACCAAATATGCACACAAAGCACCACACATACACACAGAGCACCAAACACACACACACAAAACCAGAAAGAAATATGGCTGAAACACCATACCACACATACACACACACACACACACACAGTCACTCACTCTGACTCCCAGTAGCCTCAGCAGGACCTGTAGTACAGTCACTGAAGGGAAGCTGCAGCACCAGGGGAACAAAATGGCACTCAAAGAGTTAAGGTAGGCCCTCATTGCTGAATTTTTTCTTGACTGTCATCATTTGCCATGCAAGACACATGACAGGCAGCCATCAGGTACACACTTAACCCACTGACTGCCACAGGGTTGAGTATCAAGTTTTACCCCTCGGGGAGAGTGATCAAACCCCTCACACTGTAAACTTGCATTTCCCTCCCTCTTCTCCTCCTTCCCCAGCCTATTACTAACACTTTTTCACATTTATGTTAAGCCACGCCACCAACTAGCAATTAAGCCCCACCCACTTTTAACCCAAGTTGCCCCATTGCTCTCTCCACATCGGCACCATATGAGGGACTCTACAAGTAAAAGTTCCCAGGTATGAATACACTTCCCACTGCCCACCCTGCCCACCACTATCCAACAGAGAAAAATAAAGTGGCTGCCACTTGCTCCTACACCACAGACATACACAAATGCCCCATCACACAGCACCAAACACACACACAAAATCAGAAAGAAATATGGCTGACACACGCACAGACACACAGTCACTCACTCTGACTCCTGGTGGCCTCAGCAGGACCTGTAGTACAGCCACTGAAGGGAAGCTGCAGCACCAGGAGAATAAAATGGCACTCAGAGGGTTGAGGTAGGCCCTCATTGGTCAATTATTTCTTGACTGCCATCATTTGTCATGCAAGACACAGGACAGGCAGCCATCAGGTATACACAACCCACTGACTGCCATAGGGTTGTGTATCAAGTTTTACCCCTCAGGGAGTGTGTTCAAACCCCTCACACTGTAAACTTGCATTTCCCTCCCACTTCTCTGCCTTCCCCAGCCTATTACTAACACTTTTTCCACATTTATGTTAAGCCCTGCCCCTACTCAGATTAGGCCCTGCCCACTTTTAACCCAAATTTCCCCATTGGCCTCTCCACATCAGCACTACATGAGTCCCCTCCAGGGAATCCACAAGTCAAAGTTCCCAGGTATGAATACACTTCCCACTGCTATTTAACTCTGACATGCCTCTCTATACCTTAACGCTTTGACTGCCAGAGGGGTGTACAATGCATTGCAACTCCAACCAGCAAGAGCTGGAACCTCCACACACGGGGGGCACCTATCACTGTGTCAGTGTCCCCTCTATGTGTGTATGTCTGTTGCATGTCTGTGTATGTCTGTTGCGTGTCTGTGTATCTGTTGTGTGTCTGTTCCATGTCGGTTCCATGTGTGTATGTCTGTTGCGTGTCTGTGTGTGTGTGTGCGGGTGTGTGTATGTCGGTTGCATGAGTGGGTCTGTAGCATGTGTGTGTCTGTAGTATGTACATGTATGTTTGTTACATGTGTGTGTGCGTGAATGTCTGTTGCATATGTGTGTGCATATCTGTTACCTGTGTGTCAGCATGTCTGTTGCACGCATGTGTGTCTGCGCATGTATGTTGCGTGTTTGTGTGTGTGTACATCTCTTTTACATATGTGTGTCCATGTTTACATCTCCTGTGTGTCTGTGTTTGTGCAGGTCTTTTGCATGTTTCTGTGTGTATGTGTCTGTCTGTGTGTTGCATATGTCTGTGTTTATCAATGTGTGCACATTTCACGCATGTGCGCCCAACAGTCATAACTAATGGGCAACGCCATCCCACATTGCTAGTAGTTATATAAAAATGCACCATACAAAGGTAGAAATATGTGATACATTACATATACGGACAGTCACAAGAAATTATTCTGGAATTAAAGACTGAAGGGAGCATGTACAAATGTTGTAGGCAGAATGACAACTATTGTTCATAGTAGAACATGCAAGAGAAACAAGTGATATCATATCAGTACTTTTAAACCTGATAATTTAACCTAGTACTGAAATGTCCAACCAAAGCCCCAGAATGTATCTGTGGCCCTTGGAAATGGCCAATCCAGCTCTTCATGAAAGTTCTATTAAATAACGAAAATATAACCTGTTACAAACCACAATAAGATGTACCTGATCTTTAGCACTGAGGCAGACATTTAATGCTGGGTATGTAAGTTTCTTAATCAAAATATAAAGTAGTGTTTTAGCTGAGTTATAGATTGCATACAAAGGGTTGGTATAAGCTGACATTTTATGCATGTTTGTCCTTATTGCCATTAGATTATTTAGCAGCATTTTGCTCTTGTGTTATTGTTCTTTTTTCAGTCTGGAACTTGAAGAAAAATGTTGAGATGCCTCTACCATAGCACTAACCATCTTTCAGTTTGACAAGCGGTACCAGATAATATTCATGGCAATGGAGAAGATTTGTCTTAAATAGAATTTTTTGAGGGGACATGATGGTATACTTTGAACCAAGAATTGTTTGAATGCAATGAATTCTTGATTAGAAGGGTTTACTGAGTGTCCTGTATAAATCACCTTCTGCAGACTCAACATTGTGTTTATGTTGAATTTCATGAGTCTGTCTTAGTATGTGCCACTGTGGAGTGGGGAAGGATTATTGTTCAGGCTGTCCTTGTAGCAAACTCAGTATACTAGAGGTCAGGCCTTAAAAGTTGAAGTCCTTTGCTACTAGCCAGACCTGAAAAGTTACTCGCCACTGCAAACCATAACATACCAACCAGGGCAGAATTTCTACTCGCCAGGGCTAAATTTTCACTCGCCATTGGCTAGTGGCGGGTGGAAATTTTGAGCCCTGCTAGAGATGTTTGAATGCTTATGTGCCCAAAGCCTTGGAAACATCTCTAACATCCAAGGTTAATGGGGTAGTAATGGTTAAGCACAAGATGCTCTTCTGTGAAAGTAGAATTGTAACATTCATATATGAAATCATTTTATACCTTTGAAAGAATAGGGTTTTTCAAAATATGTTTCTTTTCTTTCTGATATATCAGTGGTATAAAATTTGCCTTTTATTTGTAAAAATACATATAAAATGATGCAGAAACCACTTTCTAACATTCTGTGGTTGCTGACCAGGTAGAATGAAAAATATATGTGAGTGTGAGAGTCTTGAGTACTCCATAGAATGTGATTGCAACAGCTTCACCTGGTGACACAAATAGAAGACTGCAGCTTAAGTAAAAAAAGAAAGGAAGTTAGGGATGTAAACAGGGATCTCCCAGCAGATGAAACATCATATAATATACAGATTTTCTCAGAATAAATATACTGATTTTTAAAGTAATAGTAATGCTTAATATGAAAATATATATATATATATATACTACAGTGTTTATCCTGAGTAAATACATAAAATATGGCTGTCCCCACTGCTGGTAGATATTTTATTCAAAAGTTATTGCAGCTCAAACATACATTTTCTAGGGGTGCAGTACTTCCATGGCATGACATTTTACGGTGGCGCTGTTGATTCAGCAGTCTATGGAAAGCACTGGTCAGTTGAACATAAACCTCGATATGATTCTGTACTAACAGCACCACTGTAAAATGTCATGCCATTTAGGTACAGCACACAGAAATGCTGTGGGAAAACCTTTGTTTTACTCAGCATGATAAACCATGCAATACGTATTCTTTTCAATATTAAGTGTCACTATCTCTTTAATTTTTTTTAATGCATAAAAACTTAGCTCATGTTCATTCATAATAATACAGCAAAACACATTAAGTACTTAACTTGTTATAGTGACAAATGGGGCTATTCGCACTGGTGACTATTACAGGGGTCATAGAGAGATACAGCTTGTTAAAACAAATTTGGAGTATGGGTGTTAAAAGAACCGCACCCAAATTGCAGGTACTTGTATTTTCTGATATCAGTGCAATGCCATTGCTGTTTGAAGACCTCTCTAACTATGAATGGATTAACCGGTTGAGTGCCATAGAAGTGCCCAATGCATTGCTTTTGCAATGCGCTGGACACCCCTTCAGCATTCATAGGGTTAAAAGACCCTTTAAAATCAATGAGAATTTTTTTTAATTTGTCCTCTACTGTGAATTTGCTTCAGTCCAGGTTTACTTCAGTTTTCTTTTAAACCTACAGCTCTTAACCCTTTGAGGGCCAGAAGGATGGGCAACACATTGCAATGTGTTGCATACCCCTCTGGCATTCAAAGGGTTAATGAATGACATCATGATACAGTATGGTATGCATGACAAAGGATTCTGATAATGTGTCCTAAAATGTAAAGAAAACAACATCTTCTAAAGTTATTTCAGTGTTCATCAAATAGCAGAGCTGTGTAGATTATGCTACAAACACTCAGGCATTCTGTGGAGAGATAACTCGTCAGACCTTGTGATGTTATGGAAACCGCTACCTGTAAGCACTCATTTCCGCCAGCTTAATTACCTTAGAAGAAAAAAAAGAATTTAGAAATAGAGCTTTTGCAAAAGAGGAAGCTGTAGTGTTTAGAATGAACTGAATAGTGATCTGCCCATGATGATGATGTTTCTTCCTGTCTCCATGACTCTTGTGAATTTCCACCTGCCCCCTACACAAAAAAGGAAAGCGTGGCGAGAGAAAAGTTTAGTCTGACTGTATTGTACTGTGGGTTGGTGTGGAGTGTCATGCAGTCTGTTTTCTGCTATCTACAGTTCCCTTGAAGTAAAGGAGCTCTGGCTTGATACCCTCATTTGGTAAGTCCTATAAAAGACTTTGCCCCTTTCTGATTAAAATCAGTATACTGGTGTAAAATATTCTGAAATTTTTGATTGCCATTTTTCTTTCCACTTATGTTTTTTCCCACTGTCATATTTGTATATTATTATTTTTTTTTAATCTTTAATTATTATTATTTTGCACTGTCTTCTGTTGTGTATAACCCTTGAGGGAGAGAGGTGTGTGCAATGCATTACACATTCTCCTCTGGTGCTCAAGGGGTTAACCCTTTGAGTGCCAGAGTGGTACGCAACGCATTGCTTTGCAATGCGTTGCGTACCCCTCTGGCACACAAAGGGTTAAACCCAGTAGGTGCCTGAGGTCTTGTGTTAAAGATTGAACAGGTATTCCAAGGGTTTATTACAGAAACTTGGCAATCCACATGGATATCCATCCAGACTGGGGGCTCTAACAACACATAGGGGCATTTCTATCAAGGAGCAAACTTATGTTGCTTTGAAACCAACAGAATGTAGCTGCAATTGTTTTGTTGCAGATTTACTAAACATTTGCTTTGATATATGCCCTACAGGGACTTGCACAGACATTTTGGGGGGCAGGGGCTCAAATGGAAAAAAAGGGCACTTATCATAATTATTTATTCAAAATATATATATTTAAAAAAGGGCACCAGGGCACTTTGGACAAAAAGGGCAGGTGCTCAAGCCCCCCTTGGTGTCTATGTGTGCACGTGCCTGATACCCTATGTCAGTGATTCTAAACACACCGACAGTTCATGATTGTATGACATCCCTGTATAATCTGTTTCTTGTTCATTGTGATTGACCTATATGTGCTTAATCAGGGATATCCTGAAAATATGACCTGTTGGTATACCCCAAGGACTGGAGCTGAGAATCAGTGCCATATGTGAACAAATGCATGTTGGATCCATTAATGCTTTTTAGCTTTTAATGCTTTATTAATAATTATAATTATTATAATAATAATGCTATTTTGATAACGATAAATAAATGTTCGGTAACACATCTATGAAGCCTGCTATATTACAATGTGTGTTACTAGCTCTACTGTATCACATGTGTTTGTTACAAAACGTGCATCAAATGCTTAAATATTTCCCATTAAAGGGATAGTAATACTTAAAATGTAAAACAAAAAATGTTGTAGGGTTTATCCCCCTGAGTAAAACAAGAGTACTCCCACTGCTGAAAGGTGTTTCATTCAAAAGTTATTAATTTTCAAAGTTGAATTTTTTAGGTGCAATATCACAATGGCCTGAAATTGTACAGTGGTGCTGTTGCTACACCATCCTATGGAGATTTATGGTACCGGGACCAGAGCTGTCCATAGGATCGTGTAGCAACAGTGCCACTGTACAATTTCAGGCCACTGTGATATTGCACCTAAAAAATTCAACTTTGAAAATTAATAACTTTTGAATGAAACACCTTTCAGCAGTGGGAGTACTCTTGTTTTACTCAGGGGGATAAACCCTACAACATATTTGTTTTTACATTTTAAGTATTACTATCCCTTTAAGTGATCCTCTCTTATCAGAGCTATACACACATAGGTGGAGCATTTCTGCAGCAATGCATGTTTGTCATGCATATACTCAAAGGGCAATGTGTATATTTCTGTTTTTAATATCAGAATGTTTATTTAATATGTATTGTGAGTTTTTCACTAAGAAAGCTGCTTTGCTGCATTACAGAACAAGTGCACTGTGTTTATCCAGTTGACTGATAGAGGACAATTATACCTCCTACGTTAATACAGATGATGCATACCTCCCAAGTGTCCCTCTTTCAGAGGGACAGCCCCTCTTTTAGACCCAAATCCCCCTGTCCCTCTTTCCCACCCTGATGTCCCTCTTTTCAGGAGATCAGAATGTGAGGTGTGTATATAAGTATATCACACTGCTCTACAGCAATAAAATTCACATTATTGTTTGTGTAAACGTCAGTATATGTGTTTATTAATTAGTCTGTGTACATAAAATACTTTGGTCTTATTGTTAGTCATGTATTAGGTTACACAAGGAGGTGTCAATAGGTCATGAAATAACCTAAAAATGCCCTGCTCACAAGCCACACACCCCAGCAACACCCCCTAAAACAGCTTCACAGCTGTCAGTAGGAGACAGCGAACTTTAAACGACTGTATCTCTTAAACCATAGCGGTTTGAGAGATACGTTTTTTTGCATATAGCTCGGCTTTTTAAGCTCTTCTATATGCAAAAAAAAACTTTTTTGGGGACATTACTAACACTTTAAGCACATACCCATTAAGCATTATAGCATTCAGCCAACAATATGCACTAGGCTTGTACTACTAGCACTGACCAGGTTTGCTGTGTTTGCAGGCAGATTCGGGAAGTTGGGGGAATTGAAGGCATAACTGTTCCCTCTACAAGAGTACTCATGAAGGTGATAACAGGCTGCAATGATGTAAGTGTTTTACAAACAGACTTGATAATCATTGCTTTTTTATGAATGGTGACAACTTTTTGGGAAATCAAATTCTAATTATATCTTGTATTTGCATTTGTAGCCCAAAGGACTTAATAACAGCAACATGGAGACCTTGATTGGATGCCATACAGAGGTGAGATTTTCTTGCTTCATTAAAAAACTATACAATGTAACAAACTGTAGGTTATGCATGTGTGTGTGTTCATTCTTGTTTATGTTTGGGTGCGTATGAATGCTTCCATATGAGTGTGTGTGTGTATGTGTATGTGTGTGTATGCGTGTGTATGTTTGTGTGTCTATGTGTAGAGCAACATTCGGTATTTACTTTGAGAGAAGTACTTGGGTACATCTACTGTATCTAACAGGAACGGGATCTCTAATAGATTGGAATAACTGCTGATGGGCATTGTAAATTATTCATAGCTGCTGTGCTGTTGATAACTTTCCACTGACTATTTAATCCTTGTATGACTCAAATTGACATTCCATTTTATGAGTCTTTTCCTGGTCCCTGGTTTCAAAATACGGTTGCCTACAAATTACAAATTATATTGTGAACATTCAGCAGCTGTTGTATTTGTTGAATGATTAATGATGAGAACTAGGGTCTGTACTCAGGAAGATAGGAGGAATAATTCTGGAGCAACCCATCTTCATCATAGGGAACAAATGAATAGCTCATAGATCAGTGGTTCTCAACCTGTGGGTCGGGACCCCTATGGGGGTCGAATGGCTATTTGCCAGGGGTCGCCTAAAACCATCAGATATTTATATTTCGATTCATAACAGTAGCAAAATTACAGCGATAAAGGAGCAACGAAAAGAATTTTACTGTTAGGGGTCGCCACAACTTGGGAAATTTTATCAAAGGGTCGCGGCACTAGAAAGGTTGAGAAACCCTGTCATAGATTTAAACAGAGCTTTTAACCCCATTAATTCTAGATATGTCTCCAATGCATTACAGTGTAATATTTTGGGGACGTTCTATTAACCCTTTGAGTGCCAGAGGGGAAAGCAATGCATTGCAAAGCAATACCCCCTCAGACACTCAAAGGGTTAATATGAATGGGAATTGGAACCGGATTTGTCCCTAATGATGCAATTATTTTGCACATGAATTGCTCCACATTCTCTTAGTGTGGACAGAATGATTGATTTATCATTTTATAATTCTGAAACATTTATTTATAGGATCTTTGTATTTTTTTCCATGCTCTACAGGCAGATGCCAAGAAGTACCAATTGTGGGCAGCAATGGTCAATGCAGATGGCATATGCCATGTGATTGGTGAGTTTAAAACACTTTAGTTACCCTAATATTACTTTCATTGTAATCCCTTTATGTAGTAAATCACTTTCTTTGGGTGACACATTTATTTAAAGCAACTCTATCACGTAAAACAACTTAGGTGCTTTAAAAAAAATCACCTATATGTTGTTTTGGTTATTTTTTATGTAGAAAATTAGATTTTGAGTCATATAGATTAATATATTATGCTAATTAAGGAATGTCTTTGCCCTGCATTACATCCACCACTCACTGGCACTTTCAATGCTAGGAGAGTTGGGCAATGTGTCATTGAGAGGGAGATAAGGTAGCACTAACACAGAAAGTGCCTTCATGGCATGCCTTAATTAGCATAATATATTAATCTAAATAAATCAGTAATGAGTTTTTTTTAATTAAAAACATGGTTTATACAACACAAGTGATTTTGAAAGCTCTTTTAAAATCACAAAAGTTGTTTTCAGGTGAAAGTGTCATGGGAACTATCACCCGAAATAAAGTCTTCCCCCAACAATTGGCATCTAGTGATAAGCTTAACAATAGCAGTATTAGTCAGAATAATTACTGCGTTACTGAGAAATCCTACTTCTGCAGAGACTGATGGCCACACAACAGGGCAGACATCTTTGCTTACAGACGTCTGTGCACCTGCGCCTCTAGGAGACGTTGCATGGTACCTTTAGGTACCAGAAGGGACTGACAGCGCAGGCTTGGCAGAAGTAGGATTTCTCTGTAACGTGGTAATTATTCTGGCTAATACTACTATTGTTAAGCTTATCTCTAGATGCCCAGTTGTTGTGGGGAGACTTTATTTGGGGTGATCCCCTTTAATTTTGCAATATGTTTCTTTTAAACAAGATGATTACATAATCAACTTTTTTTTACATATCTGCATAGTTAATATCTAAACCATCCCATATGATTCAGATTTGCTTTGAACTTTGGTATGTGGTTGGTTTGTGGCAGGGTGAAATTCTTATATTTCTGCGTTTGCACAGAGATTTCTGTGATTAACCCCTCTGAGACTTATGAAGAATTGGAACTATTCTGAAACAAACTTACTCCACAATAGGGGACAAATAAAACAAAATGTCCAATTCCTATTGATTTAAATGGGGCTTTAAGGGGATAGTAATGTCAATATTAAAGTGCACCTCCATGTCTTCTATATGTTTTTTTTAAATACTTAGCGCTGTGTTTAATTACTTACTGTCCTGTAGTTCAAAAGATATTCAAGCTGAAAAGACCCTACTTCTGGCCGTGTCATGCTTCCTCTAACTGTGGTGAGGGACAGTCTTCAGTATGCAAAAGAAGAATCCTGCCCTCATTCGTCAAGGGGGGAAAGGGTTTTCCTTATACTTACTGACTGAAGACTGTCCCTCACTGCATCCGTCCGGTCCCAGGACCGGATCACAGATTCAATGGGAGGCGGCCAGAAGCGGTGGGAGAGGGATTCTTTCAGCTTGAATATCTTTTGAACTACAGAACTGTAAGTCATTGAACATAGCGCTACGTGTTTTTAAAAACCTAAAGAAGACTTGGAGGGGCACTTTAATATAGATATTACTATCACTTTAAACCCATGGAATACTAGACAGGCCTCAAACACATTTCACACTACAATGAGGACTTCTTTAGAATTCACCAGATTAATTGCTCTGTTTAAATCAACGGGAATTTGCATTTATATATATACAGATGGTCTGAGTCAGAATTGCTTCACCCTTTCTTTGTACATATTCTTTATGTAATCAAATGCTTTCAAATAACATAACATCTAATTAGGTATGCTTAGCTGTTTGAGTGCCAGAGAGGTATACAAGACATTGCAGTGCCTTACATACCTCTCTGTCACTCAAAGGGTTCATGTGATCTTCAGTTACTAGACTAAAAAGTAGGTACATTAGTTTTGATAAATCAAAAACACAATTAATACAATTAACGGTATGTTACACGTAATTTAAAAAGGGTTCTCGGGTACCCCTGACATTGCAGAATTTACCCCTTTTATGTCATTATTTTGCAAAGCATTGCTTGTTCCCTGCACAGTGACCTATTCCTCCCACCTACACCACCCACTGTATGATACATACAGGGCCTGTTCTCTTACACCTACATACTTCACACAATGTTATTGTAATGAAGGGTGAAAAAACTAATAGTTTAATTTAAAAAAAAGTTTCTTCTGGCGATACCTACATTACATTTAAAGGAACACTAATAGCTACTAATAATTAACACCCACTTACCTTAATCTCGGAAGAAACTCCTAATGCCCACTTTAAATCAGTTCTATGTGTTTGGTTCTTCAGAATTAACCCCTAATTAGTACTGAATATCATATGAATGGAGGTAGACATGATTCATTTAGCAAAACTCAAGCACCTCCGATACTTTCTGTGGTTTATGGTTCTCGATTCCTTCAAAAGAATAATGTCCACCTCCATGGATATGATATTCAGTACTAATTCAAATTAATTTTTGGGAAATCAATAAACTTAGAACTGATTCATAATGGCCATAAAGATTTTTTTGCCAGATTAAGGTAAGCAGAGGTTTATTAAAAGGTGATGTTGATGTTCCTACAAAACTAGATTTTGTGAGCCTTGAGATGATTAATTCATTGACTGTCATTCCTGTACAGATTTATGAAGGGGTTTTCCATTTGATATACTTCATGTTTCTGTTTGTGAAGACAACTCTGCTGTGGTTTGCAGCATAATAATTTATTTTCATGGTTTATTTTTGGGGATTCTCCAGAAAGCAACAAGAAGAGAAAGGCTGTGATCTCCTGGCCCTTCACATTCAGGAGAGGTTCCACTCTTTCGGACTCTTCAGTTCCACCTGAATTAAAAGCACCTTTATTTGACCAACCCTTGTCTATCGTGTGTGAAGATGATTCCCTTCCCAAACCAATTCATGTAAGCAAAGACATGTATGAATATGCTGTTGATCTATTTGGCAGTTTGTTAATGTCTACTCTCTACATACTTGGGGGTAACAACTGGCCTCACTCTATCTGACGATGATAGGAATGTAGTCCAACAACAGCTGACAGTCATAGGTAGCCTACACCAGCAACATCCATGTCATTAAGTCAAGTATGCCCTTATCTGATCTGGACAAATAAGAACTCCTGAAGCCCCTCACAAAATTGTGAATTGAGACCCCAATATTTAGAGCAATACCTATAACTCTCTTTAGTTTAGTTGCAGCCTTACATTTTTCCAGTCCTTATTGTGGGAAAAGCAGTGACATTTATGTGTTGTGCAGGCAGAACAGCCTCACTCCTCCATGACCACAGGATTAAATATGTTTGTTTCTATAAAACTGGGACTTTTGGAAACCATACTCCTCCCTGACCATCTGGCTAGAGGATTAATTAAATTTCTTTATGCAAAACTGGGAGTGCTGGAAAACCGAGACGAGACCTACTGAAAAAGTACGCTGTTGGTGGATGCCAGGAATACCCATGAATTATGATGCCCCTGTGTCTGTTGACTGTAAAATACTGTTATCTGATTACATACATTGCAGTTGTGGAGCAGTATTTTAATGATAACTGCTATTAAATTCTCTACAATGAAAAGCGCCAACTGCAGTTACATGAGATATAATTTGAGTGTCAGAATGGTATCCAATACATTTCATTGCAATACATTAGATACCTCTCTGGAACTCAAAGAGTTAATTACAGAAGCCGTGTTCAAAGACACTTCTATACTTTATACATTCCAATAGAGGTTTATTAACTTGACGCTTGAAGTGTTATTTATGCACATTTGATGGACATAGACTGAATTTAATATTCAGCTGGGAAGGTAACTTTGTATATATTCCATGCTAACTTAATAATTCATATTTTCTCCTTCTCTTTTCTTATAGGATATCCTAAAAATACTACGTATCCAGGGCCCAGTAACAGAGGGGGTTTTCCGTAAAGCAGCCAATGAAAAAGCCCGCAAGGAGTTAAAAGAAGAGCTGAACTATGGAAAGATGTTGGATTTAAAAAGCAAGCCTGTTCACTTGTTGGCTGTGGTTCTCAAGGTAATGATTATACAGTCTACCAAATACATTAAAGGGGATGTATCACCTATATAAAACTTAACTTAAAACTTAAGCTAAATAGTTAGGTTGAATAGTTACTCTCACTAAAAGTGTGTTCATTTTTTAAAAAAGCTTTATTTCATCAAAATTTAAGTTATAAAGTCTGGGCTGCAGCTACTTCCGGACAGACTGCGGTTACTTGCTCTGTACCTCAGTCCATCTCTCTGCCTCTGCTCCCCTCCCTCTATCCAGCCTCCTTCGATGACGGAGGCTTCTGTCTGTAAACTGTATCGATCTCATTGGCTAGATATCATTCTCATTGGCTAGATATCAATCTCTGCCAATGAGACCGCTCCAGCTTACAGACAGAAGCCTCCATCATCAGAGGAGGCTGGCTAGAGGGAGGGGAGTAGAGGCAGAGCGACGTACTGCAGTTACAGAGCAGGTAACCACAGTCTGTTCGGAAGTAGCTGCAGCCCAGACATTATAACTTAAATTTTGACAAAATAAAGCTTTTTTTTAAAAAAAAAAATGAACAAACTTTTATTGAGATTAGTTATATAAGTTTTATATAGGTGATATATCCCCTTTAAGTGTAATCTATACTCAAATACTGCCTATGGTATAGATCAGGGGTAGTTAATCTTTGGACCTTCAGCTGTTGGAGACAAAAAATCTGATTTTTCCCAACCAACCAACCATTAACCCTTTGAGTTCCAGGGGTGTCCAGCACATTGCTTTGCAATACCCCTCTGGCACTCAAAAGGTTAATAGCATTGATAATCATGATAGCTGCACTGTCAGGGGTACTTGAGGACTGGATGTGCACTACTCCACTGCAAACTATTCACTGTCAAAATCCTCAGGATCCACTAATTGTGCTGTATTGTTAGACCTCCAGCAGTTGGGGACTACAAAAAAACACTCCAAATCCTGTTATTCTCTGTAGCCGTACTATCAAAATATTTAAGAAGAACAAAACACCATTATGGTAACAATGCTATCCTGTTGATAAAGCTACATCTAATTGTGAGGAACAAACAGATATATTGTATTGCAACTATTATGTAACTACAAAAGGATGAATTAGCCTGACGTACTAAGAAGCACTGGCGCAAACCAACTGTGACATTGGAGAAAAAAAAAATCCCCCAAACTCCCATTCATTTAAATGGGGATTTTATCCTCTTAAAGGGATAGTAATACTTAAAAATTTTCAAAGTTTAATTTTTTAGGTGCAATATCACAGTGGCCTGAAATTGTACAGTGGCGCTGTTGCTACACGATCCTATGGACAGCTCTGGTCCCGGGACCATAAATCTCCATAGGATGGTGTAGCAACAGCGCCACTGTACAATTTCAGACCACTGTGATATTGCACCTAAAAAATTCAACTTTGAAAATTAATAACTTTTGAATGAAACACCTTTCAGCAGTGGGAGTACCATTGTTTTACTCAGGGGGATAAACCCCACAACATATTTTTTTTTTACATTTTAAGCATTACTATCCCTTTAAGTGCTTTGAAGCTCTCTCTAGCATTCAGCGGGTTCACAGTCTTAGCCCATCAGCCTCAATGTGTTTAACATTTGCCTGGATCATGTAATGGTAAATTACAGTGCTATGATTTATTAGACATTTGTTAGGGCCTATATTAAGGAACTTTTTTCCACTGTAGGATTATCTTCGAGGCATTCCACATCAGCTTCTGTCATCAGACCTGTACCAAGAATGGCTGGCAGCTCTAGAGAAGCCAAGCTTAGAGGAAAAAATTGAAGAGATGAAATGGTGAGCACCTAACATAAACAAAAAGTTAACCCTTTGAGTGCCAGAGGGGTACGTAACATATTGCTTTGCAAAGCGTTGCGTACCCCCTCTGGCTCTCAAAGGGTTAAAGTACAGTCATTTACTACTCTGCTAAAGGTCTGGGAGAAAAAACATTATAAATCTAGTCATAATTGTTCATGCACGCCCCATGTTTCTTGTCCCATCTTCTGCAAAAGCTTAAAGTACAATTGGCAGCTGTGCAGGTGGGATTTTGGTCACAGTAACCAATACCTCCATAAGACTTACTGCTCTAACTTTGAGGAGGAGAGGCCATGGAGTTGTACGTTTCTAAAGGTCTTTCTTTCGTGTTAGTTGTCCTTTACTATTCCACTGCTTCTATTTAAATATTTTGCATGTAACTCCCAATGAATGGTCAACCCTTGCAAGAGGCAGCCAGTAATATTTGCTGTAACTTACTTGGGCCAGCCATCAGACCCCCCCACCCCCACCCCCCGTATCTGGATTGGCAGTGGAATGCAGGAGTAGGTGACTGTAATAACATGGCTGACAGAACTCTAGGGGTGTGCTACAGTCCTTTCACTCATATGTGAAATCTATTGGATGCTAGTGAGATATATGCAATGCCTTAGAAAGCAATCAACTGGTCAACAATTATAAATGCACACATTTTATAAATAAAGGAACTTTTATATTATGAACTATTGATTATTACAAGTAAGGAACACATATATTTCCATTCTTTCTAAAAGTAAAAATGTACTAATGAAACTAGATTCAGTTCCCTTGTGATCAAACTGGTGGTTAACAAGGGATTGTCAGTCAGCACATGTCACTAGGGTATTTGTCAATGGGACTTTTTGAATAAACTTTTAAACCTAGTTCCTCATTTTGAAAAGAAGTTTCTATTTTTGTGTTTGGGGCTGGGAGTTTTGAGAACAGTTTGGATCGCTATTGCATAAATACCAACTTCTCCTTGTCTTCATTCAGTGTTGCAGCCAAACTGCCAAGACCAAATTGGGTTTTATTACAACATTTGATCTGTGTCCTCCATAACATCAGCAAGACTTCAGCAGTAAACAAGATGGATGCAAACAATCTGGCTGTCTGCATTGGGCCGAACATGCTTATTCCACCACAGGACAAAAGTCTTTCACTGGAAACTCAAAAACAGCTCAATGACAAGGTATTGCTAACTTTTTATAGTGTGTTTTAGATTTCACTAACTAATCCTGGAAAAGGCAAATATTCCATCATGGTGTATTACACCTCATAAGAAGTATATAGTCATATGGATTTTAGAATTGTGGGCAACAGCAAATGAAAATATTGAAAACAAAAAATAGTAGCTAAATTCAGGAATCTGGAGTTAAGTAAAGAACAAGATGGAATCCATTAAGATTACAGGAAAGGCATTTTAGTAAAGGAAAATAGTTACACCAAGATCAGCAAGGATGATGAATTCTGTACTTAAAGGGATAGTAATGTTTCACAATAAAGGCATCTCCAATTAATCTTCATAGTATTTGGGCCGTGGAGAGTGTTATTTCAATACTGTCAGAGTTGTAGTTCAAGAGTAATTGAATGATAAAGTATCACCCTCCTGCCCCTTTTACCTACTGTAAGCCACCTCCCCTCAGATGTGGAATCTGGTATCAGGATCAGACAGATCACAGCAAGGGACAATCTTCTTACCGTGAGCAGAAGAAAAATTGTGCCCCTATGACAGGTTTATTATGTTTTTGCTATGAAGATTGTCCCTCTCTGTGATCCATCTTGCTGCTCTGAGGTGAGCAGTGTTATATCAGTAAAATGAGCAGGAGGGGAAATACTTTATCATTCAATTACACTTAAACTACAACTCTCACAGTATTGAAATAACATTCTCCATGGCCCAAATAATATAAAAATTAATTGGAGATGCTTTTATTGTGAAACATTACTATCCATTTAAGGAGGATGTGTTGGCAGATATGGTAGATATATTAAAAACTTACTGGATACATTTTAGCTAAGAAAAACTTTATTTATTTATTCATTTATTTATTTATACTATTACAGTAGTTTCAACGTAGATAGGATGTTGATCTAGGGAGAAGTCTGTTTAAATTTTCGGAGTCAGGAAGGAATATTTTATGTACAAGAGACAAAACTGGGAATGTTAAGCTCCCCTGGATCAACAAAGAGATGGTACAAAGTTTAAACTTCATGGACTCTAATTTTACTTCATCCTTATCAACCATGTAATTCTTATATTCTATGAATCCATCCATGAACATTTGTGCAAATCACCATATAGATAAGAAAAACTATTTGTAGCAGATAATGAATCATGACATTACAGGATATTGCAATCCTCAGTTTGTTCATTGAGGCAGAGACTTTTTTTTAATCTCATAACAACATAGGAGATCGTATTTGTACTAAGCTGCGTCCTTGTCTGTTAATACAGGTTATCACACTGGTTGAGTTCTTCATAGACAATTGTTTTGATCTGTTTGGGGACAATGTATCAGACTTGCTCGGTACATCGGAACATGATTCATTGGAGGACCTTGATCCTGCAGGTATTTATATCATTCTACATACACAGTTATTTTGTATAGTATTTATCTTGCTCATATACAACTTTTTGTTTATAGCACTCTATTCAGTTAACCCTTTGATTGTGAAGGATTCCTCTCTAGCACTCAATGGGTTAAACCCTTGGAGGCTAGACACGTGTACCTTTAGATATGACTCTAGCATTTAAAGAGTTAAGTTAGACTTCTTTGCTAACTCACATATAATAAATTTAAATAAATATCTGAATAATGGGGTGGGGGGGGGTTAGGAGATATTCCAAGGAAAAACTACAACAAAAATATCAAAGAAACAAATTAAAGTTGAAATAAATTGTATTTCTTTTTTTCATACATAGGGTGCAGTTATTATGACCCATAATTGTTTATTCCTCTTTTGTACACTGAGCAGACCTCCCATTTTAACCCTTTGAGAGCCAGGGAGGTGTCGCAATGGACACCTCCCTGGCACTGAAAGGTATAATGTACAACAATGCTATGACTGTTCTGTTCTTAAGCAGACCTGTAGAATAACTGGCTCATAAATTCCTTGCATTAAAGGAGAGGTCTGGTAACCTTACTATTTTGCATTGTGACATATGTCCCTATGGGATTTATTTTCTTTGTTAAATATGAACCAGTCATGGGATGCTTTGGAACTGGAAATGGCTTTAAAAGTGTATGATTCTTTGGGAGCAGACCTTCTGAATAAGCTGCGGTTGCATGGTAAGCTCCAGTGAACCAGAGGGGGAGTAGAATGGGTCTGAAAACAGACCCCTCCCCCAGTGCTCCTTTATTTTTCCAGTGTTAGAGAGACTGAATTGTGAGACTCTGAAGTCTCTCACTTTGGTTTTGTTGGGCAGGACCTTCAATTGAGACACTAGAGGTGTATGGAGGATACTCTCCAAAGTTTGCTACTGTGAGCTACAGACATCTGGGTTGAGTTCCAGGTCACTGAAAGCAGCAGGGGTCAATTTTGTGCTTCTCTCCACCACCACTGAATGGCTTATTGGAGAAGATTTGTGGTAGCACAATGCAACCCCAAGCTTTCTGCTAAGTCTTCTCTCACAGGTAAAACCTGATAATTGCCCTATAACACCTTGGACACTACAGAAATCTAGGATCTCTATACCATTCAAGAGGTTAAAGATTACCACTTTACAGGAAAGCAAAGGTATAGGCAGTTAGATTAGGTTGGGCAACTCTCTATCGTCAATGACAGAGGTGTAACTTAAGGGGGTGCTGAGGGTGTAGTTATGCTGGGGCCCAGGATCCAAGAGGTCCCATCTGCCCTAGGGTCATAGTTTCCAGTTTTGCCTCTGTGAAAACATTTTTGTAAAGAGCAACCATAAAAAATGTTTGCACCTGGGCCCTGCAACAACTAGCTATGTCACTTATTAAGGGGCTAAGTGTGTTAACCCCTTGAAGACCAGACAGGTGTGCAACACATTGCTTTGCAATGCATTGTTCACCCCTCTGTTCCTCAAGGGTTAAGATGCTATAAAAGACATTAGTATTCTAGCACCAGTGGGCTCAATTCCAAACAAGGTATTTTCATTGTTCTATCAGGAAGGTAGAATACATGACTATAAATTTTAAAAAAATACCACTGATCCTCAAGTGGTTAATTCATGTGAGCACATTATATGTTTAGTGTATAGATACTGAATGCGCTTAAAATATGATATCATGCGAACAGCAAACGTTTATATTTTTGCTCATTCAGAAAGCTATAGAAGAGCAATTCTGAAGCAAACCAGCTGCACCATAGGGGACCAATAAAAATATATTGATTTAATTGGGAATTTTCATTTATTTACAATGCATTGATTCACAATGTGTTGGAGACCTCTTTAGCATTGAAGGGGTTAAAAAACAGATCTAACTCAATGGAAGCTTTGAGAATGTGTATTTTTCTGTAATTATGCAGTTGGTTTACCCCAGAATTGCTCACCTTTAGCCTCTGCAATATGGCTCTTTATGTACAAGATTACAATTAACAGTGATTTTCTCTCTTATAGAATTGACTTCTCATCAGAATGATTCAGCCTATGACAGCACTGATCCAGAACATGAGGGGCAGGCCAGCACCATTTCAGACTACCAGATAAACCAGTGGACGATCAACACATCTAGCAGCGAGGAGCTTCAGTGCTCTCTAGATCAGGATCTGGATATGTCTGGATCATCAGTAACCCGGTTTATTAATGCTATTAGTAGTATGGAAAGGAGGTGCTCAGAGCCATACATTTACCCCTCACAGAATTCCAAGGAAGTGTCAGGCCAAAAGCTGACTAGGAGTCATGATGATGTTACTGTTCATAACAACACAGCATGTTTAACTGATGTGGATTTATCTAAGAAAGTGTCGGAAAGAGCTTTATATAGAAAAAAGATGCCAAAAGGACTAAAAGTCAACACCAATTATAATGCAGGTGTGTCAGATGACTTACACAATGCTTGTTCCAACTGCTCTCTGGAGAGCTCGTTCTCAGACTGCTCTGTCTTTACCAGCTCACCACTCATTTCACCTTCTAGTCCTAAGAGAGCTGGATTACTGAGGCACCAGTCTTGCTCTATGAAGTGCAAGGCCAGAAGTGACACAACCCCTACAGGAAAAGAGATTAAAAAACATTCTAAGTCTTTTTCCTATGGGAATCACAAAAAAATGCTGACTAAGACACAAAGTTGGGGGCCTGAGGGGGAGAAGGCAGGCTTACAGAGAAATGAATTTAGCAGCGGTTTAAGGAATAAGAGTGGACATGAATATGATGGAACTCAAAACAAGCCTTTCCAGCAGCCTGCAGTGGTAAGGCTAAGGCAGCCACAATCTGCCAGGAAACTGTCAGTTGATGAGGTATTCAGAATGGTAGACCAAAGAAATCCTGGGAAACCTCCATCATATGAGGAAGCCATCCATAAAAATGTCCTTTCACACATAAGTATGACAGTCCAAACCATGAGAGCTAGCATTTCAAGTAAAGACTGCTCAACACCTAATTCAACAAATGAACACATCATGGACA
Organism: Rhinophrynus dorsalis; assembly: GCA_037306005.1. Taxonomy (NCBI): domain Eukaryota; kingdom Metazoa; phylum Chordata; class Amphibia; order Anura; family Rhinophrynidae; genus Rhinophrynus; species Rhinophrynus dorsalis. The sequence goes on along the minus strand of CM074720.1, from coordinate 241,254,896 downwards.
GCTCATACAGGGATGATAAAAGACACAGTGGCAATCACCAGAACTCAGTGAATGGTACACAAACACCGGAACCCTGTGTGGAAGCAGCTGAAACCATCTATCAAGGTGGAAAACCTAAAGCTACTATTGTAAGGACAATGTCTGGGTTTATTCAGAAAAATAAGCATGAGTACATAAATAGGCGATGTAGCCAGCCCTTAGAGATCTATGATCAGATTCAGTACGCCAAGGAATCCTATGTTTAAGACATGTTGGCAGCTGAATATGTGGTCCATTTTTTTTCCATTTGGATAAAATGCAATGTTACCCATTTTGTAAATAGAAACTCTTCAGTGTAAAACACTGAATGCTCATATTGTAAAAAGTAGCTAAAACTATTAGAGTTGTATTCTATGTACTGGCTGAGTGTCTAAGGCCCCAGGTCCCATACTTAAAGCATCAGGTCTTGGTGCTAGCTTGGGGCATGTAATGATGTAATACTGGAGTGAAAATACAACTCCCATCAGTACAGTGTATGCACAACAGGGTATAATCGTCATACTGCACACTGGCACATACACTCCACTGTCATTAGAACAGCACAGCATGCACAAGAAATGATGTAAAGTTTGGTCCAAGTTTAAGGCCTTCTGGTAACATAGCAATTCATTCTGGTTGTATTATATGTTTCTGTTTTTTTTGGCTTGTTTGTCTTAACTCTTTATTTACACAGAGTTGTGCAATGCATTGCAGAGTAATTTGTTGCAAACCCTTTAAGCACTTAAATGGCTATATTACATGCACTTTTAGTCCAATTATCCAAGGTGTAAATCTAGCTCTGTTTTATGAGCACAAATAACTCAGGCCAAGCGATCATATTCACTTTAGTTTCACTAGATTTGCAGGTGAATGAGTTAAAGACATACTGAAGCTGATGCACTAAGCAGAAATCGAGAAACTGGAACAAATCAACTCTACTATATGGGACAAATAAAAAAATCATATTTAATTAAATTGGGCTTTTAACCTTTTGAATGCTAGGGAGGTTTCCAATGCATTGCAAAGCAAAGCGTTGGAGACCTCTCTAGCATTGACGCCTTTTAAATCAATGGGACTCTTGTACATTTGTATTTGTTCCCTATAGTGGAGATGGTTTGCTCCAGAATTTATTCAGTAACTCTTTGCATCAGCCTCACTCTAACCACAATTATAATTGGATAGCAAAAGCTGTGTACAGCGTCTATTTGAGTATCCTTGATTCCATTGTAACTTTGTAACTACTTTCATAAATGACAATGTAAATATGTATATGTATTATTATGTAACAATTGAAAAGTTTGTACATTTTTCACCTTGTAGTCCACTCACTCTATTTTTTTTAAATGTAATGTGAATTTTTAATGAATAAGTCAAATATATATGAAGTATTTTCACTACAATAAAGCACTTTCACTTAAAACAACTACAAAGAGTTTATTACTATTTTAGCCTCAATAAGGTTCACATACAAATTTTGTAGAACTTAACACACATATTGTGCACCAAAACTTGTGCAAATTTCGTGGTAAAATATTGTGCTGTATAGGATCTCTTGTGGGATGCACCAAGAGCACCATATGTAGCTAAATTTGTACAAATGGTTGGGATGTATGAATCCTTTAGTGCAGCTAATTTTCAGAGTTTACATGTTTGCATAAAAAATTTATCACAAAGAAAAAGATATCCACAACAGCACCAATTCCACCCTTATCTCTAACAAATATACCAAGTGGATGTGTGTAAAATCAAGGAAAAGGGGAAGATAATAGTTAAAATAATCCTTTATTGGTATCCTTTAAAAATAGCGGGCGAATTAATAAAATAAAATAAAAAACACACACAAAATACTGATCTATGAGATTGCCTGCAGATTGTAGCAATCCCACATTGTAGTGTTTGTATAGCTTAATTGTAATTCAGACAGAGAGCCATTGCCCACATGTAAGTTGTAGAACGTCAAATCTTCCTCTTCTGGCTTTCAATAAATTGGTTATATTATCTTCATATAGCCAAAATTACAATCATATTCTTGATCGCTAAGATGTGATATTAACTTACTAACGTTAACAACAATTTACATGCAACTCCCGGTTGTGTGATAACTAGAACAATATCCTATGTTAGTTATGTGATATTGTCCTCTACTATCACCGAAACTTATACTTGTAATGTTATTTGCCACATTTAAGACATCTCAGTGAAAATAAATCATCAGACCCACTGGATGTCTGATCATTAATTACGGCATCTCTGCTGTATGTATATATATATATGATGATTTGACGATGAGACAGGTAATGATGTACAAATAATAATATAAGTGAAATAACAGGTCTTAGTACTGCCGTACTGGGATCCTTTCTGTGGTCCCACATTTCACTTTGAATGGCAGTTAGCAGAATCCGTTCCTGCAGCGCAGTAAATATCCACTTTGATTCTGGGATCCTGCCATATGTGGTCGCAGATATCATTGAGATAGCAATCCGCAACTGTTAGCAGTATGCTCTCTCTGCTTATACATAGTAACACAAGGGAACGTTCAAACATAAGTAGATTTGAAACTTTCTATATTTTTCTGGGATCCTTTCACTGGTCCCAGGTATCTCAGAAGTATTGCTTCTCATAGACTCTGAAATTGTAGTAGGTTAAAATGCATAAAATGCTATCTGACAGGGCAGAGGATTACTTTTATCTTGAATGTTACAGGGGTGTGCAACACATTGCATAGCAATGTGTTACACATCCTTATGAATCCCAAAGGGATAAGGGAGGGCTGGAGGCATTCTTGGTGTTGAAGTGTAAGTGCATCTTCTCTGCTCCCCTACTTGCTAGCATTATGTCAACCTCATATGCTAAATATTAAAGCGTGTCCCCTTTCCCTTGCATAGATAAATCACATCACTGCACTAAAGCATTCATATGCACTAATACATATCATACAGTGCATCAGAATGATTTAGAGGTCAGCACCAAAGATGTTGCTCTGCCAAATTCATTCAAGTCCTCCACTGTGCGCTGTCTTTCACGCTGCATGTAAATTACTTCCTTAGACTTTTTAGTCCATTATTTATTTTATATAAATAAATAATTCTGGATTGTTTTGACTTTTTTTTTAGAAGTAATATTCTTCATATTGGTTATATATATCCTTATTGTTTCAAATATTTTATTACCCTATATACCCCAGGATCCCATATAAAAAGAGTTCTGTTTGTTATAATGGGTAATGTTAATCCATTAAGGACCAAAGCCATATGAAATGCATTGCATCCCAGTGTGTTGTGCACCCCCTCTTGTACTTAAGAATTTAAAGAAATTAACACATTTTTATTATGAAAAATGTTATTCCTGCTGTTAATCCACTTTGATCTTATTGTTTTTGTTTATTGTGTTTATTTTTAAATTAAGCTAGCAACAGAGCTATATGGGGTCCAGTGGGCAACTCTCTTTTATAGTGTGCTGTATGGGAGAGATTGAACTTTATATGTAAAGAGAGGTAATAGAAAACAGCCTGCACTCAACCTTCTCCAATAGTTAAGAATCTAAGCCTTTCTATTATATACAGGGTGGGTGCCAACAGGAGTAGTAACTCATTATCAATAGGACAAACAATGCAGAAAAAAGAAACATGCATTAACACACTCCCCATGATTCCAGATGGCCTGAAAAATAACTTTTATTTAAACCTTTACTTAAAGGGATAGTAATGTTTAGTAATAAAAGCAGTTCTAATTAATCATCATAATATTCGGACTTTGGAGAGTGTTATTTCAATTCTGTCAGAGTTGTAGTTCAAGAGTAATTCAATGACAAAGTGTCCCCCTCCCGCCCCTTTTACTGATGTCACACTGTTCAGCCACAGCAGAAGGGAGGTGCCCAGGTAGACTGCAGAGAGGGACAATCTTCAATTAAGATAAGGGAAAAACCTGAAAAGCTTGTCAAGGGGGGCAGGGATTTCATTGTTTTCATAGGAAGAAGATTGTCCCCTGCTGTTATCTGTCCAGTCTATGGACTGCATTCCACATCTGAGAAGAGATGGCTTACACTAGGTAAAAGGGGCGGGAGGGGAAACTTTGCTTGTGAATATCTCTCAAACCATAAAGATTTGAGAGATAAGACTTATATCCTTCTTCATGTTTTTTAATGCCTACAAAATAAAATAAAGATAAAACGAAGTATTACTATCCCTTTAAAAAACCCAAATTAAAAGAAACAAATTGGGCTGTGTGTCATTATTTTGAAGGGAAAGCGAATTGAGCTTTAACTATTAACTCAAATCACAACATATTTCAAGTCTTCATTTGCATATATTTGAATTAAGACTTTGCATCAACGGAAGTGCCTTAACCCTTGGAGTGCCAGAAAGGTATCCAAATGCCTCTCTGACACTCAAAGGCTTTATACAGGTTTCCTTTTTCAGTACTTTTTGTCCTATTGATAAAGAGCTTGATAGTTTAACTATGGCTATCCATTTTAAATAACAGGAACAGTGCCAACTGTTGACCATAATAGAAAATAGCAATTTCATTAAAAAAAAAGTGTGATCTGTAATATCTCTTCACTGAAGCTTCTCCCAGCAGAGTCACCTTGTTTTACTCAGTAGTAAAAGCCCTGTAACATGTATTTTTATGATACAAATTTAGTTCACTTTTCATATGATCATCTTTAATATTTGTTTACTCAAAAATGGCAGCATTTACTTGCATTCAGTGCCAATAGTACCTGCCATATGTTTACCAGGATCAGACTTTAAAATTGGTCATCACAAAATAAGTCCTCAGCCTATGTGGCACTACTTGTACATTTGTTTATTCACATATGCATAGAATGACAAACGTCATTTCTTGGAGATCCCCTGTAGGTATATCATACATTGGACACAACTAGTCCTGTGGCTATGGGTCAGATGTTTCTCTGCGGTTGGCCTAATGTACTTTCGTTTCTTTGAGATTTCCACTGTGGTGTTACCTAGCAGTCAGTTTTATCTGTTCTGTGTTGTGGCTCTCTACGTACTACACAGGAAATTGTGTCAATCACATGCTGTTATCTGCGCTAAAAATCACCAACATGAGGAAGTGATTCTTAGGACTATGAGTGTCTGTCTATTGAATGAAGAAGCATTTTTAACAGAATAACTAATTCAAAACTGTGAAATCTAAATAGAAACAAATACTTCTTTCGTATTTTACTTATCGGTTTTCTTTATTTTAAACATTTTAATGCTAGTGAGGCCACGAGTGCCCTGGAGACCTCTCTAGTATCTGATTAGTTAAAAGCCACATTTAAATGAAAGCTTTTTTTGTTGAATGTTGCAGCAGGTTTACCCTAGAATTGCTCCAATTACTTTACACATGTGGCCTACTGAACCAAATATATTAATAAGCTAATGTACATGAACTATGCCTCTTAACAATAGTCATCAAGACCTACTAACAATACAAGTGTTATAAATCCCTCAGAAATGGAGCTCTCTTTAACACAAGTAGTCAGGTCAATAGCACCAGGGATTTGTTACAATGAATGGACCATTGTTACATCAGCCTGAAATAATGTGAGGATATCTTTGTGTCCCCTACACTCTTGATGGATTCTGAGGATTGCCTTTTTGAAAAACAATACTCTGAATCAGTTTTCCAACCCCAGTCCTTTGCACCATCCAACTGATTTAGGAACGTACTCATTTGAGCACGTCAAGTAAAACAGATGGATCTGTTATTAGCACATCTGAAAGTCAGACAGCCATTATGAGACCTTTGAGCATTTCCTTATGTTCTGTACAAGTGTTCCCTCTAACATTATTAAAAATGAGCAAATCAGTATTGAAAGAGTTAAAAAGGATATCTTCTGCAGAGCTACACTAGAAAAACAGATGCCCCATGCTGCCCTGCCCAGATTTAATTACTATTTAACTCTTTCAGTGCTCATTTTTTGCATATCTTAGAGAGATCCCTGTTCTGCACAGAGAACCTACAGTCTGCTACGGAGTTGTTCAACACCAGTAGTCAAGTCTTGTAAGTGCAGGTTGTATGGATATCGCTGCAACTATGTGGATAGTTTCCTATTGGCAGATCTTCATCCCTAAGAGCAAATCTGCCAGTGAAACTGGGGTTGTATTATGTACCCCAGCAGATCAATGGGGCAGCAGAATGGGATTTGAAAAGAGACTCCCTGGGGCTCCCTCGCTGATCATGCAAGGAGAGACTAAATTACAAAACTGAAGTTCTCTGGTCAGTCTCATTGACCTGCACTAAGCAGACTCTATAGATGCTCTTTGTCTGTTTTGAAATACCAGCATAGAGGGTCTATGGAGCCTGCTAATGCAACCTACAATGCTTGTGGCTGAGTGTCACATAATTCTGGTTTGCATTCCAGCCAACAGGATCAGAATAGCTGATAGGAGCCATTTTGGGATAGAACAATACAGTCCGGGATTTTTAATAAATCTGCTCCAGAAGGATAAGACTGAGTAAAACATTGACTGAGTGTAAGTGACTGAGTTGGTTCAGTCACTCACACCAACTCACCTGTGCCCTGATAGAGATATCCTAACACTGGCCCTGCTTAGGGGAGGGCTGGCCTGGGAGGCGGGGGGGGGCAATTGCCTCCTGGGCTAGTCATGTCTGGGCTGGTAGGCCGCTGCATCTCACTAAATCTCCCGATTGCTGCTGTAAATGGAGCTACATTAGTGATACCACAGAGGTACAATCCAAATGGAGCTACACCAGTAGCACAAACCATTTTCATTGTAAGCTCTATAGTATCACTAGGTAAGCTTTACTTAAATTGTAAGCTTTGTAGTGGCGCACTAGTGTAACCCCATTTCAACTGTAAGCTTTGTGGTATCACGTGACTTATGTCGCAACATTAATGCCAATTTTAAAAATTAACAAAAGGGGGTGGGCTAGAACAGTGGCCTGGAACGATAATAGAAATGGGCCACTTGAATGTATTTGCCCCCTAGGCCACAAATTGCCAGCCCTCCCCTGGCCCTGCTGGAACATCTGAAAGTTGCGGTAAGGACGTCTGCTCTACAGCTAAATAGTTCAGAGAAGTAAGGCCTGCATACTAGAAAGAAAAAACAGTGGAAGCATTACATTGTATTACATAGATATTTGTTCTGCAGTACAATTAGCAAATATCTGAAAAAAATTAAAGGGACAGATGCACATCAAACAAGCTATATTTCTACATGCACATACATTTAATATATAAAGTTTATTTCCAAACTCCAACTGCACTATTAATGACACACTGGGACAATTTTAATCATATTTGCCTGCTCTGTAATTTGTAACTGTTGGCATTAATTTAAATAATATTAATAATAATAATAATAATATATTTAAATTTGGCTTTTAACCCCTGAGAGAGCTTCACAATGCATTGTGAAAAAAAAGCAGACCTCGCTAGCATTCAAGGTGTTAAAAAGCCCCATTTAAATAGACTTGAAGTTTTGGGGGTTATTATTTGTTCTCTCTCCTCGGTTTTGTGAGAACCCGCTCCCAGAGTTCCTGTTCTGTTATTACCTGCAGTTCTGGTTCTGCTTCTCTGGACACACACGAGCCACCCGTTCCTGATCAGGAGGAATTACCTCTGTTTTTGATTGCTTTGCTGGACATAGCACCTCTAGGCTTTATTTCTAGCACCTCTGGGCTTTATTTCCTCTTTTCAGTGTTTGACTTTGGCTTGTTTCTGACTATGCTTGCTTACTGCTTGTCCTGATATCTGTTATGCTCAGGGACTAAAAGTCTGCCTTCCGATTTGGATCCTCTGCTTTTGGTTTGTAGTAAACCTTCCTAGGAAGCTGCTGGTTTTGTCTGTAATGAATTTCTAATGCTTGGTTTCCATAGGCATCAGTTTCTACTTTGACTCCAGATCTGTTAAAAAAAGACCGTATCAACAGAATTAGCTGCTAAAGCAAAAATTATCAAGTTGGAAGCCAATGTGACACTGAAAATCCTCGTCAGCCGCAGTTTAATCTTTAGGTCACGCGGTTTGTGTTGAGTTGAAAGACGTTTGTATCAACTACCTATCAACCCCAAAGTAACCATGTTAAGGCATTCAGGGCTCGATCCAAATGCTGGAGTTAAAACCAAAGTGAAGAAAAAAACTGCCTTCGCGAGTTAACCAAGACCGGGTAACGTGAGATTCAAATCTTCCTTACCCAGAAAGGCTAACGAGTGACGACCAACAAAATGCACGTTCACCTCAAACCTGCGTCACATAGAAAATCTTACCTAAAAACACAAGATTAAAAACGTTACCTAGCACCACAGCCAGTCACAGCACCCCAAAGTATCAAGTTCAGTCAGAAAACCCAAAATAACCGACGCACCTTTTGGATATTTGTTTCATGATGTAGATTTAAGGGAAGTTTTATTCTGCACGATTTTCTCCTTCCCACTATGTGACCTAATAATACCTATATCTTCATGTATTGTTCCTTTCATGGAGTCCCTTAGTAAATGTTGCAATTTAATGCCTGTTTTAACTCCTATTTTGTTGCAATTTAACTCCTGTTTTAACTCCTGTTTTGTTGCAATTTAACTCATGTTCCTATCATGGAGTCCTTGAGTAAATGTTGCAATTTAACTCATGTTATCCCTAACTCTCTGTTTTGTTTTCCTCTACGGTGATTTTCTTCTCTGAGTTGTGTGATGTTCGCCTAAAAAAGTAGGTGTTTGATTTCTGCCAGTAAATGTTGCAATTTAACTCATGTTATCCCTAACTGTCTGTTTTGTTTTCCTCTACGGCGGTTCTCTACTCTGAGTTGTGTGATGTTCACCTAAAAAAGTAGGTGTTAGATTTCTGTCGGTAAATGTTGCAATTTAACGCACGTTATCCAACATTTGAATGACTCTGGGCTTTACTTTTCTTTGACCTCAATGGGCGATTTTTTGATATTTTGGCAACGGGCATCGTGTGTTTTAAAACTGCCATTATTTATTTCTTGTGGGAACATTTGCATCGCATGCTTGACTTGAAGATATATTGAAGTTTTTTCAATATATCTTTGATAAAGTGGCGTGCTCAGCCACAAAATGCGTTAGATTAGATTGCTTCTGTATCTATGTTTATTGATTTTAAATTTTATTGAATTCACTATTTTATTAAATTTTGAATATCATCAAGCTGTGGAGCCATGCGGAGTATTTTTATTTTTAGTATACTTGAAGTCCTGATCCTACAATTTATCCTGAGCGGAGACAGGTGTATTTTCTCAGAATGTGCACTTGTCAGTTCTTAATCTAACTGACCTCGACCTTTGTGAGTACATCCATATATATCTTTTACTCAATACTACTTGTCAAACGTTATTACGCCATTGTCGCCCTCTCTTCTTCTCTTTGTTGCTTTTTATAGACAAATAAACATAACTGAGAACCCTCAGGGGTTGATCCTGAAACTCAGAGTTTTGAACCAAATCTCAGTGTCTCAGTGTGAAGGACCGAATTCTCTGAGCGAGAGAGTCCAGTGTTTCCTACTATATGATTTCCACCAATTTACTGCTTATTTACTGTCCAAATTAGTGACATTTTTACCAGAAAGACAAAGGGAGAAGTCCTGCTTGTCTTGTGTTTAAGTGTTTAAGAAATTTTATCTAGAACTGTAGCATGTTAAAGGTTCCCTGAGGACTGACTGGATCATATCTGGGTTACGGCAAACACTGACATAGCAACTAGAATCTACTTTCTTGCGAGCATTAAGGGTTAATATTGCAAAGATCTCAAGACGGCTCATTTCAAAAGTTTCCAGTTATGCAAATAGCCACTCACTAATAAATATAGCCTACTGTCAGAGGGATCAACAACACATTACAGAATAGCCTCCTAATAGTTTTAAATTTAGATCTACCGTTCTTACTTGGAATAAAATATATAATTTCTCTTTTTGAAGCAAGTTTAACTATTTGATCCCAGAGGGATCAACTCTTTGCAATTTGTTGCAAACCGCTCTGGCACTCAAAGGGTTAACTGAATCCAGTTGCAGTGTGTACTTTTTGTATCTCCCACCAAAACTGTATTCAGAGTTAGAGGTTACATCACACACAGTTTCTCACAGACCAAGAGGAAGGAAGCACGCTTGTTGCCCTCACAATTTATATCTACAGTGTTTGTGTAACTTGCACAAACAAGCTGGTGTCGAGTTTGGTAATGCAGGGTCTTATGAAAGGGCATAGTGGAGTAATTGTAGGGAAAACCGACTGCACTTTAGGGGACATTAACCCCTTGAATGCTTAAGAGGTGTTCAACACATTGTAAAACAATGTGTTGAAGACCGCTCTAGCATTCAAGAGGTTAAAGGGATAGTAATACTTTATTATTACTATCCCCCATATTGTAGATATTTGCAAAATAATTTAATAGCCCCCAAGTTCATCTCTCAAACCTTTATGGTAAGAGCTGTTGGGCATTTTGCGCACATGATAAGGTATATATATATATTACACTTGAAGTTTGATCATGAATAAGCGCGATTGTCATGTGAAACGCGTTGATCTTATATGCCACCCGTAACAACTGCTGTACCCACTCTGTAAATCTCATTTCATCTATCCTTCGTTTTCTGGAAACACTATACAGCAAGTATGTTTTTAATATATTTTTCTTAATAAAGGGTTATGTTTTAAGGCATAGTGCCCCCTCAGAAGTGCTACAAATCATGTTTTTCACTCCTATGTGCCACTGCAAAGATGAAATATCCATGAGTATATAGGATTTGACCCACCCACAGGCAGTCCAGCTTCAAAATGTCAGGTAAATCCTCTCTGCATGAGAGAATCAGCACTACCACAGAAGTATAATTTCACCTATATAGGCCACATTGGTGTGGTTCAGCTGATTACCTCTAGCTGCATGGATTAAGGGCCTATACCTGGGATACCCTTTCAGTTTAGGGAGACATACAATGAAAGATTGTGATGTGTACTCACCAAAAACAAACAAAATCAAGTCTTTCATTCTAGGGCATGGTGGCCTCTCAGAAGTGCGATATTAGTCATATTTTTTGATCCCATGTGCCAATGCAGAGAGGAAATCTAAATATCATAGTGGCCCCACCCGCATGCAGTCTAGCTCTGAAATGTCAGGCAAAGCTTCTCTGCACGATGGCAGCAGTTCTGCCCATTAAGGTAAGTTGGCTGGTACTGCTAATGGTAGCAGGTCTGCCAGGATATGTAAGCAAAAGATGTAAGTGGTTTGTACCGCTAATGGCAGTAAGTCTACCATCAGAGAAAACATCTGGAAAATCTAATGGCAGCAGGCCTGCCCAAATTATATGTGGCTAGAACGGCAAGAGGCAGAGGGTCTGCTTTCAGATACTCATCTGGAATTGCTAATGGCAGCAGGTTTGCCTGGGTGATATGAGTGGGCTGGTACTGCTAGTGGCAGCAGGTCTGCCTTCGAACAAGCAGCTGGAACTGCTAATGACAGCAGGTCTGCCCGGATGAATGAGCAGGCTAGGATAGCAATGCTATAGTCATTAGTAGAAAGGACAGAGTAATCCTAGTACTCGAAAGTGAAGTACCAGAAGAGGAGAAGAAGAGTCGTAGACTAGCCGAGGTCATACACAGGTGACCAATCTGATCTGAAGCAGGGTACCCAGGGAAAAGACACAATTGAGGTCCATAAGCTGAGGTCTGGTAACATGCAGAGAGAAAAAAAGTCAACTACAACTCATATGAACACACAAAAATATTATGGTAAGGTGCAAGGGACTCAAGGCACTTAAAAAGGGCCAGGAACCAATAGGCAATTGGGGGTTGGCCCAAAAGGCGAAAGACAGGTAGGGAATAGATAGGAGTATGACACGTGTACACCTATAAAAACAATAAAAAAATTAAGAACAATGTAACATTTCACAGTTTCTACAATGCAGTTGTCAATTTATATTTTATCCAGTCTTCCATCTGAAAAGACGGGGCGGGGATGTACAAACCCACAAATGCAACTCATTTTCTGTGTTTTATGTTTATGTTCAAACCCTTTACAGAAATAGTAATTTTCTTAATGAAAAGTTATATATTGTAGTGCTTTTCCTGCTGAGAAAAGCAAAGTTTATATCAGTTTAGATTATGAAGTGAGTGTCAGTGGGATGACTGAAAGTTCTAACTTACAGCAAGACTCTGCATTTTCCATCTGATTCTATGGAGAGTAAAAGTATTCCATGGACCACAGAATACCTAATTGAAATCTGACCACTAGAGGGCACTGTTAATAAAAAAAACAAACAAACTCTAATAACTGTAGAAATAAGCAGCTCTCTCTTCCATGTGAGTAACATTGTTTTATTGAGCATGTAACATCCTGCAACATATGTTGTTTAAAAAAAAAAAAAAAAAAAAGTTTACTGCTGCTTTAATGTAAGGGTAGGCAACCTTAGGCACTTCAGCTGTTGGGAATTACAAATCCCATCATCAACAACTAGCCAATGACTGGTTAGGGATGAGGGAGTTTTAGGGTGAGATGTTGGTGGTGGTAATTGAAATTGTCTGTAATCAGTATAAAAAAGTTCTTACGCCATGGGCTGTCAATTCTCAAACATGTTTCCGTCATTTTTTGCATCCAATTCCGCAATCTCCGTCAAAGGGAAAAAGCCAAAGTGGACATGGGAACAAATAAATATTACCCAAATTCCCATGGATTGAAATGGGTCTTTTAATCCATATATTGCTACAGAGCTTCACAATGTGTTGGCCATTTAAAATAACGGGGAATATTCACTTGTAACCCTGGCACAGTTGGTTTGTCCCAGATTTGCTCCTATTGCTCCATCAGCTTCTTTCTATGGATTCAGACTTAAAGGCATAATACTCTTTCATAATAAAAGCAGCTCTAATTAATCTTCATAGTATTTGGGCCATGGAGAGCATATGGAAAAACCTGTCAAAGAGGACAGGGTTTTCATTGTTCTCACAGTAAGAAGATAGTCCCTTGTTGTGATCTGTGTGGTCTTAAGACCAGATTCCACATCTGAGGGGAGGTGGCTTACACTAGGTAAAAGGGGCGGGAGGGGGATACTTTATCATTCAATTACTCTTGAACTACAACTCTGACAGTATTGAAATAACACTCTCCGTCAGTTCCTTTTCTTCGTTCTCCACCTCTCATAGACACTCCTGTCAAACCATGGCAGATGATCTGCAGCTTACCTTTCTTTAAACATGCATTCATACATACGAGAATGGGTTTCCACATTATTATGATTCATATGCTTACCCATAGTTAGCTTTGTGTGCTGATCTTCACTATGGTAAGCCATGCTTTTAGGAGGGATACGTATGTTTGTTTTTTGGTTACGTATATGATCCTTTCCCGAGATAAGTATCAATGTCTTTTAATTATACTGTTAGCGGCCTCTGTGTAGTGCATGGTCCTTTGGACTTGTGTAACCCCCTATACCTTTATTTTGACTTGCTTGTATTCCTTTTTCTATCCTTTCAACAAACATATAAAAAAATACTATGAAGATTAATTGGAGCTGCTGTTTTTGTGAAACATTACTATACCTTTAATGTTATTATGTACAAAACACACAGTACCTCCTTGAATCATTTTGATTACACATTGATACATTGATATAAAGCATATGTACATACGTTGGGCCTTATACATAAAGCTAAGGAGGTGCAATTCTGGAGCAAACCAGCTGCACTGTAGGGAGGAAATTAAAATTCCCTTTGATTTAAATTGGACCTTTAATCACCTGAATACTAGAGAGGTCTCCAGTGCATCACAAAGCAATATGTTGTAGATCTCTCTAGCATTCAAGAGGTGAACAGCCCCATTTAAATCAATTGGAATTTGGGGGATTTTCATTTCACCATATGTAGTTGGATTGCCCCACAATTGCACCTCTTTCAATGGTGAATTAGGCTAATTTCCTAGCTGATCTTCGTTTAACCCTTTAAGTGCCAGAGGGATGTACAACGCATTGCATAGCAATGACTTACGCACCCCTCTATAATGTTTCAAAATAAATGCAGCTCTGATTTTAAGGCAAGACACGGAATCTCTTATTATGCTTATAACGCCAAACTTTACTACTTAGCAGCTAAAGATAACATTTGAATAGAGACAAAATTTGAGCCAGGTGTGTAACCCCACCCTATAACAGGTAACCAATCACAATCAAGTAAGGTACATATAGTCTATCACAATCACTTCCTAGTCCTCTTTCCTTGCTGCTCTTCTCAGATAAGTATATGTTTTTCACTCTAATTGAATTCTACTTTATACATTTTTTTTATATATAATGGATTTAATGTATGGTTTTGTCACTTTAAATTTCTAGCGATATGTAAATTACAGATCCTATATGGTTTATTGACTGCACTCTGTCCACTTGGAATTTAATGATTTCATGTCTTCATACTGTTGCTATACTATCCGAATACGAGTGTTTACTTATTGTTACTTAGCGTTGTTTATGGCATTGTATTTGAAACTTCTTCTTCCCATTTAATATTATTACTTTTCCTCTCCCCTTTGTCGGGTTAGCTGTCAGTTCGCTACCACTCTGTGCTTTATTACCCCGTCGGCATCGCCGTACCTTCTCCCTCTTGTTTCATCCAATCCTCGGTTGCTTGTGCTCTCCGGACTTACGGCAGCCATCTTGGATATGGTCTACCGCTTTTGGGTTTAAACGAGCATACGCGAGCTACCTCAGCAACTGCCTGTCAAATCAGCAGAACAACGGAGGTCTCCTGACAGCTCAAATTTTACACACACATTAAATACACTATTAATTATTATTACTTATCATTTCACAGCCTTTGCACTGGTTTAAAGTTCCCCACTAAACTATAATTGTTATTATAGTGTTTATAATTTGTACACATTTACTCACCCCTTTAATCCTTTATCATGTCTCATAGAAGCATTGTTTTACCCTGTACTCCCCAGAAAAACTCAAGGATTCCTCCTAATTTTCTAATTGTTGACAATGTATCTTTGAATTCAGACTCTCAGGAAGCGTTAACTTATCCATCTAAATCTAATTCTGACCATTTACAAAATATTGTTGAACAGTCAGTGAAAAAAACTGTTTCTTCAGCTATATCTAGTTGTATGAATCAAATGGCAGATACGTTTTCAAAATCATTGGCTAGTGTTTTACAAAAAAAGAAAAAGAGAAAATCTCTCTGAAACTCTGAACCCCAGACTTATGTCAACAGAAGTCTTTCTGATTCTGAGAGAGGCAAGAGTAGTGGGGGTAAAAGACTAAAAAGACCAAACATTGTTCCTCCGAAAGGGAGACTCATAGTTCCCAACCTGACATGGCTAATAACTCAGCTGACAGAAAACGTGATTCACACTCACGTACCGGAACCTCTACTCTGGAGGATGGCAATCCGAGTTTAAGAAATAAGAGTAGGTCTAAACCTGACTCTTTCTGTTTGGATTCATCTGATGATTCAGACTCCGATAATGTGGAACATTCACGTTCATATTCATCTTCAGATGATTCTACTTATTCACCTGAAAAATCTTATTATGATTCAGATTCTACTAATAATGTGGATGACAACACTATACTAGACGAGCAGTATAAGCCTTTATTTAATCCTAATGCAATTAAACACACTAGATTTAGTGAGTGGGTCCGTAAAGACCATGTGGCTAAATTTATAGACTTTTGGGTTCGAAAAGCACTAGACAATAAATCTACAAACAAGTTGAGATCAGAGTGTCCTAGACCCTCTGTGAGCAAGACATGTGACACTCCTATCATGGAACTGTAGATAGCGCAATAAATCTCTAAGTAACATAGTAAATTAGGTTAAAAAAAAGACACAAGTCCATCAAGTTCAACCTTCGCTTCATACCTCAGTAACTAAGAATTTTATAGCTTTCCTGCTACCAATTAAATTAGTCTTTATCACACCTTCCTGATCTGCCTATTGATAAACAGTATAACTCTGTATGTTCCCTTTTGAAAGAAATGTATCTAATCTTCTCTTAAGTCCTGTAGAGACCCCAGAAAAGGGGTAGAGAGATCTTTAAAACAGTGCCAAGACAAGCTTCTTGATATGGTAGGCCCGTTGGCTAAATTATTTAACTTAATTGAAGAGGCTGTCTCGAATCATTCTCAAATTAATTTGCATACCTTACGAGGATGGGTCCAAAGAACAATATGCTTACTTGGTAATGCAAACACTGCATTATCTATCAAAAGACGCAGACTATACTACTGTGTATTGACCCTAAATTATCAGACATGGCCTCTACTGAGGTGGGCCCAGTGGCCAATGGTCTCCTATTTGGCGAATCTTGGCAAATTCGTCAATACATTTACTGCACTTAACAAGGCCCAAACCTCAATTAAGAAGGTTTTTAACATTAAAGTTTTTGTCAGGGCTGGGAAAGGCAAGGGTTGCTTTCCTGGCTGACCATCAGGTTCCGTTAGAGACCAACACAGGAACCCCCAAGATCCAACATACCTCAATAGAGGATATTACTCTCAAGAAAAGAGACAACAACTACCTTTTATCCACTATGGGGTAAGATTTGGAGATCCAGGACCGCACAGAACTTCCTTCGTTCCAGACCCTTCTCTGGTAAGTATTTACTCTCCCTTTCCCAGGAAAAAGTGGGTGGCAGACTCACCCATTTTTTCCACGCCTGGTCCCAAATCACGTCAGAACAATGGGTACTACAAGTTGTTCAAGGGTACCACATAGAGTTTTATACCAACCCTTTTCAACTAACACTCTCAGATTACCTCACAACAAATTGAAAAATATTTGCAGAGAAAACAAGCTAACCTTACAAGCAGACTCTTTGAAAATGCCTGCAAGGATAGTTGGCCTGTTATCGTCTTCGATCAAAGCTACATTACCATGCTTTTCAGTGACTGAAAATTTGTCACCTCCGAAGGGGTCTCAGTTATTCAGATCTGATTCCCCTTTCCATAGATGCGAGAAAAGAACTTCTATAGTGGCTACAACATATGGAGGCATGGAACGGGAGAGTGATATTTGGTATGTCCCCAGAACTCATAATAGAGTCTGATGTCAGCAATCTAGGTTGGGGAGCCTGTTGCGGAGACATTACCACCGGGGGCAAATGGTCTCTTGAAGAGAAAAACCTACATATCAATTGCCTGGAATTATTAGCGGGATCTTTCGCAATCAAGAGCTTTACGAAAGACTCATCAAATTGTTGCATTCTTTTAAAGACGGACAATGTATCAGCAGTCAGATACAGCAACCATCTAGGAGGTACAAAAATCCTAGCCTCTTTGGCGAAAGAACTATGGCACTTTTACCTCCCAGGTTTATCCAATTGCATCACAGATTGGAATTCTAGATATTTACTGGATTTCAGCAACTGGACGCTTCACGACTTCACTTTTCCAAAATCAGTGCTATTTGGGGCCCTCTACAGTTAGACCTTTTCGTCTCCAGACTGAACACTCGACTTCCGAAATTCTTCATTTGGAGACCGGATCCAGAGGTAGTTGGCCCTGGACACTTTTATTCAGAAATGGCCCTCTGTAGGGGGTTACGCCTTTCCCCCGTTTGCCATGATCCCCAAAGTTATTCTACAAGTCAGGAAACAATAAATATTGATGGTCCTGATCACACCATATTGGACAACTCAACCGTGGTTCCCCCACTTCTCGAGCTGTTCATAGACTTCCCTCGCTACCTGACTCCCTATCCCCAATTATTACAAGACCATTCGGGGAAATCTCACAACTTACTACTTCAAAACCAGTTACATCTACTTGCATGGAACATATCGGGAGTCACTAGAATATTGATGGCCTTTCACAGTCGGCTCAATCTCTTATTTCCGAAGCTTGGGCACCGGGTACAAGATCATGTTATAGATCATGCTGGAAGACCTGGACACTTTGAATGCTTTCAACAAGGCAAAACATATAGAACTATCAATTGCTACAGGTCATCAGTTTCAGCATCCCATAATCATATTGTGGAATTCCCTACTGGCCTACACCCATTAATATGCAAACTCATGAAAGGAAATAAACTATCTAGATCACCATCTTCCAGATATAGTGACCTTCGGGATGACAATTTAGTCCTCTCTTTCTTAGACTCTTGGCCTCCTAACGATAAATTGTCTCTTAAACAATGATCAGTGAAACTAACTATACTCTTTTGTCTTATCTCCATCAGACAAGTTTCAGACGTTCACACCTTAGATATTTCTCATACATTTTATGAACCTAATGGAGTACGATTTCTAATTTTCAGACTAATCTAAATCTTCCTCTGGAGAAATTTTCTACCCGAATTTCCCTCATAACCCTCAATTATGTATTGTCCTGTGTTTAAAAGAATATGAGAAATGTACATCTACCCTTAGAACTAATTAGTCCCATCAATTATTCATTTCCTTTACTAAACTTTATCTTCCAGTATCTAGTTACTTTGGTCAGATGGGTCCGCTGGATCATGCAATCAGCCAGTATTGATACTAACCTTTTTGGTGGTCACTCCTTTAGAGGAGCTATGGCATGCAAGTCTCTTACCTCTGGTGGCAGACTTGAAGATATTCTTAAAGCGGGCGACTGGTCCAGGAAATTCACTTTTAAAACTTTTTATTTCAAACCTATTACACATGCAGTCTCTAATGTTATAAATAAGCTTTAAACTTGCATAATAAGAGCCTCCATGTCTTGCCTTAAAATTCAAAGATTTTCCTATATCTATGACAGAAAATCAGGATTTTATTAAATACACGAAGGCAAGTATTATCACTCCCTATATTAACCATCCCTCATTTTGTGTCTTTAATAAAATCCTGATTTTTCCGTCATAGAACTAGGAAAATCTTTGAATTATTCTTTATAGTTTTTGTGCCATGTATAGCATTATTATCCTTCTCTACTATGTGTAGTTCCAGAGTAATTGGATTATAAAGTGTCCCCCTCCCGCCCCTTTTACCTATGTAAAGCTGCACAGCAAGACCGTCTGGATGGATCACAGCAAGGGACAATCTTCTGTGAGCATAAGGAAAAACCTGCCCTCCTCCTTCATGGGTAGTCAGAAGATTGTCCCTCAATTTGAATTGTCCGGTCAATCAACCAGATTCCACATATGAGGGAGGCGGCTTACACTAGGTAAAAGGGGCTGGAAGGGGACAATTATAATCCTATTACTCTGGAACTACATTGTAGAGAATAATACCACTATACAGGGCCCAAAAACTTTAAAGAATAATTGGAGCTGCAATTATTTTTAAACATTACTATCCCTTTAAGCAGCATTCCCAAACACACCTGCCCCAGGATTCTCATTTTGTCTGTCCAATAAGTTTCTTAAACTTAAACTGTAGCTTTGATCCTTTGTTTGGTATTTTTATTTGATCATATTGTTGTGTTTATGTCAGGGCTCAAAATTTTCACTCTCCACTAGCCAATGGTGAGTGAAAATTCAGCCCTGGCGGGTAGAAATTCAGCCCTGGTGGGTATGCTATGGCTTGCAGTGGTGAGTAACTTTTCAGGTCTGGCTAGTAGCAAAGGACTTCAAATTTTAAGGCCTGTTTATGTAATCAGTATTCCCTGGACTTTTAGGTCACTCTGGATTCCTGGATTCTTGTTCACTTCAACTTTAACCATGTGTAATATATTTACATTTTATCAGTCTCTGTAATCAGAGTATATCTTTTAGATTTCACTTGTCTCTATTATCAGTGTATCAGTAGTTATTTATACATTTTTTACCGTTTGAATGGAAGTACTGCCATAACCAAAATCCCCAACCCTACTATACACCGTACCGATATACTGATGGGCAGGAATTCCCAAGAAAAGGTGCCACTAGAACATTTTGACATGTATCAAAGTGGTTACACTAGTTTGTAATCTTAGTATGTTTACGCATTTCCTCTGGTTACTCTCTATTGTGTGATCTTCTTGTGACCTAGATTTATCGATTGTAGGAAAAAATGCAGTCAGAAACAAGTTCTAGAATTTCTATATTATGCTATGAAGCATAATCTTCAATATATCAAGGGAACTTTAACATTTTAAAACCCAGACTCCATAAGGAACAATTAAGTGTTTTCTGAATGGAAAGTGTTGTCACCATTTGTTAAATATGAGCCTTTGTGTTTAACCCCCTAATGACTCTAATGAGAATGGCTGGTGCCATGTAATGGTGTATTGCCCTGCTGGTATATTGCCTAGTTTTACCATGTAATGGTGTATTGCCCTGTTGGTACCATGTAATGATGAATTTCCCTGCTTGCACCATGTAGTGATATATTGCCCTGCTTGTACCATGTTGTGGTGTATTACCCTGCTGGCTTATTGCCTGCTGGTACAATGAAATTGAGTATTAGCCTGCTGGTACCATGTAATGGTGTATTGCCCTGCTGGTGTATTGCCTGCTAGTACTATGTAATGGTGTATTGCCCTGCTGGTACCATGTAATGGTGAATTTCCCTGCTTGTACCATGTAGTGATATATTGACCTGCTTGTACCATTTTGTGGTGTATTACCCTGCTGGCTTATTGCCTGCTGGTACCATGAAATTGAGCATTAGCCTGCTGGTACCATGTAATGGTGTATTGTCCTGCTGGTGTATTGCCTACTAGTACTATGTAATGGTGTATTGCCCTGCTGGTACCATGTAATGGTGTATTGCCCTGCTGATGTGTTGCCTACTAGAACTATGTAATGGCATGCTGCCCTGCTGGTACCATGTAATGGTGTATTCCCCTGCTGATTGTCAGAGACTTTGTCCTGGGGGAGCATATAGGGTTAATTCTAATACTAGAATTTAACTGAAATTCTGTTGAGGAGATGTTCAAATTACCTCATGTTTGAACAATGGGCCATTGGTCCAAGGTAGGGAGTGAAAATAACTGAATGTCAGCTTAATGGCAGATTGATAGTGAGTTGGAGACAAAATGGCTGAGAAAGACGGACTCCTTTATGTGAAAGACATAGCAAAATGACATGTTTATGGGATCTCTGATAAACTTTGAACTCTTTCTTAATTCTGATGAAAGCCATCTGATCTGTCACATGTAAAATTCTAATATAGAGTAATAGCACCACCTGCAGCCTTTATATTTTAAAAATACTCATAATGTTTTTGTTTATATTTGATTAGCATAAGATATATGTATCCAATCAGGTCTGACTGGTGATGTCACGGTATAATGAGATGGATCTTTGTTCAATCATTAGAAAAAGGTGGGGATTACTGATAAGGCAAAAATTGGCAATATAATGCAAGATACTGTTAGTTCAGGGGACTTAACTTCCTGAAAAAGAAAGGACTTAACCTCCTGAAAAAGAAAAGGCTTGACTTCCTGAAAAAGAGGCCCTTCACTACCTGAATAAGAAACTTCTGGGTTCCTGGGCTCTCTTGGCTGATGATTAAATTCCTGATCCTGCCATCTCACAGAGAAATACAAAGAAATCTTGATTGGTAACTATATCATTTATTCATTTAGATTCATTTAATCCAGAATTTCATAACTTTTCTTCTGTTTGAAGAAACTTAAATAGTCTTATAATTGTCTTAAGTGGACTGGCCAACCATCTGGGATAATTTATAATAAGCTAGATTTAGCTATTAAATTCTGGAAGTAATAGAATCTATATATATATCTATTGGGAAATGTTATAAAATCAGTGTAACACAGTATATAGCGTGGGTTATCTATATTAGCTAATATTAATCTTGGTATTCCTAGAGTAATATTTTGTGGTCCTGGGAAGATTATAATAGTTAATATTTGATATAGGATATTCTTTGAATCCAGTTATTAACCCTTTAACCGCTATTTATCTGTTGTTAGTGGTGTTTTCTTTGGAATTCTCTGTATACTCTGTATATGTGCTAGGCTTATATTTTGTAATTGAAGGTATTAACTCAATAGGCAAAATAACTTCTGGGTGTGGCATCTATTTTAAACATGTGGATTAACCCTTGGACTGCCTATAGGTTTTATATATGTTGCTGTAGTCAAAATTATGATAAATGTTGCATGAAGTAATTTTAAGTAGATTATTTGTGTGATTTTGATTGACTATATTAAAGGCAATTCATATATTTTATTCAGAGGTATTCAATATTGAATTCAGTAGATAATTAAATTATAGTGATTTAAATCTGGGATTTTATTCCAGTTATTCTCTAAATTTGATTATTATTGATATATGATACAAGGAATTGTTAAAGGAATTATTTAATTCATCTCACAATACCCCTTACGTCATAATTGGCATAGTCTATACAGTTTCTGGGGCAGAGGTATTAAGAGACACTGCGGCCAACTGTATTATATTAATTGTAACAATCGATTAACCTGTTCTATGCTGCTGAATGCAATTATTGTTATTATACCTCTGAATATACCTATGTGTGGTTAAGCCTTGCACCGCTGGTAATCTTTATGATAATAAGTGTGGTTTGATTTTCTATGTACTTTTTATAATTGCTAATCACTTATATATTTCATTGTTGCTGATACTTGTATATATATTGTATTTTAATAAAATATATATATTTTTGCACAAATATGAAGGATTGATTCTTGTGATCAATTCATTACTGTGAAGTAGCGTGTCAGTACATATTAAAGATAAAGTTCTCGAATTATTTTATTGTCAATTGCCTATTTAAGTGAAGAAATCCAAACTGAGTGGTTCTCTGTTTTAACCCTTTGGATACCTTCATATAAATAGCCCGACATGATACATGTAATGGTGCATTTCTCTGCTGATACCATGCCATGATTTATTGCCCTGCTGGCACCATGTAATGGTGTGTTGCCCTGCTGGTACCATGTAATGGTATGTTGCCCTGCTGGTACCATGTAATGGTGTGTTGCCCTGCTGGTACTATGTAATGGGTTATTGCCTATGTAACACACTTTTGCCCCAGGGGCTGATACCCTCGGGCCCCTTATCCGTGGTTACATCTTCCTGTTTACAAGGGGATCCTGAGTCTCCTTTTTGTGGGAGTTGGGATACATAGTGTTGGCAGTGCCTCCACCTGACTAGGCATCCAGGGCATTGACAGGTTTCCCAGGCAGGAACATAGTAAATAATTACAGCACACTGCGAGAACAGTCAAAACAATATAAACATGTATTAAAATAATACAGTAAGACAAGTAATACAGTGACTGACTAACACACCCTCCCCAAACCACCTGCAGACCCACCCTCCCTAATGGATGAAGGGTACCAGTTGGTGCACAGAAGTGTTGGGGCCCTTTAAGGAAATACACAAGATAAAAGCATCTATATCCACAGAAAGTGTCTTTGATATGTTTTATTACTGTCAGTGATGAACAGACTGCCCTGTCAGTGGGACAGGAGGAGCAGGTCTCTTTCACTGGATCTGCACAGCAGCTCACACTGGATCAGTAGATTTAGGCCTCACACACACCTTCACTGCTGCAGCAAAAATAGGATTTTAGTCTTACCTGTTAAATCCTTTTCCCTTAGTCCATATATGTTACTGGTAACTTTGGGTAGGCAACCTGCCCCTTAAAGTAAGACAGGAAACTTTCTTGAATAAGAAGTGCTGGGTGGAGCCTACCTTCCCTTGCAGCCTGCAGTAGCCAATACTCTCCATTTAGATCGATGACGCTAACTATTGACTAGATAGCCAAAGGGAAAAGAAGACTCCTGTGAGCGTGAACCCGAAAGGACTCCCACGTTCTGCCACAGGAGAGCCAAGCATGGTTCCTTGACAGGGTGGGAGACCAGTAACCTATTTGAACTAAGAGAAAAGGATTTAACAGGTAAAACTAAAATCCTATTTCCTCTGTCGTCCAATATAGGTTACTGGTAACTTTGGGATGTCCAACCATTGAGTTCCCTGAGGTGGGAAGTAAGGCAAGGACCAGGCACAGTGCCCCCAAAGTCACCAGAGCATACATGAGCTAAACAGATCATACACAGCCCTCTAAATATAAAGTGTCAACGGACACGAAAACCGGTGTAAACACCCCAGAAACTGGAACACAGCACACTGAACTAGAGCCAACAGGCTCAACAGTTAAGGAGTACTAAAGGTACCTAGAAAGACCCTAGACAGGCAATACAGCCTCTAGGATCTTCCTGCCAAAACTGGCATCAGCCGATGCCAGCACATCAACACAGTAGTGTTTGGAAAAGGTGTGCACTGACGACCAAGCAGCCGCCTTGCACAAATGAACAGCCAAGGCCTGATTCTTGTAAGCCCAAGAGGCTCCAATAGTCCTGGTAGAATGAGCCGTAACCAGAAAGGGCAACGGCTTCTTCCTCAATTCGTAAGCCTTAAGGATGGTGGACTTAATCCAGGAAGCAATGGTAACCTTAGAAGCAGGCTTACCAGCCCTAGGACCCTCAGGAATGACGAACAACGCGTCAGACTGGCGGATGGACTCAGTACGATGCACATAAAACTTAAGACAGCACACAACATCCAACAAGTGAAGATCCCTTTCCTTGTCAGATGTAGGGTCAGGACAAAAAGAAGGCACCACTATTTCCTGGTTAATGTGGAACTCAGAAAACACCTTCGGGAGAAATTTCTGAGAAGTGGAAGAACCGCCTTGTCCTTATGAAAAACCTAAAAGGGGGGTTTACAAGACAAAGCATGTAACTCCACAACATGGCGAACAGACACAATTGCCAAGAGAAAAGCCATCTTCCAAGTCAGGAGACGTAAAGGAATGGTTACCAAGGACTCAAAAGGTGGACTCTGGAGAACACCTAAGACCAAACTGAGATCCCACTGAGGAGTGGGACTCTTAAAAGCAGGGTGAGCATGAGCAACACCCTGGAAGGAAACCTTGACATCAGGAATAATGGCAAGACGTCTCTGAAAGAAAACAGAAAGCGCAGAAGTCTAAATCTTCAAGGAACTCGAACTGAGACTCTTATGAACCCCATCCTGTAAAAAAGACAGGACCGTAGGGAGGTCAAAGTCATGGGAAAGATCCCTATCAGCACACCAAGATAGAAAGGTAGACCAAACCCGATGGTTTGCCTTAGAAGAAACAGGCTTCCAAGCACGAAGCATAGTAGCAACGACCTCAGAAGAAAAGCCCTTCTTCTTCAAAATTGAGCATTCAACTTCCAAGCCGTCAAACCCAAACGTTCAACTTCTTCCTTCCACAGGAATCCCTGTAGAAGATCCAGATGGTGAGGAAGTCGAAACGATTCTGCCACCGACAGATCCAGAAGCTCTGGAAACCAAGACCAGCAAGGCCAATATGGAGCAATCAGAATGACGTTGCTCCAGACGAAGCTTCCTCAATGCCCTGTGCAACATGGGAAGAGGGGGAAATATGTATGCCAGAAGAAAACTCCATGGACTGGATATGGCATCCACTGCTAGAGCCTGAGGGTCATTCCAACGGGAGCAGAACAGCGGAACCTTCCTGTTGTGTCTTGTCGCCATCAGGTCAATCTGAGGAAGACCCCACTTCTGGACAATGAGATGGAACACCTGAGACACTGATATCTTCAAGAGATCCGTCTGACCCTTGCAGGCCTGGATCACAAACCGTTGAAGTTTCCTCACATGAGACATGGCGAACGGGACTGCTTCCATGATGGAAATGAACTTCCCCACCAGAGACGTCAACTTCTTGGCTGGCACAGGAACCAACTTTAGGACAGTGGATACTTTGCGTGTGATCTTGTGAGCTACCTAGTCCTTGAGGAACACCATCCCCTTCACTGAGTCGAAGAGAAGTCCCAGGTAAACGAGACGCTGAGATGGAACCAGATCCAACTTGTCCATGTTCAAGATCCACCCATGATGGGAGAGAAAGTGAATGCATTCCCTGACCTGGTGATGCAGAAGCTCCCTAGATGCTGCCTACAGCAGGAGATTGGCCATGTAAGGAGTAACTCGGACTCCGGTCCTGTGCAAGAGCGATATCAAGGCACCTAGGACCCGAATGAAGACCTGTGGAGCAGTAGACAGACCAAAGGGAAGACCACAAAACAAAGTTCCCTTGGTCACAGGCAAACTGGAGATATTGCCAGCTCTCTGGATGAAAGGCAATGTGCAGATATGCATCCTGAAGATCCAGGGAGGTGCGAAACTCTACAGGAGACATGGTGGCGATCACTGTCTGCAGAGACTCCTGATGATAATGAGACTTGACCACAATGGAATTGAGATTCTTGAGGTCCAGGATAGGAAGACATCCGCCGTTCTTCTTGTTGACCACAAACAGGTTGGAATAGAAACCGAAACCCTGTTCTGGTTCGGGAACCAGCTCAAAAACCTCTTTGTCTGAAAGGGTCTGAACCGCCCCGGTGAAAAGCCAAAGCTTGTCTGCCGCCTGAGGAGTGTGTGAAAGACTAAACCTTGGCAGAGGAGGAGAGGTAAAGGGGATCCTGTACCCCTCTGTAACGACTTGAAGAACCCATGGATCCGCCACGGAGTCTGTCCAGACAGAGTGGTAAAAGTGCAGGCGGCCACCCACTGATAGTGTGAACCGGGTTTCAACGAGTCATGCCAAAGAAGGTTTGGCAGACTTGGGTTTAGCCGAGGACTGCTTGGGTCTCCACTGCTGTTTAAGCTTGGAGGAGGCACTAGGTGCCTGGGGAACCTCCTGGGTCGCTCCGCGAGCCTCAGTCTGAAAGGGACGAAAAAGCAGATTCCATCTGGACTGTGGCTTCTTCTTGGGGAGGAAAGGCAACAGAGTGCTCTTCCCCCCAGTAGCCTCACTGATGATGTCTTTCAGCTCACGCCCAAACAGAGAGGTTCCCAAAAAAGGCAAGGAAATTAACGTCTTCTTGGAGGTAGTGTCAGTAGACCAGATCTTAAGCCAAATAGCATGTCTGGCCACCCCAGACATGGTGGAAACGCTTCCTACCAAACGTATGTAATCAAAATACTGGGTTTCAGAAATATTAGCTACGAGCCGCAACAAGTCAGAAGTTGGAGCGCCTTGACGGACAGCCACTGTTAGATGCTCAGTCCAAACTGCAGTGGCTCTATTCACCCAAAAGGCCGCAAAAGCAGAACGCAAGGAAGTACCAGCAGCAGAAAAGATTCACTTAAACAAGGCCTCATTCTTCCTATCTGTCCAATCCTTGAGAACAGATACATCCGCCACTGGCAGAGCAGTGGACTTGGAGAGTCTAGAAACCGGGGCATCCACCTTAGGAGGTTGAGTCCACTGTACCAAAGCCGCTTCAGAGAAGGGACACAATTTAGCAAATTTTCTAGACACAGCAAGTTTCTTGTCAGGAAGCTTCCACTCATCCAAGACCAGATGGTCAAGAGTAGGATTGGGAGGAAAGCAGGAGTTGCAACCCCAGTAGCATTGTACACAGAGTTTGCTGTAACGCTACAGCACAGAAACCCAGCTTCGAAGGGGAGCGTGAACGCGCTCCCTGGGGCATCTGGGAAGTCAAGCAGGACATTCAGTCCCGCAGAACGCTGAAGTGCCCGATTTTGATGGGCTAATATATGGACTCGTAAGCAATTTTTTTAAAAAAAAATACACACAGCTCTAATCTCAGGTTAACTATTAAAACTGACTACAAAAGTTTGAATGTAGGTGATAGTTCCGCTTTAAGACTACATGTTCAGTTTAAGAATTGAATCTGATGTACTAAGAAGAATTGGAAAATTCTGGAGGGCAGCCCCTATACCATAGTGACAAATTCCCAACATTCCCACTGATTTAACCAGAGCCTTTATTCCCTTGAATGCTATAGAGGTCTGCAATTCTTTGGAAACCCATAACATTTAAGGGATTAAGAAAGAAACCCATTTAAATCAAAGGAGGGTTTTTATTTGCCCCAGAATTATTCTGGTTCTTCTTAGCTCATTAGCCACCTTCCATGTGCTATATGTCACAATGTAATTGTACAACTAATTTAAGTGACCAGACACCCCTCCCACCCACAACACACACACACACACGTAGGTTACATTAATTCAATCTCACAAACTTCTTTTTGCTGGGTGATGTTCAGGAGTCTGACAGGGGTCATAAATAAGACCTCACATGTTTGGATTAATCCCATGGCAAGTATTTGATTTCAACATGATTTAAATGATCAAAGAGTATAGACCAGAATATGACTAATTATATGGGAAGTGTACCTCACCAGAAAGCATCTTTTATCTAAAAACACATTTTTTTAAAATGTAGACCCCCCCCCCATACACACACACACACACACACACACACACACAGTTTTTATATTTTACTAGCTCTCCTGTGGTATAGAGTGAATGGTGAAAATAGATTAATGGAGCTCTGCATTGACATCAAGAGTGACATTACCACCATAAGATGGAAAAGCCATTGAAAATGCTACACTTATTCTCTCATAAAAAATGAAACGCTAATCATCTGTGATACTTTAAAGGGGAGCTCTCATCTTAGTTAACTGTGGCTTTTTATTACACATCAATGCTGTAGAAGCTGTAATCCATTTTTCATTTGCACTGTAAATCTTTATTTTCAGAGATATTAGCATTTAAAGTCCGGATCGTGACATCACTTGGTTTCAGGATGTGGGTACAGCTCCAGCCTGCAGCCTGTCAATCTTGCACAGTTCCCTCCCCACGGAGTGCCTCCTCTCCGCCTCCTCCTCCTCCTCCGATGATGCAGGATTCCTGTAGATGACCCGGAGCTCTCTCTAACCAAAGTGCGTTCAGGTCATTGTTTGTACACAGACGGAGTGTATCATGCAGTAAGTTCCTTATAATCAGTGCCAGTCTGCTTCTCTCTGTGGCTATTTTTAGTTAGGCAAGCAGACTGGCACATATTATAAGGAACGGAGCGCATGTCTCTGTACAGACAGATTAGTCACTCCAAGGGTAATAGGGAGAATCCAGCACTGGTCCCCTTGCTCACAGTGCTTAGAGAGATCAGCTACACCTCACTGATGAGGCCCAGCAAGGCCAAAACGTATGTCTGGGGTTGACTGCTTCTCTTGTTCAGAGAGGAATTGCCTGGCATTTCGTGGTTGGATTGCTGTAAGGGCAGGTCCAATAAGATATGCTTTAGGATATTTCCTCTCTGTGAAAGGCACTAGTGGGCTAAAAGAGATTGCACCCTGGGTAGGAAACCATTCCTATAGAGCCTGCACATTTGTATTGCAGGTTCATTCCTAGTTGAGTATCTCTAACTTTTAATATACATCTGTACAAACAATGACCTAAACCTGCTTTGGTTAGAGAGAGCTCCGGGTCATCTGCAAGAATCCTGCATCATCGGAGGAGGAGGAGAGGAGGCACTCTGTGGGGAGGGAACTGTGCCGGATTGACAGGCTGTGGGACAGAGCTGCAGCCGCAGCCTGAAAGCAAGTGATGTCACAATCTGGACTTTAAATGCTAATATCTCTGAAAATAAAGATTTACAGTGCAAATGAAAAATGGATTGCAGCTTCTACCACATTGATGTGTAATAGAAAGCCAAGGTTAACTAAGGTGAGCGTTCCCCTTTAAGTATAGTTTTCTTTAAAGGGATAGTATTGTTTCCCAAAAACAGCAGCTCCAATGAATCTTCATAGTATTTGGCCATGGAGAGTGTTATTTCAATACTGTCTGAGTTGTAGTTCAAGAGTAATTGAATGATAAAGTACCCCCTCCCCTTTTACCTAGTGTAAGACACCTTTCCTCACATGTGGAATCTGTTCTTGGGACCAGACAGATCTCAGCAAGGGACAATCTTCTTACTGTGAACATAAGGATAACCCTTCTCCCCTTGACAGGTTTTTCAGGTTTTTTCCTTATGAAGATTGTCCCTCTCTGCAATCCATCCAGACAGTCTTGCTGCTCTGAGGTGAGCAGTAAAAGGGGTGGGAGGTTGATACTTTATCATTCAATTACTCTTGAACGACAACTGTGATAGTATTGAAATAACACTCTCCATGGCTCAAATATTATGAAGATTAATTGGAGCGGCTTTTGTTATGAAACATTACTATCCATTTAAGGGGCAATAAGGAGTTACATCAAGTTTGTAGTCATATTTGTAGTCATATTAAAGGACAATTTGTAAATCTTTATAAAGAAGCTATCACTTTCTCTTTTGGGCAATGTATAGCTCAGGCTGGATATTTTCAATCCCCCTAATGCTCTGCAAACCTTTAGTTACTAATTAAGCCCTAACCGTACCTACTGAAGCAAACATTCAGTTAAAGGAGAAGTAATTCCTAAAATTAACCCCTTCCTTACTTAACTGTGGCCAGAGAATTATAATGTCCCCTAGGATTTTTTCCTTATGTGTTTGTTCAAGAGATAACTCCTTCAATCCATACTGAAGGTCAGGTCCATGGAGGCAGACATGATAGTTGCAAGTAGTTTTTTCAAACTCAAGAAGACAGAATGCATGGTCCTACATAACCAATTATATACCAGAAGGACATGCAGTGTATTTGGAAGCAATGTGTTGCCCACGCCTCTGGTCATTAAATAGTTAGGAATACCATGTGCAGTGGACAAAGTTTCTGTCCTGTGGTTCTGCTAGCAAAAGTCCTGTCCACATCCATGGACCTGACATCCAAGACTGATTGGAGATCCTATCTCTTGAACAAAACACAGGGGCAAAATGTATAGTGGCCAGTGAGATTTTCTGGCCATAGTAAGGTACGTGTGTGTGTATGTGGGGGGGGTAGTATTATGTGTTACTTCTCCTTTATGGTCTGATCAATTTATTACACTACAATTTCATGTTAAAATGAAACACATAAATTGTAATTTTAGTCATTTTATGCCTTTCATCCAAAGATGGCATTTTGCTGGGATGAATAATATTTTAGTGCTTTATTATATGCTTAACTACTTTTTATCCAACACTTACACTAAACTCCAGAACCTAACTAAAAGATTGGCCATGAATCCCTGACCCACTAACATGGTCCTGTAGCTCAGTGGTTAATACATACAATCCCAGATTGTCAATCAAGTATTAGGGAGAAGAATGCTCCACTTCCAGCTCTGATTAGGGACAGAGGGTGGGAGAAGGGAGTGTGAAGTGCCAGATTCTCAGGGAGTAGTCTGACCAGATCTCACCTTTAACTGAAGACACATAGGAAATAGGCATACTTCAGTACTTCACTGAAATCAAAGCAGCCCTGCAGTATGCATTTTTCCAATGTGTCCCCAGTTAAAGGTGAGGTCTGGTCACCCTATCAGGGAGAGAGAGACAGCTGTTACTTACTACATAACCTGCATCATCTCAGTGCGTTTATTAATGTAAATTGATGTCATTTCTACAAGGAGGGAAAAGGAAGAAGTCCTGATTGCCTTAGTTGTGTTCAAGCAATGATCAGGGCCAGATTTCCCATTAGGCTAGGCTGACCAGATCTTACCTTTAACTGGGGACACATAGGAAATAGCCATTTTGCAGTACTTCACTGAAATCAATGCAGTCCTGCAGTATGCATTTCTCCTATGAGTCCACAGTTAAAGGTGAGTTCTGGTCAGCCTGCATTGGGCAGAGAAGGCAAGTTCCTAGAGCAGCACATTTTAAGGGGCACCTTGAACTATTCTGACCACACCCACATTAAGGGTAGTAGCATCTGTATCTGTGCACCATTTAAAATACCCCTTAATTGTCTATTATTTAAACTCTTAGATGCTAGAGTAAGCTGACCAGATCTCACCTTTAACCGGGGACACATAGGAAATAGCCATTTTGCAGTACTTCACTGAAATCAATACAGTCCTGCAGTATGTATTTTTCCTATGCGTCCCCGGTTAAAGGTAAGGTCTGGTCAGCCTATGCTAGAGAGCTCTCCAATGCATTGCAAAGCAATGTGTTGGAGATATCTACCAGACAAAGGGTTAAAATCATTTTCTTTTGTGTTTTTTTTTAAAGAGGCTAAGGGTATTTTTGTGACAGTGGATGGGACTAGAGGTGGAGTTATGTGAGGAGTAGGGGTATGGCCATGGAAGGAGCAGGAGGGGTAGTTACCTAGGGGTGACTGAGATGTAAATGCAGCCCTCAAAGTGATACCATTAAGGGTCTTATGATCAAAAGGAACCTGGAGTAAGTCTGGTTCAAATAAACTGTATCATACGGGGGCACATACAATACTCACAATCCCCATTGATGTAAATGGAGCTTTTAACCACCTGCATTCAGAACTCCCCGTGAAAATAAGAAGGGGAGGCATGTCTGAGCTGGGGGAGGACAAGGAAAGTCAGTAGGTGGGACAGGAAGTGATGGGGAGGAGGTCTTAGTAAGGTCTATATGTATAGGTCAGAGTTATTGATGTACTTCCTTTGCAGTGGACAATGGAACAGCGTCCCTCCCTGTTTGTTTTATGGTTTGGTGTGGGTGTTTGGTACGGGCCTTGTGGCCTTTGGTTATGTCAATTTCTTTAGTCGCAGCTTTGGGGCGCTTTGGGCCCTTGCCAATGTGGAGAAGGTCTTTAAGTTGGTTATGGTTACATGAAGTTGGTAGGCCAGCGGCCTAGGGGCAATTGGCACCCGGACTATGTCGCGGGTTTAGACACCGGCCTCATTGAGCTACATTGACCAGCTAATGGGGTGCGGTATGGTGGAACAAGTTTGGGGTGAGCCAGCGGCTCAAAATGGGGTGAGCCAGCGGCTCAAAAGGTGGTAGGCAGTTTTGGCCTATCAAAATGGAGAGATTGGCAAGGGCTTAAAGTCTGTGTGTTTGTAAAAAGTTTATTATGTAAGTTTAAATAAAGCTGTGGCCTGAGTTAAACCCATAATTGGTTGTTGTGTCTTTACTTGAATCATTCCCCCATGCATAAGACATGAATAGCTGTGTTCAATCTGGTATGTTTGATAACAAACAGAAATAGTGCTAGGTTCAATAAGCTTTAGAGGTGCAATTCTGGAGAAGATCAACTGCATCTTAGTGGATAAATGAAAATTTCCCAAATTCAGATTTACTTAATTATGCTTTTAACCCCTTGAATGCTAAAGAGGTTGCCAAAAAAAACAGAAGTAATTTGTTAGACACCTCTCTAGCATTCATGTGGTTAAAATCTCCATTTAAATTGATGGGAATTTGTATTTGTCCCATGTGGCACAGTTGGCATGACCTAGAATTGATAGTTTATTTCTAAACAGAAAGTTCATAATGCTGAAAGAGCAGACTGCAAGGATTTAGAGTTGTATCGAGAAACTTCACATTTTTTTTCCTTTGCGCTTAAAAAGCAAATTTATTACAAAGATATCACTACAAACCTATTTTATTTGCTGTTAGGGGGACTTTTTAAATAAACAAACAGGTGTTAAAATGGGTCTAACAAGACTCTGTGCATGTTTACTGATGTTACTTGTCAATAAAGCTTTGTGTAGAAAAAAAGGATCTGCCAATTGTTTACCGTCTGATGGTTGCTTAGGGAGATAAGTGTAACTTAGCAACAACTCACTACAGAATACTTAGTTGTTCCTCTGACAGGGATTCTGATGATGCACTAAAACTTCTAGCAGACCTGGAACTGAAAAACCCTGTGATATCCATATGTAAGAGCGAGGGAACTTGAAAGCGAGACTGGGGTCTCTGTGATAAATACTTATAAACCTCGGGAACTGTGTCACGCAATTGTAAGTTGGGCATACTCTGGGACAATGGCCTGTGAAGGGGACCTGTGGTATTTAAATGTGAAAGGGTGATGAAGGGGAGTGTTGATTTCTACTTTTGGGTCCTAGATGAACTTGTTACACCTGCATGTTACAGTCAAGACTGGATTAAAAGATCCACATTTAAAACTGGAGACCAGTCTGCTATTTGCATTCAAAATTGGAATTTACTGTGGTACTTACATATGATACTGATATCACCATGTGTCACTCCCCTTTCAAACTGAGGGGTTCTTGACTTGTGATGTTGACATGTGTGGACTTAGTGAAGTACTGTGGTGCCACATATGAGACTAAGGATGGCCTTATGAGAATCAGATTGGGAAGATCCTTTCATGTGTAGATGACCCTGTAAAACCCCCAAAATAGTGAGGAATAATTTGATACCCTGTAACCCCCCTCTTGAGATGAAAGGTTTTGCAGTATGTAAGTATGAGACTGAGAAAGTCATTGACACTCACATTTAAGGATGAGAAGACATATTCGCAGAACAAAACTGGAGTAATTCTGGGGAAAACAGCGGTACCAAAGGGGATATATAGCAATTGTAATGCTTATTTTAAGCCCTTAAATGCTAAAGTGATCTTTCACTCATCAGTTTGCAACATGTTTTCTATGGTTCAAGTGGGTTAAAACCCCAATTTAAATCAATGAGAGCTCTAGAAATGTTGTCTCATATGGTGCTGTTTGCTCCAGAATTACTCCTGTTTTCTTTTGAACGTAGGGCCCTAAATATTTTACCCCTGTTCAACCGTCCTTAAAAAAAGAGAACACTATATACTTTTTGATCCAGTCCTAGAAAACTGTGAGACTGATGTACTAAGAAGAACTGAGGCAATTCTGTGGAAAACCATCTGCACCATGGGGGAGCAAATAACATGTAATTCATTTAGAAGGGATTTTGTGAATGCTAATTTGTCCCCTATACAGCAGTTGGTTTGCTCTGCAATTGCTACAGTTTCTCTTAGTACATCAGCCTCCCTGTGATATCTATATATATAAACTTGCAATGTGGGACGGCGCTGCCTGTCAGGCTATATAGAGAATGAATGCACACACGGATGCAAGACACACACACACAGAGACACACACGCAAATGCGCACGCATGCACTGAGATGCATAAAGAGCGACACAGACATACACACATACATGCAATGCACAACATGCAGACACATAGTGTGATACAGACATGCAACACACACAGTGAGGAACACACATGCACACACAGAGACACACACACACAGAAGTGAGTCATACGGGGGTGAATTATGTGTCATTGTAATGAGTTTGTGTTTGTACTTATGCCTCCACTGTGGCATTCATTCATATAGTTGAAATGCATGTGGTGATTGCACATACTTTGGTGGAAGGTGGATCGTGCTGGCTCCTGAGGAGTGAGTGTGTGTGAGTGGCATTCATTCATATAGTTGAAATGTATGTGGTGATTGCACATACTATTCTCACTCACACACACACTCAATCACACACACTCTGTCACACACACACTCACTCACACGCAATCACTCACACTCTCACTCTCGCACTCACACGTGCTCACTCACACTCACTCTCACTCACACCCTGGGAGCCAGTGCTATCCACCTTCCACCATAGTCTCACTCACCCACACTCACTCACACCCTGGGAGCCAGCACGATCCACCTTCCACCATAGTATGTGCAATTACCACATGCATTTCAGCTACGTGAATGAATGCCACTCACTCACACTCACTCACACCCCAGGAGCCAGCACGATCCACCTTCCACCATAGTATGTGCAATTACCACATGCATTTCAACTACATGAATGAATGCCACAGTGGAGGCATAAGTACAAATACAAACTCATTACAATGACATATAAGTCACCCCTTTATGACTCACTTCTGTGTGTGTCTCTGTGTGTGCCTGTGTGTTCCTCACTGTGTGTGTTGCATGTCTGTATCACGCTCTATGTGTCTGCATGTTGTTCATTGCATGTATGTGTGTATGACTGTGTCACTCTTTATGCATCTCAGTGCATGCGTGTGCATTTGCATGTGTGTCTTTGTGTGTGTGAGTCTTGCATCCGTGTGTGTGCATTAATTCCCTATATAGCCTGACGGGCAGCGCCTTCCCACATTGCTAGTCCATAGATAAGAATAACCCTTTGAGTGCCAGAGGGGTACACAACACATTGCAAAGCAATGCATTCTGTAACCCTCTGGCACTCAAAGGGATAAATCACACTTACATCTGGGACTGAGGAATACCAACAGCCACATCAGAATGTTTGGACCCTGTGACACTACTGTGTGTCTGCGGGCTCTTGAAGACCATGTATTGGATTCTTAGTAATGTGAGGCATACATTCCTGCTGTGGTAATCTGTGACACATAGGTCATATTTCTTTACCAGACCTACATTTCTTATCATGAAATTTACTTTTGAATTTAAAAGTATAAAGAACATAAGACTTTTTGTGCCATTAGTCACCAATACTTAAAGGCATAGTAATACTTCGTTTTAACTTTATTTTATTTTGTAGGCATTAAAAAAACATGAAGAATGATATAAGTCTTATCTCTCAAACCTTTATGGTTTATGAGATATTCACAAGCAAAGTTCCCCTCCCCGCCCCTTTTACCTAGTGTAAGCCATCTCTTCTCAGATGTGAGTCTGGTTGTATGACAGTACAGATAACAGAAGGGGACAATTTTCTTTGTATGAAAACAATGAAAGCCCTTCCCCCCTTGACAAGTTTTTCAGCTTTTTCCATTATCTTAATTGAAGATTGTCCCTCTCTGCAGTCTACCTGGGCATCTCCCTTCTGATCTGGTTGAACGGGGGGGATACTTTGTTTGTGAATATCTCTTAAACCATAAAGGTTTCAGAGATAAGACGTATATCATTCTTCATGTTTTTTTAATGCCTACAAAATAAAATAAAGTTAAAATGAAGTATTACTATCCCTTTAATGAAGGAGTGAGCAACAGTGGCAAACAGCAAATTAAAGATGTTGGGAGTGGTAGTCCACCAACAGAAGGGTTGGGATGCATGAAAATATGTTAAAGGTGTGCTAGAGTGAGGAGATAACTTCTCCAGTATGATGCAATCTCCATTTACTTTGTTAGTATGGAGCCTATGTACTAAATCTCTCAAGATTCAGTAAACTTTGTACATAGGCTCCATAAAATAACAGTAGAACTGAAGAGTATATCTCACTAGGGAGTTTATCTCAGCGTTAGACATCTTAGTCCTACAGTATGAAAACATTTGTTCTAATCTGTTGCACAGTGGGTCAACATCAAGATGTTCTGTGAGTTTGTCCACTAACTGAGGTCAGCTGAGTATAATAGGAGTTGTAGTCTCAACAAAAGCTGGAGGTTCCTTGGTGCTTACCCTTACCTTGGCCCATTATCTGCACTATGTGACACTTCACAACCGCTTGTTAACACAAATATCTTTTCTAGCATCATCTTCCTTGAACTACATATCCTGATAACTCTGCTGGAAGAAAAGACAGAGGTGCAGCCATGACATCTATATTACCGAGTCAGGAGATGGGGAGAGGTACCTACACCTTTTCGAGCCATCCCAGGGTGGTACAGAACCGTAGGAAGTACAGAGGAATCCAGCCAACTACGTGAGTGTCATATGCACTAATATACACCCCAGCCAGATGTACACTACTAACAAAAGAAGGAAAAATAGAAATCCCAAAACAAAGACCCCCAAGTGCACCTGACTATTGTAGTCGTTATAACACTATAATACTATACTGTGCTGACCACGTTTGTACTATAAGATGTACACTAGGAATGTCAAAAGTTTCCATTTTCCCTGTGGGAATATCAGCAGGAGACATGTTTCACTCTTCCTCGGAAATTCAAACGTGAATCAAAATTACCGGAAGTCAATTTATGCTATGGCCAGAATGCTTAGTCCATTGATTTTAATGGGCTTTACCCCATGCACCAGTTATTAAATTTGCATGCATCAACATGCATGCAGGAATGCACAGATATACATCCAAGCATGCACATGCACAAATTCATTCACTTTTTGGTGGGAAGATGACTATGAAGACAGTATTTTTTACAGGAGTTTCCTTGCTGTTCTTTGCCTACTTCTTCCTGCTGTGGAATTTTCCACCCATCCCTAGTCTGCACTGCATGATGACAATGTTTCATAAAAAATATACTTAATAAGTATTTGGTGCAGTTGGTTTGCACCAGATTGCTCCAGTTCTTCTTAGTACTTCAGCCTCTGTACTGACCCAGCTATACATGCCACAGTATTTACTGGTGAACACCTTATAAAACACTCCTCTGCTAAATTAATCCTGCTGCACAAGTATAGCTGAATCAGTGAAGGAAATGCTGTGCATCAACCACTGTACTCCTTAATGTGGCTCATTGAGAATCCCCTATATATCAATGTTATTTCTCTGATATGGCTGTAGTTTATTGGAAAACTATTGTTATTTAAATTAACATTTTGGATTTCAGGGACGCTAGAGAGGTTTCCAATACATTAGAGACCTTTCTAGCATCCAAGTTGTTAATTTAAATAACAGTGGTTATCTAATAGACTTTCTAAAAATAGAATGTTAACAGTGAACTTAACCTGACTTTTTGATTTTTATATATCCTGCAAGTAAAAAAGGAGTATTTCAGATACCTCCAGTGAAATAAATATCATTTGCATAGAAAACATGAGAGGCTTATAAGAACAAACAAATATCACAATGGCCTGTTCTACGGCTAGTCACCGCTTAGAAGCATCACATTGTAGCTCTCTAGTGCCATTACAATAGGATAAATTTCCACTTACACATTCGACTAATTCTACCCAAAAGGGAGGTCCAGTTCCAAAATGATGGGCAAGTTCCCTCTGCACGGAAACACCAACTAACCCCAGAAGTACGTTTCGGCCTTGTTTGCCTCGTCATTGAGGTCTAATATGTATGTGGAAATGTCTCCACTGTAATGGCACTACAGAGCTAAAACGTGATGCTTTTGAGCAGTGACTAGCTGTAGAAAAGGCCACTGTGCTACTTGTTCGTTTTCAGAAGTCTCTCACATTTTGTGTATTATTTTGAATACTCTTAGGGAGTCTCCCTAAGAGTGAAAGGTAATCCATACGTAAACCCTTGTTCTCAGTGCCTAGGGAAGCCAGCTGCATCTCACAGATGAGGTCTAACAAGGCCAAAATGTATGTCTGGGGTTAGCTGGTGTTCTCATGCAGGGGAGACTTGTCTGTCATTTTGGAACTGAACCACTCTTTTGGGTGGAATTAGTCTAGTGGAATTTCTCCTCTGTAATGGCATTGGAGAGCTAAAATGTGATGCTTCTGAATGGTGACTAACTGTAGAACAGGCCATTGTGCTATTTGTTCTTTCTTAGAAGCCTCTCACATTTTGTATATGTATTTTGAATGCTCTTAGGAGGTCTCCCTATGAGTGAAAGGTAAGCCAGACATGGACCCCTTGCTCTCAGTGCCTAGGGAATCCAGCTGCACCTCACTGATGAGTCCCAACAAGGCCAAAACGTACATCTGGGGTTAGCTGGTGTTCCCGATAAGGGGAAACTTACCTGTCATTTTGGAACTGGACTGCCCTTTTGAGCGGGATTAGTCTAATATGTATGTCTGGGGTTAGCTGGTGTTCCTGCATGAGGGAAACTTGCCTAACATTTTGGAACTGGACCGCCCTTTTGGAAGGGATTAGTCTTAATATGTATGTGGAAACTTCTACTCTGTAATGGCACCAGAGAGCTAAAATGTGATGCTTCTGTGTGGTGACTAGCCGTAGAACAGGCCAATATTCTATTTGTTCTTTCTCAGACGCCCCTCACATTTTGTATATATGTTTAATGTAATCATCTCATTGATGATAGAAATTGTAGTCCTGAACATCTGGAGGGCCTCTGGGTTCCCACCAAGGTCTAAAAGTGGGATACCAAACTTTGGTGACATGGGATCTACTATTTCATAGTCATCCTGTGATGGTCTGTTATCTTCCCAGAACACGTCACCTGTCCCTCTCCCTCACATACAGCATTGCACGACATATGTTTGTTTATATTGCCTGACCATGTAGAATAAAACTGGTATAAAACAGCATGTACAACAGAGTAAAATATATGTTAGAAATAAGTAATTCTGGGGCAAACTGTACCATAGAGCACACATAAACTTTCTGAAATTTACAATTTATTTAACACCTGACTGGCAGAGTTATGTGGCTTTTAACCCATTGAATGATAGACCTGTATCCAATATATTTAGAAGGAATGCTTTGGAGACTGCTTTAGCATTGAAGAGGTTTAAAATCCCATTTAAATCAATGGGAATGTTTAGCCGTCTGTTGTGGTGCAGTGTATAAATGACAAGTCCTGTGAGGGATTCCTATGGAAATGTTAAAAAAAAGAACTGACCCTGAGATCTTTGAAATAATAACCCTTAAACCTTTGAGTGCCACATACCTCTCTGGCATTCAAAGGGTTAATGTTATCCAGAAAGTGGATTCAAGGTGATATTTGACCTAAGCTAGA
Source organism: Rhinophrynus dorsalis (assembly GCA_037306005.1). NCBI lineage: Eukaryota > Metazoa > Chordata > Amphibia > Anura > Rhinophrynidae > Rhinophrynus > Rhinophrynus dorsalis. Next base: position 241,214,807 of record CM074720.1, on the reverse strand, counting down.
GGTGCGTCAAGGAACCTTTTGTGTTGATCATGTATTGGGTAGCACTGGACTCTCCCATCCTGAGAATTTGTCCTTCACCTTGAGATTTGGTCAGATCCCTGAGTCTCAGGGTCAGAGTCTGAGAGTTCCTATGTATTCCCATAAATATGTCATTGATATTAATAATAGACGTGTATCTGATAAATTGACTGCATAGGTGAATATTTTTAAAATGCCCAGTAGGTGGCAGGTCTGTATTCCTCTAGCATTTCAGGCATTCATATTCATGTGGATTCTGACATATTAGCTCCTGCAAAGCTACAACGACATAGAGTTGCTGCCAAATAGGTTGGTTCCTCAGATCTGTAGGAGTTTATGTGGTTATTTTGCCAAGTAAGTAACAAATTCCTGTCAGAATTGCAGATGTTAATATGGTTACAAACTGTGGCTGTATTAACCCATTGAGTGTCAGAGGGGTACGTAGCACGTTGCAAAGCAATGCTTTGCATACCCGTCTGGCACTCAAAGGGTTAACTCCTTCAATGTAAGAACTGTTTGATAAACACTATTCAGCTTGAATCTTCCACTTAGTTATCTACTTGTAGATCACAGTCTTCCTACTGGGCAGTCAGTAGAATCCCTTGCTCACAATGCCTAGAGGTATCAGCTGCATCTCACCGATGACGCCCAAAAAGGCTGAAATGTACGTCTGGGGTTAGCTGTTCCCCTTGTTCAGAGATAAATTGTCTGGCATTTAGTGCCTAGACTGTCATTTTGTCAGGACCTGTATGATATGCTTCAGAAGATGTCATCTCTGTGTATGGCAGTGGTGAGCTAAAAGAGATTGCACCCTGGGCACAGGCCATAGTCCTAGTGAGCTTTTTTTCATGTATTTGCAAGCTCATGAGCCTAGTTGAGCATCTCTGATCTTTCTTTCTGCATATGCAAATTGCTGTTGGTCACCCTAAGAGTAATGGGGGGATTCAGACATGGATCCGTTCCTCACAGTGCCTAGAGGGATCAGCTGCGCCTCTCTGATGAGGCCAAAATGTACATCTGGGGTTAGCTGTTACCTTTGTTCAGTGAGGACTTGTCTGGCATTTTGTGGCTGGACTGGCATTTTGGCAGGATCTGTATGATATGCTTCAGAAGATTTCCTCTCTGGGAGCAGGATGCAGTCCTAGTGAGCTTTTTTGCAGCACGCTCATGAGCCTCTCTGACCTTTCTTTCTATAGAGGATCAGACTTTGTAATGTATACACAAGAGTGAAAAATATATTCTGTACTAACTGTAAAAAAATGACCAGTTTCATGATGTTTGAGGTAATATGTCACTCTCTTAACAACCACAAGCCACGAGAGCTGGTGGTGAAATGAAACAAACCTGGAGAAAAACGCATTTATATATTGCTTTCAAAACGTCACAATTTAAAATAATTTAAATCAACCAAATATTGTTTAACCCCATGCCGACAATGGACGTACATGTACGTCCCGCAGAAACTGTCACTTAGTGACAGAGAACGTACATGTACATCCAGGAAGTAATTCGGCAGAATGCTGAAAAAAAAAAAAAAAAAAAAAAACGTTGTTAAGTGCGTCACTAAGGGGTTAATCTATTGTGAGACAATGTCTAGGAACATTGTTTATTTATTTAATTGATTGCTTGAAATGTAAATGGGAAAAGCTGTGTATCACTCAAATTTTTCTGAAAATCTGAGAATCTTGGAGGCAGATTAAACCAGACCCGTCACGGTGAATTAAAGCTACCTATATCCCGTACTATCCATTTTTATGCAAAATAAATAATTTTAACCCTGTTGTCCCTATGTCCCCTATAGAACAGCAAAGAAAATGTATTGCTTCACAATGAGTTTGAGACCTCTCTAGCAATAAAGTAGTTAAAATCCCCATGTATTAAATGGAAATTTTAGGAATTTGTATTTGTTATCTATGGTGCAATTATTTTCCCACTTAATTGCTGTTCTTTTTGATCCCCCTTTTTCGCTTGGAACTGTTACCTGTATTAACTGTAATTGCACCCTTTCATCAGTAGAGGGATATTATTACAGGCTGAGACAAATACTTCTAAACTACAGCTTATTACACTAGTCATTCATATTAACATTATTGATTTATGCACTTTTGAGTTTTGCTGTTATGGCCCTATGAAAATATAGACAGCACCTCAGGTTAAACTGGGCTCCTTCTTTCTTTCCATTTCACCCTCTGTTTAGGATATGGCAGCCTGATACTGAGACTGATATACCAAAAAAAGAGGTACAATCCTGTAACTGATCTAGTGCACCACACAGAACACAAATAGCCTCAGACTGGTCTAGTGTGCCATAGAGAACACAAATAGCCTCAAACTGATCTAGTGCTCTATAGGGAACACAAATAGTCACAAACTGATCTAGTGCGCCATAGAGAACACAAATAGCCTCAAAATTCCTCCTGACTAAATTGGAGTTAATAACCCTTTGACACCAATACTTTGCTTCACAATACATTGATCTTTCTAGCATTCAAAGGGTTAAAAAAAAAACTACTTAAATCAACCACAGAAATCATCAGCTTCGATGTGGATGATGTACTTAGAAGAATTGGGGAAGTTCTGGAATTAACCAATTGCACCATAGAGGACATATTAAATCTCCAATTGATTTAAATGAAGCTTTTAACCTTTAAAGGCTAGGAAGGCCTCAAAAACTTTGCAAAGCAATGTATTGGAGATCTCCATTGTTCAAGGCCCATATAAGTCAATAGTATTTTTACCTATGGTGCAGTTGGTTTGTGCCAGTATTACTCCGTTTCTTCTAAGAACCTCAGCCTCGTAGTGGGATGAATATGTGAATTTGCCAGTGCAGCCACCCTAGTATTGGAGTCTGATGCCAGTGGCTGTACTGAAAGGGACACTAATGTACCAGAAAAAAACATTCTTCTTTTGTAGTGTTTAAAAAAAATAAATTATGTGGCACAAATCCTATCTCTCAAACCTTTATGGTTTGAGAGATATTTATATGTAAAGTTTCCCCCTCCCTTCCCTTCTCCTGACGTCAGCGTCTAGCTGACAGCAGGAGATCCTGGTCCTGGGACCAGCCGGCGACTCTTCAGCCATGCTTAAATCATGTTATTGCAAAATAATTACTTCATTGGAAAGGTCTACAAAGTGTGCCTGGTTTGCAAGCACACTTTGTAGTCTGTTCCAATGAAGTAATTATTTTCCAGTATCGCCATTGCTTTACAGCTGACATCAGGAGAAGGGAAACTTTACATGTGAATATCTCTCAAACCATAAAGGTTTGAGAGATAGGATTTGTGCCATATGCATTATTTTTTTTAAATGCTACAAAACAAGATTTTTTTTTTTTATGGGGCATCACTGTCCCTTTAATGGTATGCACTACCGAGTATGACTACTATAGTGCATATCAGCAGAAACACTTCAGCATAGGACTTTAATGCAAGCATGCCCTGTATCCCTGCCCCATAATATGAGAAAGGAAATGGAGTACACTAACACCATTTCCTCTATGCCTTGGTTAGTACATGGGGAGAGGAACACTACCCCAAATTGCCGACAGACTGCCTCCTTGCTCTCTCCTTGGTACAAGCAGCATTAAGAGAATGATTTTGTGAATATGTAGCTTAGGTTAGACAGGTGTGGGGCATATTCCAAAGCCTATTATTGTGCAGAATCACCGCAGTGTCCTGAACCAATTCGTAAATTCTAATGTTTTGTTAACATTTTAATGCAGGACCTAGAATAAAAATACAGGTTACCATGGACTTATAAAATAGATTTTATTGTTGCAGAAGCCACAGTAGAAGTTATAATTAGAGTTCTCCATGGACTACTCCAAAGGTACTACTACATACTTAGGGCTGTATGCGCAACAAAGAGGAGGAATTCTGAGGCAAACCAAGTGAACGACAGTGGAGTGTGTTTACCTGTAAGCAGTAAATTGATCATACATGCTTGTATATACTCCAGAGTGCAAGTGCAGCTGTGTTGGTGAATTCATACATTTATAACACCTGTCCCCCCAATAAGAGGTATGTTTTTTTCTCACTCTCATTTAAACACTGCTTTAAGGTACTAACTGATGGCAGTACTTATTCTGCTTATTGGCCACATGAGTACCAGAGGGTTGTGCGATGCATTGCTTCCCAATGAGTTGCGCAGCCCTGTAGTCCTCAAGGTGAATGGCCCACTCTTATGGCTTAATTCACATAGGAATGCTGTTGTTTCACAGCTATGCAGTAATTTTATAAATCCAGAAACATTTTGTACAATTTTAATCATGCTAGCACTGATTTGGGAAATTACACAGCACTAAAAGGTCTTGTTACATGGACAATTGCATTATACTGTAGATGATAGGTTTCCTTTAACGGCTATATGTTTGGGTGACTATCTTCCTTATAGAGTATAAATTACATGTCTTTTATCTATCATTGACCACATACTCACAGTATGATAAACTATATTTTCTACAGGAAATTAGATTCAGTGTAACCTATCTGAAAGTTTGTTTTATGTAAATCTGTCTTTTTTCTTCTTCTCTAAGGTCTGAAGAAACATTCATTTATGGAAATATTATGTATGACCGAAGGGTGGTGCGAGGCAATACTTATGCACAGCATATGTTACCTTTGGTAAGAAGAACAATTAATATGTGAAAGGAACACTGGGGGATGTACTAAGGTGTGTTAAAAGAGCAATAAACTCCTCTGTGAGAAACTCAGCAACCTAAGAGGTTTTAGTGCATAGGTTCCATAGAATAGCACATGATTTGGAAAGTTTATCTCATTTTTATTTCACCCTAGTGCACCCCTCTGAGAGCCTTATGTATCAAGTCAAAGTAGAGAATTTGTGGGGAAAACCAACTGCACTGTAGGGAACAAAATTCCCCAAAGTCCCTCAGACCCCTTCCTTTGGCAATTATTTTTATAATATGGGGCTCCAGGCTCCCACCTCCCTCCCATCTGCCCCAGGGAGCATGTTCACGCTTCCCTTCAGTGTGGTGTGAATAGCTTCTATCTTTACAGCAAGCTCCGGTTTCAGTATAATGATAACCAGAGCTTGCCATAACGATAGAAGCGATTCACACCACACAGAAGGGAAGCATGAACGCACTCCCTAGGGGAGGTGGGAGGAGAATTAAGTAGCACTGGGAAGTCATGAAGACCTGTGCTGAAGATTCAGCGTGCTACATTATTTGGAAGTGCACAGCTTGAAGATTAAATATCTTTAAAAATAGGTAAATTAAAAAAAATAACAATTAATTTCCTAATACTACTTTAATAACTAAACATATGGTGAAAACTTTTTAAGAGGTGAATGTTCCCCTTTAATATCGAGTATAATTATAAACATCTCTTTCCCCTTCCAGTGGTATAAAAAGGAAGAGGACCTTGGCAATTAGTTTATTTATACAGAGTCTTCTGACCCATGTTACTTTAAATTAATCATTTATCCTACCTATGTTAGAGTAGAATTAAGAGCCAAATGACTCCTCTCTTGCTTTATTTAATTAATATGTGGACTCTGAACCCCAAATTTATAGTTCTTAATTATAGGGTGATAGGATAAATTAATATAAGGTCTTTGCATCTTATTTTAATCTATTGTTATGGAGGAAATAATAAATTAATTTTGGATATATATGGGCAACATATAATAAAAGAAAATATTATGGGGTTAATGGATTCCATATTATTACTATTTTGTTTAATTGTTTTATAGAAGGAGGATCAAAAATGCAGCATATTATATTTGAGGTCTTGATGGGTACATGGTGGGATGAGGTTATCCTCTCATGATTTATGTAAGAAAAATTCGGCCTTAAAATGTTATTTTGTAAATGACCAACTGCTCCTTTGCCAGGAGACTGGAGAGCATTGATTGCAATGCATTCTCAACCCAACTAGAAGGATTAATCATAAGCCAGCCTGAAATATTAGGTGATGGTAGGGTCTGTAATTAAGATAATGCTAGTTAACCAATCCTTGGCCCGTTATTAAAGCGGAACTACCATGTGCAGTAAAGTCGCCCTGCAGTAATTAGGCAGGTGGTGACTAGCTTCATAAGAGTTCTCTTACCTCTCACAACAACAGGATGCTAGAGAAATCCTTAATCGGACTGGAAGCCAGGTATCAGCGCACACATCTTGTCTGCACGCCTGCACCATCAGTCCCGGTTTCCCTACAGAAGCGTTGCACTGGTCCGAATGGCACCGGAAGGGACTGACAGTGCAGGTGCACAGACTGCGCTAATCTGCCCGTCAGTCTCGCAAGATTAAGGATTTCTCTAGCATCCTGTCGTTGTGAGAGGTAAGAGAACTAGTGATGAGCGAGCACCCCAATGCTCGGGTGTTCGGGTGCTCTGACCGAGCACCCCCTGAGGCTCGAGTGCTCGGCCGAGCACCCGAGCCCCATTGAAGTCAATGGGAGGACTCGAGCATTACACCAGGCACCCCCTGCTCTGATGAGGGGAGGGTGCCTGGTCCATAGGAAAAGGGCAGAAAAAGATGGAAACACTACAGAAATGGTTCAGGGACAGCATAGGGAGGATGTCTGGATGCATCTTGGACTCCAACATCGCTGCTGGGAACGATCTTTCGCCCGTAGTACGCCATTTTTACAGACTGACCATAAAACACACAAAAAGGAAAATAAAAACGACTTTAGGCGAAAAATTGTTACCAAACAATATTTGCTGTATATTTACTTGTATATCATCTGCAAATTATCCCAAAAATTTCCTTGATTTTCGGAAGTGAGGCCATGATTAAGAGGGAAACGTGCGCAGAGGCAAATTCTCTCAAAAATTTCCTTGATTTTCAGAACTGAGGCCATGATTAAGAGGGAAACGTGCGCAGAGGCAAATTCTCCCAAAAATTTCCTTGATTTTCAGAACTGAGGCCATGATTAAGAGGGAAACGTGCGCAGAGGCAAATTCTCCCAAAAATTTCCTTGATTTTCAGAACTGAGGCCATGATTAAGAGGGAAACGTGCACAGAGGCAAATTCTCCCAAAAATTTCCTTGATTTTCAGAACTGAGGCCATGATTAAGAGGGAAACGTGCACAGAGGCAAATTCTCCCAAAAATTTCCTTGATTTTATTGAACTGAGGCCATGATTAAGAGGGAAACGTGCGCTGAGCTGACCATCTAAAACATTATGGGTGAGGGTCTGCTGCAGAGCTGACCATCCTAAACATTATATGCGAAGGCCCGCTAGTGAGCTGACGCTATAAAACATTATATGAGAGGGCCCGCTAGAGAGCTGACCCAATAAAACATTATATGAGAAGGCCCGCTGGTGAGCTGACCTATATAAAAATTGGCAAACAGGGCCCGCTGGTGAGCTGACCCTATATAAAAATTATATCACAGGGCCCGCTGGTGAGCTGGCCCTATATAAAAATTATATCACAGGGCCCGCTGGTGAGCTGGCCCTATATAAAAATTATAGCACAGGGCATATGGAAGAGGAGGAGGAGGATGAGAAGATTAAGAGTCAACCATATACCCGTTTTTTGGGTGGAAGGGGTGAATGGGAATACAGAGTATTCCCATCATTGTAAATAACATATATAAAGTTAGTTTATGTTCCCCCGGGGCTTTCCTCCAGTGGAGTGGAGAAGTCAGGGGAAATCCAGGCCTTGTTCATTTTTATAAGTGTCAACCTATCAGCATTTTTGGTGGAAAGGCGGATACGCTTATCTGTTATGATGCCACCAGCAGCACTAAATACCCGCTCAGACAGAACGCTGGCGGCAGGGCAGGCCAGCACCTCCAAGGCGTAGAGTGCCAGTTCATACCACGTGTCCAGCTTGGACACCCAGTAGTTGTAAGGCACAGAGGGATCATTGAGGACGCTGACACGGTCTGCTACGTACTCCTTCACCATCTTCCAAAACTTTTCCCTCCTTGTGACACTAGGCTGCGCATCAGGGTGAGGGTGCTGGCGGGGTGTCATGAAGGTGTCCCACGCCTTGGAGAGTGTTGCCCTGCCTTTCTCGGAACTGCTGTGTGCTCCCCTTTTCTCCCCTTCTCGGTTGGCCAAGGTAGCACGTACTCTGCCGCCAGCGTTGTCAGATGGAAAATTTTGGAGCAATTTTTCGACAAGAACCTTCTGGTATTGCACCATTTTGCTTGTCCTCTCCACCGGAGGAATGAGAGATGAGAAATTCTCTTTGTAGCGGGGGTCCAGAAGGGTGAACACCCAGTAATCCGTGTTGTTTAAAATGCGTATAACGCGTGGGTCACGGGAAAGGCAGCCTAACATAAAGTCAGCCATGTGTGCCAGAGTACCAACAGGCAAGATTTCGCTGTCCTCACCAGGAGGATGACTCTCAATATCCTCATCCTCTTCCTCCTCTTCTGCCCACCCACGCTGAAGAGATGGAACTAAAGTTCCATGGCTACCCTCTGTAGCGGAGGCAACCGTGTCTTCCTCCTCCTCCTCCTCCTCCTCCGCCTCCTCCAATTGTCGCTGAGAAGACGAAGTGAGGGTGCTCTGGCTATCACCTTGTGTAAGCTCTTCCTCCCCCATTTCCACCTCTTCCACATGCAAAGTGTCGGTTTTAATTGTGAGCAGCGAGCGTTTCAGTAGACACAGAAGTGGGATGGTTACACTGATAATAGCGTTATCGCCGCTCACCATCTGTGTCGATTCCTCAAAATTGCGTAAAACCTCGCAGAGGTCTGACATCCATTCCCACTCCTCACTTCTGATTACAGGAAGTTGAACGGAGAGGCGACGACCGTGTAACAGCTGGTACTCCACTACTGCCCTCTGCTGCTCACAAAGCCGGGCCAACATGTGGAAGGTGGAGTTCCAGCGCGTGCTCACGTCACACAGCAGCCGGTGAGCTGGCAATTGTAAGCGCTGCTGCAGCTTCAACAGGCCGGCCGAAGCTGTAGATGACTTACGGAAATGTGCACACACGCGGCGCACCTTGGTCAAGAGATCATGCACATTGGGGTAGGTTTTTAGAAATCGCTGCACCACTAAATTAAATACATGCGCTAGGCATGGTACGTGTGTGAGCTTGCCGAGCTCCAAAGCCGCCACCAAGTTACGCCCATTATCACACACAACCATGCCTGGTTGCAGGTTGAGTGGCGAGAGCCACTGCTCGGTCTGGTGACTAATCCCCTGCAACAGCTCTGAGGCCGTGTGCTGTTTGTCCCCAAGGCAGATCAGCTTCAGCACGGCCTGTTGACGCTTCCCCACTGCAGTGCTACACTGCTTCCAGCTACTGGCTGATGGGGGAGTGGCGCTGCGTGTAGAGAATTCGGAGGTGGAAACGGAGGAGGAGGAGCCAATAACGTAGGTGCTGGTGGAAACCCTGATGGAGGTAGGGCCCGCAATCCTCGGCGTGGGTAGCACCCGTGCCATCCCAGGGTCCGAGTCGCTCCCAGCCTCCACGACATTCACCCAGTGTGCCGTCAGGGAAATGTAGCGTCCCTGGCCACAAGCACTTGTCCATGTGTCAGTCGTTAAGTGGACCTTCCCAGTAACTGCGTTGGTCAGGGCACGGGTGATGTTACGGGACACATGGTGGTGTAATGCGGGGATGGCACACCGGGAAAAGTAGTGGCGGCTGGGGACCGCGTACCGAGGGACAGCTGCTGCCATCAGGCTGCGGAAGGACTCAGTGTCCACAAGCCTAAATGGCAGCATTTCGATGGCCAGTAATTTTGAAAGGTGTGAGGTTAGTGCTATGGCCTGTGGGTGGGTGGCTGGGTACTTTCTCTTGCGCTCAAATGCCTGGGGTAACGACATTTGGACGCTGTGCTGGGACAGGGAAGTGGATGTGGTCGCTGATGGTGCTTCAGATGGTACAGGTGCAGGGCGGGAGGTATGCGGGCCTGCGCCTTCGACAGGCGATTGGCCGGCACCGAAAACAGGGGAAGAGGAGGCAGTGGTGTGGCCTGCAGACACAGATGGGCGATCCAGGCGTTCCTCCCACTTACTACGGTGCTTGGATGCCATGTGTCGGATCATGCTGGTGGTGGTGAGGTTTCTAGTGTTCATGCCTCGGCTCATTCTGGTGTGGCACAGGTTGCAAACTACAATTCTTTTGTCGTCCGCACTTTCCTTAAAAAAACGCCATACCGCGGAACACCTACCCTTTGGCAAGGTAGATTTACGCAAGGGGGTGCTCCGTGGAACATTTGCGGGCCGGTTTGGTGCGGTCCGCCTTCTTTCTGTAGCCACACCACTGCCTCTTCCAGCCTGTTGCGGTGCTGCAGATGGCTCACCCTCAGGACTGCTGACATCGCTCGGCTCTACACCTTCCCAGGTGGGGTCAGTCACCTCATCGTCCACCAAGTCCTCCTCCACTTCCTCACTCTGATCATCCTCCTCAAGTCTTGATCCCACCACATACTCAGTCATTGACAACTGTATAACATTCTCCTCAACAAGGTCTTGAGACGGAAATAGTGGTTGATTTAATGGCAACTGTGTCTCATCATCATCATCATCATCATCCACTACTTCCTTTGACCTTAAATGCCGTTCACATCTGTCATCTTCTTGTGATTGGGTAGCCTCTAGAGGTTGTGAATCAGGGCACAAGATGTCATGTTCCTCTGCAAGCGTGCTTGGAGAGAGGGTCAAATGAAGGATTGGTGATGAGACGAGCTCCTCACTATATCCCAGTATGGGATCACTTCTTTGACCAGACCGTGTATGGTGGGAGGAAGGATGATCAGAGTGAGGATTATTTTGACCAGACTCTTGGCTACTGAGAGTGGACTTGGTGGAAGACAGGGTGGTGCTTAACCGACTGGAAGCAGTATCAGCTGTCATCCAACCAACCACCTGTTCGCAGTGGTCGGACCTCGAGAGTGATGTCCTGCGACGCCCTGTAAAATTACACATGAAGCTAGGTATGGTGGATGTCTTTCTTTCTTGTGCTCTGGCACCAGGCACAGTTTCTCCGCGTCCTGACCCGCGCCCTGAACTTTCAGGATCACGTCCACTTCCCCGTCCCTTTTTACCCGCCTTCTTCATCTTACACAGAATATGTGACTTTAATATTTGAGTTTGAAAACTTAACACTATTTCTTACTATTCTGCAACTGTGCAGAGTACACAGAATAGGCTGCTAAACGGCGGTGATACACACTGAATGGAATATGTGACTTTGATATTTGAGTTTGAAGACTTAACAGAATGTGCTCTAATCTGCAACTTTGCACACTAAACAGAATGTGCTCTAATCTGCAACTTTGCACACTAAACAGAATGTGCTCTAATCTGCAACTGTGCACACTAAACAGAATGTGCTCTAATCTGCAACTTTTCACACTAAACAGAATATTTTTTTTTTTTTTTTTTCCCCCACACAAAATAACCTGCTGCCCCCACACACAGTAGTCCTAAAAAGGACTTTTGGTTCTTTTTTTTCACAATTTTTGTTTTTTTCCTCCCTACACTGCCTTTCCCTTCCTATCCTCAGCTCTCCCTGGCTCAGACTGAGCCGAACTCGATGGTCAGGTGCTATACAGCACCCGACCACGGGTTCTGGCCAGCCAATCAGTGTAATGCCAGCAGCCAACATGGCTGCTGGCATTACACCGATGTCAGAGCCTCCCTGCACGTTTATTGGCTGCGCAGCAGCCGCAAAACGTGCGGGGAGGAGACCCGAACATGGCGGTCGAGCACATGCGGTACTCGTACGAGTACCGCCATGTGCCGAGCAGAGCGATGCTCGAGCCGATCCGAGCATCGGCCGAGCATGCTCGCTCAACACTAAAGAGAACTCTTATGAAGCTAGTCGCCACCTGCCTAATTATAGCAGGGCAACTTTACTGCACATGGTAGTTCCGCTTCAAACAACTCATTGCAAGGAAATGTACTTCACTACTCTCCTGAAAACAGCTGTACTAAGGAGGTCATTTGTGTGTTGGGGGAATATGTATGGGGCAAGGGACACTGGGTTCAGACAAATTAATAGGGAGGGTGATGATTACCCCCTTCCCCTTCTGTACTTAACCAGTTGCAGGGAAATAAGCACTGAAAGAGCCTGATTTCCCTGCTCCTTTGTACTGTTTCTATTGCACACTGGTAGTTACATGCTTGGTGTTACTCCCTTCAAACACACCTCCATTGCTGAGAAGGGGCAGGGAAAGTGCAGATACCATTTCTAGATGTAACTGCTTTCTACATAGGTGCAAAACTGATGCAAGTAATTGCACTTTCAATGCATTTCCTGCTGTGCATAAGCAGTGGTCTTGCTATGTTATGTGCACTATTACATCCATTCTTATTAAATACCTCCACCTTCATTATTCAGACTATTTAATTTATTTAATTTACATGAAAGGAAGGAAACAACAACTGCGCTCCAGACACACGTGAAATACAAAGTACAATAGATTTCACATATATTTTAAAACTCTTTTGCTCATTTGGCTGTGATGGAAAGAGTAAACATTCAGAATATAACTAGTAAAATGCTAGAATATATCTTAAAACCAGAGAGCGTTATAGGGACTTTGACACCTAATTGACTCCCACAAGTCCTAGTCATAAAGTCTAGAGCAGGGATAGTCAATTGTTGGACCTCTAAATGTTGGAGACTGTAATGGAAACCAAGGACGCCAGGTTGTCCGTGGCTGTTGCACTGGGTTTCCCTCTCCTTGATGCGGCTACAAGTGGGTAGCCGTGCCGGTCTTCCTGGAATGAAGCTTCTGTGAATGGGGATCAAAGGGGACCCTTTAGACCATTTATAAAATAAAGGACAGCACATAGTTCAATTCCACAACAAATTATGTTTATCTGGGGACTGGGGGACATTTTTATACAGTACAAAACAGAAGGACAAAGAAACATAATTCAATCTTGCTGCTCCGATCTCCAACCAATAGGAAATCGAAGCGTCAAGTGACACAACAGTGGCGACCAATCCGGACCTGGCTGTATTCTAATCATACTGTGATTGAATTACCTGGGTCCGGCAGACTAATTCAGTCTTGTCGCACTGGCTCCCCAGCCAATGGCAACCGGAGCCCCAAGATGGGGACAGCTGGTGACCAATCACAAAGCCACCTACTTGTCGAATACACATTTAAACATAGACATCACATTTTACCATAGAATGGTAGGAGGCCAATCAGAGCCGCCTACACACTACAACACCGTAAGCGGACAATCAGAAAGCTGCCTACTTTCTAACATACAGGGGTGGCCAGTTCTTTTTGCCCCTGACTTTAAACTGTAGTAATGGCCACAGGCCCATTACAAAGGAGTACTAACCTTTGTCTGGTTGGGGATAATGGGAGTTGTGGTCCCCAACAGCTGGTAATCCCACAATTGACTATCCTTGATCTAGAGATTTACTGTTATCACATGATTAGCTCCTTCATGTGGTGCACAAGGTTTGATCAGTCACTGCCTGCATCATATTTACTGACTAGATTCTGAGCAATCTGTGAGTCAACCAAGACAGCGTAAGTGACCAATATAGTAACAGGGTAACATTATAATTTAGAAGATATGAGTCATATTAGTCCTAACAAAAGCAGCACAGTAACAATGTATCTTGGACACAGGTACAAACAGAATGATCATTGCAATCTCTGTCTCCCATCACACACCCAGATACTAATCCAGGACATTGTGTGAAGCTGCTTTGTACTGCATGCTTCCCAGAGATCAATACAGACATGAGATCACTTCATTATCCTGTCCTTTTTCTGTGGTAGCATTTCATGCAAAGAATATATCCATGTTCATTTGTTTGTAGGTGTGCCTATGGATAGGGTTGCAACCTCATCTCTTTAAAGGGCAACTAACATGATAAAATAAAAGAAATATATATCTTAAAGTTCAGAATTTTAGTAGTTATTCACTGCTTTTCCCATATTTGGGGTTACAGCATTATAAACTTAAAGCTTTAATTTTATAGGTTTTTACAGGGTTTCTCTACAGTGACCTCAAATTGTACAGTGGAGCTGTTGCTACAGCTACCGTCAGTTAACTGTAAATCTCCATATGATGGTGTAGCAACAGCGCCACTATAGGATGTAAACTTGAAAGCATAAGGAATCAGGCCTGTAAAAAGTGAAGTTTGTGGCTGAGGTTGCTTTTCAGCTCCTGCCAGCCAGGATGGTGAGTTTTCTGGACCCCCCATTCAAACAGCTGACATGAGCCATTTTGGGAGTGCACAGTTCAGCCCCAGGCACTGTACTGACTCTGCTCCTATATACTTTTGAGTGCCAGAGAACTATCCAAAGCATTGCAACACAATGGGTTGGATACCTCTTTTGGGCCTAATGCAGACAACAAACAATGAGCAATTCTGGAAACAACTTCATCACAGGGGACAAATCAAAATTCCCCAAATTCCCACTGATGTAAATGAGGCATTCATTTCACTGAATGGCCCAGGGACACTGGAGACCTCTCAGACATGCAAGGAGTTAAAATCCTAATTCATTTTTTTTTTATTGTGCATTTGGTTTGCCAAACAATTACTCCACTTGTCTTTTATACACAAGATCCTTAGTGATTCAAAATGTTTATAATGTACCCCTTGTCTTTCAGTCTGCTCAGCCAGACCCGGTGGAGGTACAGAGGCAGCAAGAAGCCCACAGAAGAGCTCTGGCAAAGAAGCGAGCTAAGGAACTGCTGCGCTCACGTACACCAGAGCCAGTAGAAGGCAGGAAACACATCGATGTGCAGACAGGTACAAGAAATAGGGTTCTGAGCACACAGCACACTTATTAACCCCTTAAAGGGATAGTAATACTTCGTTTTAACTTTATTTTATTTTGTAGGCATTAAAAAAACATGAAGAATGATAAAAGTCTTATCTCTCAAACCTTTATGGTTTATGAGATATTCATAAGCAAAGTTTCCCCCTCCCGCCCCTTTTAACTACTGTAAACAATCTCTTCTCAGATGTGGAATGCAGTCCATAGACCAGACAGATAACAGAAGGGGACACTCTTATTCCTATGAGAACAATGAAAGCCCTGCCCCCCCTTGACAAGCTTTTCAGGTTTTTCCCTTATCTTAATTGAAGATTGTCCCTCTCTGCGATCTACCTGGGCACCTCCCTTCTGCTCTAGCTGAACAGTGTGACATCAGTAAAAGGGGCGGGAGGGGGACACTTTGTCATTGAATTACTCTTGATCTACAACTCTGACAGAATTGAAATAACACTCTCCAAAGTCCAAATACTATGATGATTAATTAGAGCTGTTTTTATTATGAAACATTACTATCCCTTTAAGGATCAGAACTAGTTAGCAACTTAAGGACTAACTCAAATTTCATATTTCTTGCAATGTACTTCACCAGTTTGCCATTTAGTGCACCCATACAAATTATATATTTTTTTTTAGAATAGAATAGCTTTCCTTTAGTACATTCCCTATCACTATGCAAACAAAATAAATGTTTATTGAGACCCTGCACCTTATTAGTGCAGATGTCATAAAATACCTATAAACAAATTCAACTAGTTCTCCTGTTTATGGAAACACCCTATATTTGCAGGTAGTCTGTTGCAGTTAAAGAGACAGAAATACTTAAGTTGTAAAAAATATATGTTGTAGCTCAAACTTGAATTTTTTAGTTGCAATATCACAGTGGCCTGAAAATTTACAGTGGCACTGTTGCTACACCATCCTATGCTGTCCATAGGATGGTGTAGCAACAGTGCCACTGTAATTTTTCAGGCCACCTTGATATTGCACCTAAAAAAAATCAAGTTTGAGCTGTTATACTTTTTTAATAAAATATAACAATATATATAGATGAACACTCATCAAAAATACTCCTGAGAAGTATTCCATGCACAAACATGCATGGGGTGCACATGGATCTCACCAATAATCATCAATAAGTAAAGAAAAAAAGAAGAGATCACATTACAGGCGCTCTCACTTCTTCAACTTTATTTAAAAATATCACATATAAATTATTCCTCAAATAGTGTCAAGGTAGCATTGTATAATACCGTGACACACCCCAAAAAAAAAGACCCCACTACAGAAGTGAATTCCCATAAAAACATAATAAACTGCAAACATATTACACCCTATTACCAAAAGATCTTAATATCAGGCAAAGAAATAGCTGGGCCCAAGCTACAAAAAATAGTATGCATACACTGGAAAAGATCTAAAGTCAATCAAAATGTGATGGTACTTCTCATTAATATGGTGTATATATAAACATCTTCAGCCACAAGGATCACGGTGGAGTGTATAGCCAATCAGCATAGAAATAGCAGCAATATATAAATGCAGGCTTGTTGAGCAATCATTAGTGAAACCAGTAAGAAAGCAAGCTGAATTAGTGCAGGCATATAATGGGTTAATTCTCCACAGCTGTGTAAGCAGGTAGCTCCATAGCAAGCTACATTCATGCAGGCATGTAACAAGTTAATGCTTATAGAAATGTCAGCAATATATAAATGCAGGCTTGTTCAGCAATCATTAGTGAAGCCAGTAAGAAAGCAAGCTGAATTTATGCAGGCATGTAACGGGTTAATTCTCCACAGCTTTGTAAACAGGTAGCTCTATAACAAGCTGAATTCATGCAGGCATATAAGAAGTTAATGCTCCACCACTGAATAGGCAGATAACTCCATAGCCCGTATGGATGCATAAAACATTTAAAGTTCAAGATAGCAGATTAAGACACAGCAACGATCTCACCACTCTGTTGCCATTCCTTTTTTTTCCATATAATCTTCACTGTGCAATAAACAATGCAATCCAGGCACTTGTATTTAAACAGGAAGTCACATCTCCTCTGCACTTGAAGTGCAACGCTGCATTGATCAACTGCAGTTGCATATATACATCAGACCAAACATACTGGCATCACTCCACCATATCAATTGTTTGTTAAAAAAAAAAAGTGGCAACGGTAGTTTTAAGTAACAGTCAGGTATTCTAATACCTGTTCTGTGACAAACTACCGACAGTTAAAAATGCAAAATTTGCTCCCATTGTAAACAGTTAAAAGACAGATACATTTGGTATTCTATTACATGTAATGGTTTTTAACACATACACGCATGCATAGCTAGTGACACGTGAATGCTTTGATAAGTCTCTAAGTCTCACATCAAAACATCCTAGGAACTAAAAACATGAGTGAAAAGAAAAGAATATTAACCCTCTGAGTGCCAATGGAGTATGCAACACACTGTGGAGCATTGCATACCCCACTGGCACTTACAGGGTTAATCCCCCTAAAGCTAACATCATCCCATAAAAATAAACACTTACCTGTAAGTCTGATGTCCAGCAGGGTCTTCAGCACCCTGATTATCCACTGTAAGTGTTCTTCTGTAATCTTCTATCTTCCATCTTCATTTTATCCTGTTCTGATATTTCTCATAAATATAATGCGACTATAATAAAAAAAAGTTCAAATTATATAGCCTCCAAAGATATTAAAGTTATAAGTGTACTCTACTGCCGCTGCCACCAAGTAAGCAGAGCAAAAATCCCTCACCCCCCCATGATACTTCTCAGGCCGTTGCCTGAGCCATACTGAGGGAACTTTGCTTGGAGACGGACTTTTATGTGGCCAGTCTCTGTTCGAAATGGTTCCTACGTTTCCATTAGCTGGGATGTGGGGTTATGCACCTCCCAGCCAATCAGCTTTGAGTTCTGCTTCCCAGCCAACGCTGCCAGCAGCTGCAGCATACATTTATAACTTGAATATCTTTGGGGGGCATATATATTTTGACTTTTTTTATTATTATAGTCGAAATTGTATATATGAGAAATGTTACAATAGGAAGGATGAAGATAAGATAAAGAATAAAGATAGGAAGATGAAGAATGAAGACAGGAAAAGGAAGAATTAAGATAAGAAGAATACGGAGTTCTCAATACAATAGACCATAAATATAAAAGATAGGGACTAAAAGCCTCCAAAAGAGGAAGCAATAAAGGGAACCTTTATTAGTACAGAGAAATGTTTGAGAGTAGACCCCTTATATGGACAATAAAGCACTATAAAAAAAGATTTTAATAACAACTATATATAAATGTAATAGAATAGGAAAAACTAAAATACATATAAAACACTATATATGATGAGCGCTCATAAAAAGCAACATTCTATATAATAATTTGCTAAATCGTGTGTAACGCCGCGACATGCGCAGTAGACACTGCTGCGCGTGCTGCAGTCATGCGCAGTAGAGACTGCCCGCGGCGCGGCTGATACAGAGCTGGGCGCTCCGAAGAAGTGTCCAGCTGTGTATCAGCCGCGGCGCGGGCAGTCTCTACTGCGCGTGACTGCCCCGTGACCGGGTGACAGTGGCACTGTGGCCTGTGTAACGGGCTGTTCAACTAGTACTATAATAAAAAAAAGAATTAAAAACAATGGCAAAAGTAACCATATATGACTAAAATATAGAAAACGATTACCAAAGAAAATAAATATAGCTCAACATGTTTCGTGACGTTTAAATAAATGTCACTTCCTCAGGAGCGATTTGATATGACACATTACTAGCTTCCAGCGAATGGTAATGGAAGATTATAATAAATATATTAAGGGCAAGAATATCCGCAATAACAGTCTAATATCTAAGGAATAAAGAGCCTTAAAGCTCCTAGTAAAAACTAAAGATATTGCTATAAGAGAGGCGGATAAGGGAGGATCAATAGTAGTACAGAACACTGTTGATTATTTAGCAGAGGGTTGGAGACTAGTGAGCGACGAGAATTCATACCGTTTGCTCACTTGAAACCCAACTCTAGCATATTGAACTGGAAAAAGTGCAGTGATAAAGGGAAAAATCTGATAAAGGGATTGGAGGATCTGAGTTATAAAGAAAGACTAGCCAAACTAGGTTTGTGTACATTAGAGAAGAGAAATCTAAGGGGTGATATGATTACCATTTACAAATATATTGAAGGTCAATACAAATAACTATCCAATTCATTATTTACACAAAGAGCTGACCTAAGAACGAGAGATCATCCATTAAGACTAGAGGAAAGGCGCTTTTTGACTAAAACAAATACAAGGATTTTTTACAGTAAGGGTGGTAAAGCTAAGAAATGTTGTACTTGCAGATACTGTAACTGATTTCTAGCACAGAACAATATTGATTATTATGGCTTCAGTGCAGATAGGTTGTTGATCCAGGGGACAATCTGACTGCCATTTGGAGTCAGGAAGTATTTTTGTGCCCACTTGGGGCTTAAAGTGTTAAAAATGTCCAAAAAAAGTTTTTAGCATTTAGAAGAGCTTAAAAAGCTGAGCTAAATGCAAAAAAATGTATCTCTCAAACCACTATGGTTTAAGAGATACAGGAGTTTAAAGTTTGATTTCTCCTACTGACAGCTGTAAAGCTGTCAGCAGGAGATCCGTGTTGGTCGACACGGAGGCGCTTGAGAAGTGCCGAGATCTCGTTACTTACAAGGAATCCCTTCATCGGAATGGCCTAAAACGTGTGCACACGTTTTAGACCATTCCAATGAAGGGATTCCTTGTAAGTAACGAGATCGCGGCACTTCTCAAGCGCCTCCGTGTCGACCAACACGAATCTCCTGCTGACAGCTTTACAGCTGTCAGTAGGAAACAGCGAACTTTAAACGCCTGTATCTCTTAAACCATAGTGGTTTGAGAGATACATTTTTTTGCATTTAGCTCAGCTTTTTAAGCTCTTCTAAATGCAATAAACTTTTTTTGGACATTACTAACACTTTAATTGGAAATGGCTTCAGTGTTTTTTTTTTGCCTTCCTCTGGATCAACAGGGGTGTTATGGCATGGGCTGGACTTGATGGACACATCTTTTTTCAGCCTCATCAACTATGTTACTATATAAATAATCCTTTTTGTCATTTACACAGAAAGGGTAGTAATAACTAAATAAAACCAAACTATCATAAGAAGCAGAGGTCCTTTCAGCCAGCAGATGGACCTGAAATATTGATGTTTTATTCTTTCGTGATCGCCTCAACTCTCAAAAGGCAACTTTTCTATGAACTTGGTAATAGGGGTAATCATCCTGAAACTGCCAGATTCACAAGATCCAAAAGTGGTTTTGTGAAATAACTTTTATGTTTAGCTTTTCATGTGTCATAACTGTTCAGATGACCAAAAAAAATGGTCACATTGAGGCAGGTGTTCTACAAAGGAAACTTAATTTTGGAGGAAACCATTTGCATTATAGGGAAGAAATATTTTTTCCCATTTCCCCATTTATTGAAATGTGGCTGTTAACCCACTGAATGCTAGAAATTTCTACAAACATTCAAAGCAGTGTGTAGGAGACCTATCATTCATAGGGTTAAAATCCCAGGTTAAATCAATTGGCATTTGTATGTGTCCCCTATGGTCCAATTATTTTTCCCCACAGTGATTCACATCATCCTCATCATTTAATCTGAAAAATAAAAAGAGCAGGATCATAATAAAGTCATCAGAAAAGTGTCCTGCCTAGGTCATAAATAATCATCCGAACAAGGCAGACAAACTGCTTGAGTTGGTTATTTGGGATGGGGAGGCAACACACATACATACATACAATATATTCATGCCTCACAATTGAGGGGCTGCAGCTGCTAAGGTCTTTCACTCGTCAGTGACTTTTGTTGGTGTGGCCTAGTCACTCACTCGCTGCTACCTGCCCGGCAAACAGTTTCACCAGCTACGCATTGCAAAATCCAGGTGCGTAGCTGGTTTCTGCTGTATATATGTAGCCCACGTAAGAAATGCCATGATGAAGGGCATAGTGCGCAACTGCGTTTGAGCATGTGATGTGACATCATGAAGGTCACATAGCAGAAAAGAGATCCGATCCAACAGATCAGGGGTGCAGTAAAGAAGCAGTGAGTCACAGGGGGTGGGGCGCACAGGCACCAGCAAGGTCACAAACTTCATTTGAAACCTAGAGCCCTTGCAGGCAATCTGCATGCCATGCACCATATTTATTTAACTAAATTTATGGGCATCTAAAGTGGGCGGGCCAGTGGGCGTGACAGGGCAATTGCCAGGTTCCCCTGAAAATTAGGCTCCCTAGGCCATAGCCTAGTCAGCCTATTGACAAATTAGGCCCTGCTGTTAGGGTTAGTATTGTTTCACTTTATTGATATTGTTAGGTTTAGTCTAGGGTTAGTGTTTGTGAGGTGAGGTGGGAGGAGGGTGACTATTTTTAACTCACTCTCAATATTTGACAAACAATGAGAGTTGTCTAGTTTCCTTTGATGTTCCCACAACAGCTATTTAGCATGCTTTGTGGGAACAAAAAGCTGCATAGAGCATTTGACCACAATGTGTTTTTTGCGACCAACGCTCGTTGCAGTGAATGCTGGCCAAGCAATAGGATTCCTATGGCACAACTGTTTGTGTACTCCTCGGAACTCTGTTGGACCCTAACAATGCTTTTAGCGCCGTTAATAGCATTGAGCTCTTTGTCTGTTACACATGTTGTACATTGAGGTCAGCCCCATTCACATAATTGTACTGTTAAGAATCCTGACTGGTTATAACTAGTAAGAATTGATTGACAGCTGTCTCAACAGCCTGGGACTGCAGGCATGGGCTTGCACAGAAGTGCACCATCTGTACTGATAGTACATGTTGCTTCCTTACTCATTGTGATTCTCTGGATTGCAATGCGTTAAATGAAACAGAAAGTTAATAGAGCAGTAGAGCTTCCCCCTTCCCTTTCTGTCCCTTATATTGACAGTGGGTTAACCCTTTGGGTGCTGCAAGGTGTGCATTAGCAATTAACTGTACATTAATCTGGCACGTAGAAGGTTAACCTCCTCCTGTCTTCCAGTTCACTGATCAAGGCAAGGAGGAGATTAAGCTCTGGATTAGTGTAACACAAAATAGCTCTCTTCACTGAATTCCGTAATAAAATATATAGAGTCCAGAGGTTCAAACCCCCCCCCTTTAAAATCCTAAAATATCACATTTCTGTTTCCCATCATTGTCTTATCTAAACAACACATATTAATCTTTACTAATATATAGAGCACGTCAGTGGCTAAACAATTGTATCCTTTTAATCCTTTTTAAATGTCAGTTTATTACTACTTAATGTATGGCATTCCAAATTGTACAATGTAAAACAAGAAAAGAAAACAAAGGAGGCGCCCAAAAAGTGCAATTCAATTATGACTTCCAAAGAATAAAAATATACAGTAACAATTCTACTTACAAAGTTTCAGTTTCAATGTCAGATGAGATCATCAGATCTGACTGAACGGGCATCCGGAGACTATCAGACCTGTCTCCGGTCAGGTACGTGATCTTACTGCAAGGGATCCTCTCCTCCACCAAGCAGTCGTATATATCTGGAGAAGCAGCAGTGGAAAAAGCAATGGCCTCCTAGAGGCGTATTCTCTTGTTAATAACAAAACTTTTATTGTGAATAAAAATATCAATATTGATAAAAAGTGTTTAAAAAGGCTCTTACGCGTTTCACAGCTTATGCGCTGCTTTTTCAAAGATAATTAGCCCAAAAGTACAAAAGAAGAAACGCTCATGCTACAAGTCACTCATATTTAAACATTCACTTTGAACTCCGTTGGTCAATAATGATATATACATATGTAAAAATGTTTGTTCTCATTCAACAAAAGAATATATTACCCGTTTCCATTGATCTATTACCAATGGACTCATGGGTGCAAATAAAGCTTTAATATTCAAAAGTTCAACCCGCTCCAGTACCGTGCATGTAATTTTATACTGAGATTGAAAATAAACACATACAGATATAACCATAAACCTTGCAATGGAAATGCAATCTGCAATACTGATCTTCTCCGTTGTTCATCTCATTAACCCATGATCTAATCTCTACCAGTACACCGCAGCTCAATATTCTAATGTATCTTTCTACACAAAAAACACAATTCTACACACCTAAACAAAAACCCTAATCCATATTTAAACCCCAAATTTATAGTTTTCTCCCGTATGGCGGATAATAAACTCTAATATCTAATTATTTTAAATGAATCAACCAATCTTGCCCCTAATATCTTGACTAGTAAAATATAACTATAAAAAGATATATCCATATGTGGATCTACACATGTGTACACTTATATATATATGAAATAAAACCTAACTTATATAAGATGTGATGTGTCAAGAGCTAACTATTGGATTAACCCTACCTGCACAAACTAATTATAATTAATATAATCCTCGTATTTAATGAAACCTCTCCACTAAGTAAACTATCCCACTGAATAAGTCTAAAACTAGAAAGTGAATAAAAATCAGTGCTAATGACTCAAATTTATCTAGGAAATATACAGGTGCTTAGTAATGTCAAATAAATATACTTTACTATTATTAAAAATACTTTCATTAGGTAAAAAAAAATCCTGTATAAGTGGATTCAAAGATTTCATTCAGGCCTAAAGGAAATAAAGTTGACATTCAAAATATCCAATAGTACTCCCTACTATTTAGTCTCTGAATTCGGTCTTACGCATCTAAATGTAAAATGTGCTCAATAACTATTGCTCACATACATGAGGGGTCTTTGTCATGATAATATAAAAAGTGTTTAGATAAACTGTGATAAGTATACCCTTTCAATATATTTCACTTGTGTTGTCCTTTTTTTGATCTCAACTGCTGTGTAGTTCGACCAATATACTGCTTATTGCAGCTACAGGTTATTAAATAGATGACAAATTTGGTCTCACAATTGTAAAAATCCTTTACACAAAAGATTTCTGAAGTAACACTAGATTTAAAACTTATAGATTTGTTCTGAATGAATGGACACATGCACATGCCAAGCATCTACTATCATTGCACCTATGGGTTCCTGAAATTGGTGTTAAGCTAATTTCCCTAAAACCCATGCTTCGTTTACCATGCTACTGAGGTTGCAAGCTCAGTAGCATGGAAAACGGAGCTTGTTGTAACGATAGCTCGTTACAACATCCCGGGACCAGAGCTGTCCATTGGATGGTGTAGCAACAGCACCACTGTACAATTTCAGGCCACTGTGATATTGCACCTAAAAAAATTCAACTTTGACCTGTAATAACTTTTGAATGAAACACCTTTCAGCAGTGGGAGTACTCTTGTTTTACTCAGGGGGATAAACCCTACAGCAAATTTTTTTTACATTTTAAATATTACTATCCCTTTAAAAAAAAACAACGCTAATCTAGTTTTACGAAATAAAGACAATGGGCATAAGTTTATATGATGTGAATGTTCCCCTTTAAGGCATCTGCCACTTTCCCTCATAGAAGGCTCATTAATAAATTGCAGTGTTTGGGTCTGGATGTAAAAATAGTTGCATGGATAAGGCAATGGCTGAGTAACATGAGACAGAGGGTTACAGCCTATAGAGAATATTCAGAGGAAGTGGGTACTTCAGGGATCAATACTGGGCCCCATCCTTTTTAATTTTTTTATTAATGACTAGTTTTAAAGCCTGCGTACATGGGCCAACACTGGTGGCGCTGCAGTTATGTGCAGTACAGACTGCCCGCACCGCGGCTGATACAGAGCGGGGCGCTCCGCTCCATATCAGCCACAGTGCGGGCAGTCTGTACTGCGCATGACTGCAGTGCGCGCAGCCGTCTCTACTGCAGATGACAGCTTCTGACAAACAACTTTAGCTAATTTTTATATAGGATATTGTAAAAGGACTTCAAGGTAAGGTATGCATTTTTGCAAAGTAGACATTCTTGGGGGAAAAATCCAAATTACAAATGATTTAGGTAAATTAGAAGAACGGATGTGTGTGGCAGCTGCAGTTTAATGTTGATAAATACAAAATAGTGCACTTGGGACATAAAAATCCAAAGGCAGAATGTAGTATTAAGGGTTCCGTGCTATCGGAGATAACAGAGGAAAGGGCTTTGGGAGTAATTATTTCTATTTAAGGGTAAGCAGGCAATGTAACAAAACAGCGGGGAGTGTAAGCAGGGTGCTGGGTTGTATAGCAAGGGCATTATTCGCATAAATAGGGAAGTAGTCATGTCACTTTGCATATCTCTGGTTAGACCGCATCTAGTGTATTGTTCCCAATATTGGGATATAGATATTCTGGATAGAGTTCAGAAGAGGGCTACTAAAGTGGTGAATGTTTTACAGGATAAGAAATAGAGGGATAGACTAAAGGATCTAAACATGTATGTCTTGGAGGAGAGAAGACAGGGAGGGATATGATAGAAACATTCAAAAACATGAAGGCATTCAACAGGATGGAAGTAAATTTCAAAGGAATAGAAATGTTAGGACAAGAGATCATAGTTGAAAACTAGAAGGACAGAGGCTTAGATGTAACATAAGAAACTTTTTCTTCACTGAGAGGGTGGCAGATAAGTGTAATGGCCCAGCACCAGAAGTGGAATTTAAGCATGCATAGGATAGGCATAAGGCTATCCTGAACATAAGTCAAGACCAAGGACCAAATAAGCTTTGAGTTTTTACAGTAGGAAAAATGGGCAGACTGGAAGGGCTGAACGATTCTTATCTGCCTCCAAAGTCTATGTTTCTATGTAAGGTCAAAAATGAGGATTCCAATAGAAAGCAGGGCCACAGTTGGGAGCTTTTTTTCAGTTATCTAGACAGTTAAAAAAAGCACAGTGTTCGATCTTGAATAACGGGCTCACTATTTGTTTGACAGCAAAACCTAAAGTGTTTGAATTATTTGTTGATGTTTATGGGTTTTCTAGAAATGTAGGTCTCAAAAGTTATTTTGTAGAAAAGGAATGGAAAAAGCAAAGTAGGATAGGGAAACTCATCATTGTTAATACTTCACACCCTTGAATACAAATGGAAATAGAAGAGAGGTAATGCCATATGTAGATTTAATCCAACAGAGTCAGGGTGGTCTTGTTAATACTTTTCTTTCAGTTATTTATTCTATTTGGATTATCACTTTACTATTATTTATGTATCATTCATTTGCGTTGTACACATACAGTGAGGAAAAAAATTATTTGATCCTTTGCTGATTTTGTACGTTTGCCCACTGACAAAGGAATGATCAGTCTATAATTTTAATGGTAGGTTTATCTGAACAGTGAGAGACAGAATAACAAAAAAAAAATCCAGAAAAACGCATTTCAAAAAGTTATAAATTGATTTGTATTTTACTGAGGGAAATTATAGGATTTTAGTCTTAGCTGTTAAATCCTTTTCTCTTAGTCCATACAGGTTACTGGTAACTTTGGGTAGGCAATCAGCCCCTTTAATAGGCAGGAACAATTCTGAGAAGTGACTGCTGGGTGAAACTTACCTCCTCTCCTTAGCTTGCAGCTAGTCAATCCCTAACCAGTAAGATTTGCAGACTAACTTTTGACTAGGAAGTAAGAAGGTAAAGGAAGACTCCTGTAAGCATGAACCCGAAAGGACCCCCACATTCTGCCGCAGGAGCGCCAAGCATGATCCCTTGACAGGGTGGGAGACCAGTAACCTGTATGGACTAAGAGAAAAGGATTTAACAGGTAAGACTAAAATCCTATTTTCTCTTTCGTCCAATACAGGTTACTGGGAACTTTGGGATGCCCAACAATTAAGTTTCCCAGGGCGGGAAGAAAGGCAAGGACCAAGCTTAGGCCCCCCAAAGTCACCAGAGCACCAGTGAACCTACGGACACTGAACTGAGGTAAAAACGAACCCCATAAACAGTTGCACAGCATACGAACTAGAGCCAACAGGGCTCAAAAGTGAAGGAGTACTGAAAAACCAAGGAGATCCTAGACAGGCAAGGCTGCCTCCAGGATCTTTCTCCCAAAACTGGCATCAGCCGATGCCAGCACATCCACATGATAGTGTTTAGAAAAGGTGTGCACAGATGACCAAGTGGCCGCCTTGCACAACTGATCAGCTGAGGCCTAGTACTTTTAGGACCAAGAAGCCCCAATAGACCTCGTAGAATGAGCCGTGACCCTGAAGGGAACAGGCTTCTTCCGAAGTTCATAAGCCTTACGAATCATGGACTTGACCCAAGAAGCAATGGTAATTCTCCTCTAGCCAATGGCGAGTGAAAATGTAGCCCTGGCGAGTAGAAATTCAGCCCTGGTGGGTGTGCTATGGCTTGCAGTGGTGAGTAACTTTTCAGGTCTGGCTAGTAGCAAATGACTTAAAATTTTAAGCCCTGGGTTAAGTTACCACAGAAACTTGCTCCAAACACTTCACAGACATACAGAAAAAACCCAGTGAGTGCATGAGTATGTAATAGGAACTCCAATAGAGACCCCTGTGCGGAGGGGAAGCATGGGACATGTGGACCTCAGCACTCAAAGGGTGCTCACCTTTTTCAGCAGGTCTTTTGTCTTCAGATTACCATATATCAAGAAGAAGCCTCGGTGGGCAACTCCTGGGGAAAGAACTTGCAGCCAAGATTTCCCCCCAGGGCTTAGGTCCACAAAAGCACCTGGCAAACTGAGCTATCCACATTTGGGTGATGGGAATTGTCAGTGATGGTAATCCGCCTAATGGTGTTATTCCATTTCTAACAGAAAATAATAAAAAGCTAAAACTAAAGCAGAACTGTTTTCTTGCTTGTGTCTTGACCAAGGAACAAATCTTACTGGTTGGGGATTGGCTAGCTGCAAGCTAAGGAGAGGAGGTAGGCTCCACCCAGCAGTCAGTTCTCAGAATTGTTCCTGCCTATTAAAGGGGCTGATCGCCTACCCAAAGTTACCAGTAACCTGTATTGGACGACAGAGAAAAGTATTTGACCCGCTATCAATCAGCAAGATTTCTGGCTCCCAGGTGTCTTTTATACAGGTAACAAACAGAGATTAGGAGCACTCTCTTAAAGGGAGTGCTTCTAATCTCAGCTTGTCACCTATATAAAAGACACCTGTCCACAGAAGCAATCAATCAATCAGATTCCAAACTCTCCACTATGGCCAAGACCAAAGAGCTGTCCAAGTATGTCAGAGACAAGATTGTAGACCTACACAAGGCTGGAATGGGCTACAAGACCATCAGGCAGCTTGGTGAGAAGGTGACAACAGTTGGTGTGATTATTTGCAAATGGAAGAAACACAAACTAACTGTCAATCTCCCTCTGTCTGGGGCTCCATGCAAGATCTCACCTCGTGGAGTTTCAGTGATCATGAGAATGGTGAGGAATCAGCCCAGAACTATATGGGAGGATCTTGTCAATGATCTCAAGCCAGCTGGGACCATAGTCACCAGGAAAACAATTGGTAACACACTACTCTGTGAAGGACTGAAATCCTGCAGCGCCAGCAAGGTCCCCCTGCTCAAGAAAGCACATGTACAGGCCCGTCTGAAGTTTGCCAATTAACATCTGAATAATTCAGAGAATTGGGTGAAAGTTTTGTGGTCTGATGAGACCAAAATCGAGCTCTTTGGCATCAACTCAACTTGCCATGTTTGGAGGAGGAGGAATGCTGCCCATGACCCCAGAACACCATCCCCACCATCAAACATGGTGCTTTGGGGATGTTTTTCTGCTAAGGGGACAGGACAACTTCACCGCATCAAAGGGACGATGGACGGGGCCATGTACCATCAAATGTGAGAACCTCCTTCCCTCAGCCAGGGCATTGAAAATGGGTCGTGGGTGGGTATTCCGACATGACAATGACCCAAAACACACAGCCAAGACAACAAAGAAGTGGCTCGAGAAGAAGCACATTAAGGTCCTGGAGTGGCCTAGCCAGTTTCCAGACCTTAATCCCATAGAAAATCTGTGGAGGGAGCTGAAGGCTTGACTTGCCAAACATCAGCCTCGAAACCTTAATGACTTGGAGAGGATCAGCAAAGAGGAGTGGGACAAAATCCCTCCTGAGATGTGTGCAAACCTGGTGGCCAACTGCAAGAAACGTCTGACCTCTGTGATTGCCAACAAGGGTTTTGACACCAAGTACTACGTCATGTTTTGCAAAGGGGTCAAATACTTATTTCACTCAGTAAAATGCAGATCAATTTGTAACTTTTTTGAATTGCGTTTTTCTGGATTTTTTTTGTTGTTATTCTATCTCTCACTGTTCAAATAAACCTACCATTAAAATAGTAGATTGATCATTTCTTTGTCAGTGGGCAAACGTACAAAATCAACAGGGGATAAAATAATTTTTTCCCTCACTGTAAGTATTACACTCACACAGAATAAACTTAATTTACACAATATACGCATATACTATAAACTTTTCAATTTGTCTTTATTCAAATATCTTTCACTTGATTTCTTTTTTTTGTTTTTGTTTTAATAAAACTTTATTAAGAAGAAAAAGTATTACGATACAAGAATTCAGTACACATGACAAAAAAAAAACACACTGTATACTCATTGCAGGAGCATAAAACAAAGATATGAAACGACGTACAATATTCATAGTCAACAACAAATGTTATTATATATATAATTTATACCCCTTGATGAGTATATCAAGGCTAGCCAACAAGAAAGGGACCAGGCCCACTTATAAGGGTGTGAGAGATGAAGGCTGCCATAGTAAGTGGTTAGAGTGAATATACACCAGGATATAGGGGTCAAGAAAGCCACTGAGGCCAACTGGCACATAAAGGGCGTACTCAAGAGAGGAAGATAAAGAGGAGCCATGAAAACAGAAAAGAAGAGCCAATAAGACAGAAAAGGAAGTGGGAAGGAAGGGCGAGGGGAAATGCTGAAACAACTGGTGTGTCTTTAGAGGGTCAGAAGATCCCAATATGCTAGCTTCCCCGAGTCAAGGTACAGCTCCTACGGCCACCAAATAGATCCAAACTCCACCCATCTCCACTTCATCAGGATATGCATTTTCTACATGGAGTGAACTCGGGCCATTCACATAAGAAGGGTGGGAGAAATCCTGGATCTCCAGTGTAAGGGAATAAGGGTTTTGGTTGTGGTAGTAAGAATGGATTCTTAAGCAGTGAGTGGTAAATTGTGCGCAAATAGTATTAATAAGTGGTTGGAGGGGAGCAATAGCCCTAATATGTAAGCAAATACCCTGCCAAAACAGAGTAATTTCTGAACATCCCAAACAGATGTGTAAAAGAGACCCAAGCTCTGAACAAAATCTCCAACATAAAGGGGTTGTTGAGGGGTACATGGAATGTCGAGCATGAGAGGTGCAATACCAAAGTGAGAAAAGCTTGTAATTGCATTCTTCGGCGGAGACATCCATAGAGGAGTGGAGTAAATGTTTAAAGATGAGAGACTAGTGGGACTGGGGAAGGAAGATTCCCAGTTCTGCCTCCCAGTCCCACAGGAACTAAGATTTGGAGTTGGGGGAACAAGAAATGAGAAACCTATACCACTTGGTCAGGGAGTGGTTAAATATCTTTGGGTTAGACAAGAGGGCCTCAAATGATGAGACACCGGAGTGGGCATACCCAGTATTGAGAATAGAAGTAAGATAGTGGGTACCTGATAGTATTCACTTAATTTCTTGTTGCTATTGTAGCACTGCCAACATTTCCAAGGTCTGTGGTGAGAATTTTTACAGACCACAAACAAAAGTAGTATTAAGTAGTTGAAAATGTCCCCCTCCCAAAAAAAACAGATCAGAGGGGTCTTCATTCTACTTCTTTTTTCCTAGAGTTGTATCTGGAAGAGCTCCGTGACCGCGTTGAGGAGAAGGACATGGAATGCCAGACAGATGCCTTTCTGGACAGGCCTCCTACACCTCTCTTCATCCCAGCAAAGACAGGCGCAGATGTGGCTACTCAGATACTGGAAGGAGAAGTAATGTATCTGTGCACCTGAATCATTTAAAGAACTGTTTTTAAAACTCTTAACACATGGGAGGCACTAATTCACCAATGCAAAAGCACCTTCATTACAGTTCAGCCAATAGAGTAAAGTTATACCTTTATTGTCTGAGTAAATTTAGGGTGCAAGCTTTCAAGACCAAAATTATATTTGTCAGGCAGGTTAATATAGAATGAGAGCTGAAAACCTCAGAAATATATATATATTGTACATCACATAATCATCATACATTCATGAGAGTAGAAATGCACTTTCTGATCACTTTGGATTCCATTGAAAGTGAGAATCGTATCAACAGTCTTTCTCCAAATTACTCATTATCTTTTATAGAAATTCCTTGTCTTTGATCATACAAGAGAACTATAATGTGAACCTCCTGATTAAGCTTTTCCATAGAACAGGACACTCTTAGTTAGTATTTTACACATTGTGTCTTGATGTATATAATAATTAGGACTGATAACACCACACATTGGTGTACAGTGGAATTGCCCAAGAGCTGTATGCATAAAGAAAAAAGAGCAATTCTGGGGTAAACCAAGTGAGTCATAGGAGACAAATAAGATATTTCCCAAATTTCATTTGATTTAAATTTGGTCTTTAAAAATTTTATGTCTCTAAAGCATTGCTATTAGAGGATTTCATTGCACATTAACCATCCACACTCACAAGGCAGGGAAATACAATTAATCCTTAATGGATATGCTAAGGTAACCACAATTTTTCACAGTGATTGTTCTCAGTTGTTTCCTCTCCACTTTCACTGACATCAATTCCTTAAGGAATGAAGGAACTTAAACGGTCGACTGACCGTCAGGTAAGCAGACAAGATTGAAATTCCTTCATGGTGAATAATTTTACTGTGTTCTAAACAACAAATACACAACAACTAGTGCTCAGGACACAGTAAATTGATTAATTGGAGGAGCCAGTGAGTGAGCTTCTTGGCTGATATCAATGAAAAATAAATGGGAGAGAATAAAATGTTGGCAGGGCTGCATTTTAAAGAGATTGACAGACATCAATAAGACACTTAAATGTTAAATTGCAAATATAAAGAAAGTTATTCTTATTCATTACTACTAAGGATATTCAAGTGTGCCTGCTGTAGTGCATTGCTATATTCTCTTATTGCTGTTTTAGCTCTTTGACTTTGATCTGGAGGTTAAACCAATGCTGGAAGTTTTGGTTGGGAAGACAATAGAGCAAGCTCTCTTGGAAGTGATGGAAGAAGAGGAGTTGGCACAGCTGAGAGAACAACAGCGGGCCTTTGAGGAGCTGCGTAATGCGGAGCTTGCTGAGGCACAGCGTCTTGAAGAACAGGAGAGGCGACACCGGGAGGAAAAAGTGTGACATATTTTTAATTTTTTACTTTTTCCTTATATTAATGCACATATGCTTTCTGTATGAAGACAAAGAGGAGTATTACTGGGACTAACCAATTGTTCCATTAATTTAAATGGGATTTTGACTCCTTGAATGCTAGAAAGACAATGCATTGGAGACCTCTCTAGCAATAATGGTGTGAAAAGCCCAATTTAAATCATTGTGGATTTGGGTTATTTTTATTTGTGCCCTGTCGTACAGTCAGTTTTTCCCATTATAACCTCACTTTATCTTTTTAACCCCTTAAGGACCCATGACGGTCCTGGACCGTCATGGGTTGTTATCCCCTTAACGACCCATGACGGTCCAGGACCGTCATGGCTTAAATGATAGCAGCGTGCCTCCGTGCACGCTGCTGTCATTAATTCCAGGCTGAGACTGAGCGTTCAGTCTCAGCCCTTCTTGCTTGTACCGGTTCATGCGATCGCCGTAGCAGCGATCACATGTACCGGCATAGTGAGAGACAGAGGCAGCACGCAAAGCATGCTGTCTCTGCGTGTCTCTTCTACCTCTGTCTCCCTTGCTATCAAAGTAAGGGAGACAGAAGTAGAGAGGAGACACCTAGTGGCAAATGAGAATACAGCAGCTGCTGGTGCCAGAGGCTTGTTAAATGCAGGTCAATTTCTGACCTGCAATGATACTTTTTTTTTTTTTTTTTTTTTTTAAACACAACACACTTTTTTTTTTTTTTTTTTTACAAAAAAATTTTATTATTTTTTTTTTTTAAATAATCTTATTAAACAATTTTGGAAGTGTGATTGTTGTGGAGCTATGTAATACAATTATACACACCGCCAAATGTCAGGGATATAAAGTGATAAAATAGGGTGGGAAAAAGGGACATGGGGTTTTTCACCTAAGGGGGGGACAGTGGCCACTTTAAACTGCACATTTTGTTGGTATGACTGGCCGGTTGTATCTTTCATGCAGTCGCCATAAAAATTTAACCCTTTGTGCCCAATGTATCTCAAGAAAAAAAACAAAAATTTTTTTTTTTACCTTTTTTTTTAATTTTAATAAAGTAAATGGTGGGTTATCCATATAAGTAGGGCATCAAATGAAAGCATTATTTGTGCTTAAAAAACAGTATATAATTTATGGGGGTGGAATAAAAGCCTTAGAGGGAAAACACTGTTGAACAAAGACATAGTCAAACAGGTCAGAATTGCTCCGGTCCTTAAAGGGATAGTAATACTTTGTTTTAACTTTATTTTATTTTGTAGGCATTAAAAAAACATGAAGAATGATATAAGTCTTATCTCTCAAACCTTTATGGTTTATGAGATATTCACAAGCAAAGTTTCCCCCTCCCGCCCCTTTTACCTACTGTAAACAATCTCTTCTCAGATGTGGAATGCAGTCCATAGACTGGACAGATAACAGAAGGGGACAATCTCATTCCCATGAAAACAATGAAATCCCTGCCCCCCTTGACAAGCTTTTCAGGTTTTTCCCTTATCTTAATTGAAGATTGTCCCTCTCTGCAGTCTACTTGGGCACCTCCCTTCTGCTCAGTTTGAACAGTGTGACATCAGTAAAAGGGGCAGGAGGGGGATACTTTGTCATTGAATTACTCTGGAACTACAACTCTGACAGAATTGAAATAACACTCTCCAAAGTCCAAATACTATGATAATTAATTAGAGCTGTTTTTATTATTAAACATTACTATCCCTTTAAGGGAAAACAACCTCAGATTTTCCCGGTCCTTAAGGGGTTAAAGATGCTTCAGGAGGTATTTTCCTACATAAACACATGAGGTAGTAGCTCTGACTAAGAAAGTGAATGAAACAGGATGTCTGGTTCAATTTCCATGTCATTTTTCAGCTCCTTTTTTTTTTACTTTTGGCAAGCTGATTGATCCTCCAATGCTTCAGACACCTTTAACTATAAGGGAAGGGGGCTTTCTGTACCAGGAAATGTTTGTATATAGACCTGTGTAAATGAGTAATACTATATAGTTATTCTATTATTATGACATCAATTATTATAACATTTTAGTGTTGATGCTAACTGCCTTATGTGTTACTACAGTGTACCTCAGACACGGGAGTTCAACTGAATGCATTTGTAAATACCAGTATCAGGGTGAAAAGAAAAGCAGAGTTACTCTAAAAACAAATTGATGCTACATGTTTTTCCAGGAATGTCAAAGCTCAGTCCCAAAGGGTAGATTTTACTGATAGTTGTTCTTTTGCACCAATGTCACAATAATTGAAGTATTTGCACAGCCTTTCCTATGACACCAGTGCCTTACAGCTACAAGTGGGGATACACCTTTTTCTGTGTTTGCGTTCATGCTTTAGGGAGGTGTTTAGGACTTGGTCACATTAAAGCCTTAACAATGGTGGTGTGCTGTTGTGATCTAAAGTGACATATATATATATATATATATATATATATATATATATATATATATATATATATATATATATATATATATATATGTGCATGGGTATACGTGCATGGTTTAAATTTAAAGAATAAGCATAGAAAATGAGCAGAACTAAGGGATTCATACACACACCCCCACTCTGTCTTAGTTTACTTAAAATTAATCTTGCTCCCATTGATTTATATAAAATTGAATAAAGTTGAATGAGAACTCAACAAATGTACTAAAAATAAATCTTATATAAACCAGTTTTTGCAGCAGGTTGGGCAGACTGCAGCCCTCCAGGTTAGATTACAACTGTAGCTGGCCAGCTGAGGAAGATGAGCGTTAAAGGGATAGTAATATTTCATAATAAAAGCAGCTCTAATTAATCATTATAGTATTTGGATTTTGGAGAGTGTTATTTCAATTCTGTCAGAGTTATAGTTCAAGAGTAATTCAATGACATAGTGTCCCCCTCCTGCCCCTTTTACTGATGTAACACTGTTCAGCCAGAGCAGAAGGGAGGTGCCCAGGTAGACTGCAGAGAGTGACAATCTTCAGTTAAGATAAGGGAAAAACCTGAAAAACTTGTCAAGGGGGCCAGGGCTTTCATTGTTTTCATAGAAAGAAGATTGTCCCCTTCTGTTATCTGTTGGTCTTACAAACAGATTCCACATCTGAGAAGAGATGGCTTACACTAGGTAAAAGGGGCGGGAGGGGGAAACTTTGCTTGTGACTATCTCTCAAACCATAAAGGTTTGAGAGATAAGACTTATATCGTTCATGTTTTTTAATGCCTACAAAATAAAATAAAGATAAAATGAAGTGTTACTATCCCTTTAAATCCAACGACATCTAGAAGGACATCAATTTGCTAGAACTATATTATAAAAGGAGTAATATGCACATAAGTGATTCACATGTCTGCTCCTGCAGTCAAGGAGGTAACGTACAATGTTTTCTGTTTCAGGAACGGCGCAAAAAACAGCAGCGGGAAATCCTTCTTAAAGAAAAGGAGACTGCAGAGAAGATTGCAGCCAGAACCTTTGCACAGCAATACCTGGCCGACCTCATTCCTTCTGTATTCACCAGCCTGAGGGACAATGGTTACTTCTATGACCCTGTGGAAAGAGGTTAGCAACATTTGTTCCAGCTGCATTTGTGTTACCTTACTCATAGGTGGTGATGTATTACTGTTCTACAAATGGCACACAAAACTATTATCTTGCAATTCATGTGATGCAATAATAAGAAACAAATCTGCACCTTAGTTTTATATTGCAGATTCTTATTTTAAGTTGAATAAATAAATGCAGTACTTTGCACTGCATCTCCCAGAATTCTTTGCTGATACTAGTGATGATCAGCACAGAGCTATTTCAGAATTTGGCTGTCCCCTGTCTTTGTCAGTGGCTAGTGTTGCAGTCTACTTTTTAAAGGATTAAAAATAAGGGTGGTCTGAATGCATTCTCAATTACACTTTTGTTTT
The DNA here is from genome assembly GCA_037306005.1 of Rhinophrynus dorsalis. Classification (NCBI taxonomy): domain Eukaryota; kingdom Metazoa; phylum Chordata; class Amphibia; order Anura; family Rhinophrynidae; genus Rhinophrynus; species Rhinophrynus dorsalis. The sequence goes on along the minus strand of CM074720.1, from coordinate 241,178,866 downwards.
TAGATAAAACATAAATATATGTTTTAGGACAGTTCTTGCTGAGTTATAAAAGGGTACCCCCATTGCTGGGAGAGTTTCATTCAAAATTTATTACAGCTCAAACTATTTTAATCAAACTGTTAGCAGCAGAGATAGCTGATGTCCAAAAGGTGATTTTTATGCACTCTGTGAGAGAGCTTGAGCCATAGATTACATCCTTCACAATAGAAACTTGCAGTTGAATGTAAACAGTAGACGTTTGAGCTGGAATAACTTTTGAATGAAAAACCCTCCAGCAGTAGGAATACTGTAATTTTCCTCAGCAGGAATGGCCCTATAACATACATTAATTTTACAAAAAAACATTACTGCTCCTTTAACCTTTTTAGGGCCAGAAGGGTGCCCAAAGCATGTGTGGACACCCTTCTGACAGTCAAAGAGTTAATATGCTATGAATGGGTTAAGGCTGACACTGCTTTGATTATCTGGTGTCCAGAGGGCAGCAGTTCCACGTAACTGCACATTTATAAAAGTAACAGGAAAGTGAATTATTTGGGAATTACAAATATGACTCAATGGGAAAACAAGCGTTAGAATTGATTTTCTTGTCCTTTGCTGCTTAATACAAATTTACTAACCTAGTTATGTTTAAACCCCGCCCTATTAATGTCACTTTTACCAAGGGGAGGACAGTGGGTCAGAATATGGCAATCATTTCCTCTACCCTTTGTTGTATGTGACATAGTAACAAGGTACAAAGGACATTTGCGCATGATACGGGGCAGGCCTAAGGTGCTTGCTGGTATTAAAGTCTTAACTGTGGCAGAGTGGGTGTATTGATATGCACTACAGCAATCACACACGGTAATGCTTACCCTGACATGAACCACTGTAACTGGAATGTAATGCCAGTATAGCTGTATTGGTGAGTCTGTACATTCACTCCATTATATTTTTACATTTACTTATATTGTGATTACTGCATTTGAGAAAGGGCCTTTTGAAATTGTTGTTACCTTTTGATGTTGTGGAGGACATGCAGCATTCTGCAAAATCAGTATAACCTCTATTACGTCAGTGCTAGGGCTTTTTTCACAGTCATATTCTCATATCTTGTTGAATTAATTGAAGCTTTGGAAACTTGAGTGCTGTTTGACTTGCAGCCATATCATAAGCTAACAACAAGGTCATCTGGTGACTACCTCATGCGCTAACTGGTAACTACTTTTTCTTCTGTATCTGAGTCAACCTTGTATCACACACTTACTTCAGCTAGACGGTCATGATGATGATGCAAATACTTCTGCTCTCGTCATTCAATATTTGTAATAAGCTTAATCAGTTTAGAATGATAATCAAGTAAAATTACAATTCCAGGTGGTCTGATACTTAAATACTGAGTGTTCATCTGATAATTTAATTGAATTTGCCCTTGTGCTCCAAGTACATGTAACAGATTTTGGGCCCTATGCTCAAAGAAATATTGGTGTAATTTTGGTCATAAAAATCCACCACAGTGGAAAACAGCATTTTTCCTAGTCTATCAATTATTTGTCCTTTCTGTGCCCTTTGGTAACACATACTAAGATAACTCCACCTCCCTAGGCAGGACATTACAAAGGGATTTATGTGTACTTACCAATCAATCCTTTTCTCTAATTCCTTGTGGAATGCAGGAACCATGAGGTTAAGTAGCTACCACTAGGAAGTAGGAGACTTGCAAAGAAAGCTCTTTGGAGAAGGACACTCCCTCCCAGCTACACCTAAACCTATGGAAGAGCAGTAGGAGCTTTCTGTTTTACATATAGCAAAGGTATAAGAGAAAAAGAAGTGGGGCACAGAACACTGCCCGGACCACAAACCACAAGGTTTTCACCACAAGGATTTAGAGAAATGGATTTGTCTGGGAGAAAACTCACAACAACAAATCCAGTCTCAACAGAGACATAGCAAGTACATCCATTAACCAAATGTGTCAGTGGACAATGCCACACAGAGCTAAGTAGCAGAAAAAAGTTACTAGAATGGAAAAAGCATCTACACAAGCACTACTGCATGGAGGACTTTTCTCCCAAAATTGGCCTCAGCCAAGGCCAACACATTGAATATAATGGTTAAATAATGTGTTGAATGATGACCACATTAATGTCTTGCATAACTGTTCTTGGTTCTTTTAGGCCCAGGAAACTGTCACCACTCTGGAAGAATGAATCATTACTATAAAAGGTTCCGGCCTGTTCTTAATGACATAGGCCTGGAAAGTGGTTTTCTTGATCCCTGTCACCTTAGACAGGGACGTGCACAGACATTTTGGGGGGCAGGGGCTCAAATGAAAAAAGGGCACTTCTCATAATTATTATTATTATTTTTTTGTTGTTGTTAAAAGGGCACTTTGGACAAAAAGGGCAGGTGCTCAAGCCCCCCTTGGTGCCTATGTGTGCACGTGCCTGACCTTAGATACCACTTGGCCTACACACAGGCCCTCAGAAACAACAAAAAGTGTATCTGATTTGTTAAAGTGTCTGGTGCATTTAAGATACCTAACTATGTCCAAATAATGAAGGTCCTGTTCTTGCCAATTATATGGGTCAAGACAAAGAGAAGGAGGCAAAATCTCCTGATTAATATGAAAATCGGAAACCACTTTAGAGATAAACCCAATGCAAGTAGGTAGAACCAACTTATATGCATAACAAAGCTGAAAGGGGCTCTATAAGACAAAAACTACAGTTTGGTCGCTTGCTGGACAGATGCAACTGCTAGAAGGTAAGTGTTCTTTGGATTGATTAAACAAAAAGACACAGAAGCCAATAGTTCAAAATAATCCCACTGAATCATTACAAGGATAAAATTTAGATCCCATGGAAGCTGGAATACATAACGATGGTGTAGGCAAGTGTCGCCCCTTGCACAAAAGTCTGGACATCCAGCAACAGAGCAATATTCTTCTGAAAAAGATCCATCAAGGCTAATATCTGGATATTTATAGAGCTAAGACAAAGCCTCTTGTGGAGGGTGTCCTGGAGAAATGGATACACTATATTATTATTTAGGGTCACACACCTATACATAAATGGGCCCAACCACATGTTCTATATGTGGGGTGCCACAAACCTTAAACAGCAAGTCATACCAATACTAAGAAAAAAAGACAGATCCTTTACTGACACTCAACCCAGTACAGAAAACATTTTATTAATAATAATCAAAATTAACTCTAATGCATAAAAATATAATTGGAGATGAGTCCAAAACCCCCATGTACATACAAACCCACTCACATAAAAAAAGCAGTCACATTAAAAACAACCCTCATGTACCTGGAGACCACCCACAATTCTACCAAAGTATATACCATATCATTATATATGAAAGATGAACCAGGTCATGTGACCAAAATCCTGCCTGCCTGGCACCCCCCCCCAGAGGAGTGAGCAAGGAAAAATTATTCAAATCACCCCTATACAGGCACTCTCATAGGTCCAGCCATGGAGGCATGATTTTCACAGGAGTGGCCAAAGCCCCCTGGCCACTCCTGTGAAGATCTCTGCAACGACTTGCTCACACTCCAACATCCTACCCTCCATGTGCATTACTCTACCCTGTCCTACCACCATGCCCTTACCACACCACTTCTCATCGCCCCCCCCACACACCATTTTGCTGCTTCTCATAGCTCCCTCCCTTTCACCTCTTCTCATCTCCTTCCCTCCTTTTCACCACCTCATGTTCCCCCACTTCATGACTGTCCCATTCCATCTTCCCCCATTCATGCCTTCTCTCCTCATGTCCTATCCAGCTTACTGTGCATATCAATTACCGACCTCTGTTACGTGTACATTGCCTGCTGCAGCTCTTTGTATGCTCACTATGTGTGTGTCCTCCCCTCTCTGTTTCACTGCCTTACTTCCCCTGCTCTCATCAACACACAGAGCTCCTTACCTCTCCCTTTTGCCCCCATCTCTCCCCATCTCATAGCTGCTGCACCTCTCCCTTGCCACACAGCATAGTTTGACAGTCAGTGTGTGTTTTATAAATACCTGAAATGGTAAACACAAGTTAAAGCATCCTAAGGCATTTAATATCATAAAAAGTTTCCTCATTCACACAATTTCTTCACCATAATCCTCCATGTAGTTGCTTGCAGCTAAACTCAGCTAATCTCCTTCTCTGTTGCCTTGCAATATGATACATGTATCATCAGTCAATAAACCCTAGTAATCTGAGGCAGATAAATTCTGTGCTCCCACACCAATGCATTTCAGCTTAGGGCTTTCTCAAGGGAAACCTATTGAAAGCTATGGGACTTCCCTTTAAATAACCCTTTAGCTGGAAGTTTCATCCCTTCTTTAAATATTTTCATACCCAGAAAGTCAAGCATATTGGTTTAAAGAGACAACTTCTCTACTTCTGATTGACACAGCGGACCCTGAATAGGATGTCTGGAAGAAGATGGAGATGCCATGGCTCATGTACTGACAGGGCGATCAGGTTTGAGTACCAAGCTCTGCAAAGCCAGTAAGACACAATCAGTATTATATGTACATGGTCTACCTTGATCTTTCTCAGCGCCCTAGGAGTCAAGGAAAGAAAATGAAACACATAAGCCAGAGGGAAATACCATGGAAAGACCATCATGTCCACTGCAAAGGCCAATGGGTTCTTGGACCTGGAACAAAACTAAGGGACCTTTCATCCGAGACACCAAGAGGCCCACAACTGGCAGACCCAAATTCAGAACTATGTAGGCAAAAAAACTACTTCTTTATTCCCCACTCTTCAGTGTACAGGCATTGATGACTGAGATGAGATAGAACCCCATCACATTTTTTACTCTGGAATGTGAATGTCCAGTAGGGCTGGAACATGAGCTTCCACCCACGAGTGATCAGATGAACTCAGTACCACTCTGCCTCGTGTCTTGTCCTTATATACAAAGTAAATAAAGAAAATAAGGAATAGATGCAATATACCACAAACAGACCTCAGGTTGTTGCCAACAGTCAGACATAGGGACAGGACATGCTCACAAAACCTGAAGCCTTTGGCTCCTTCAAAATTGAGCCTGGGAGTGGCTTCCCATAGGGTGAACCATCAACTTGGCAGACATTGTAGTATATAGAATAGCACCCAATGAAATGTCTGAGTCCAGTTCTGCTTTGTATACAAGTGGCATGGACAATTATAGTGAGCTAGTCATAAATGGAGGAATGGATCCCCCCATGAGGGAATCAAATAAATGAAGAATAAAAAAAAAATGAAGAGAAGAATTAACTCTTTGCTCTCCTGAGGAAGATCTCTTAAAATAAAGGCTGCTGGCCATGGATTAAGTGGAGCTGGGAGGGAGTTTGCTCCTACAGAGAGCTTTGGTTTGCAAGTGTCCTGCCTCATAGTAGTAGCTACTTAACCCCATGGTTCCTGTGTTCAACAAAGGATAAAAGAAAAAACAGACACCTCCTGGGAGAACTCACCATGGGCTGCCAAGGTAGATACCCACCTGGGTCCTATATAACGAAATATAATAAGAAAGTGAAAACATGAACTGACCTGGGACCTGGAAGATAGGAAGGAAATTGGGTATGGTGGGATGGGAGGTCTTTTTAAACTTTTTTCTTGTCTCAGTGGGTGCTGAAATCAGTGTTCATTGATTTCAATTGGGCTTTTAGTCTATTGAATGCTAGAGAGGGCTCCAGTGTATTGCATAGCAAGGCATGGTTGCCTCTCCAGCATTCAGTGTTTAAAGTCTTATTTCACTGTCGTCCAATACAGGTTACTGGTAACTCTGGGAGGCGTCAGTCCCCTTTAAGTAGGCAGGAACATTCTGTAAATGTATGCAGGGGGGTGGAGCCTCCCTTCCCTCTCAGGCTGCAGTCTACCTAGCCTGCTTCAGAATTGTTTGTTCCTGTGTGTGAACACACCAGGTGGAGAACATCTCGTCAGTTTTAGTTTCTTTTTTATTTTTCTGTCAAATATGGAATACCACCATTAAGCGGGTTACCTTTACTGACAAATGCCCTCTCCAAAGTGGCTAGCTCAGTGTCCAGGGCCTTTTGGTGGACCTTAAGCCCTGATGGAGGAATTTCTTGGTTACAAGTGCTTCCCCATGGATTGCCCTCTGAGGTAATTCTTACTACATGGTAACCTGAAGACAGAAGATCTGCAGAAAGGTGAGCCACCCTTTGAGTGCTGAAGGTCCACTTGTCCCACAGTGTCCCTTAATTGGGCTTGTATTTGGGAGTTCTCATTGCGCACTCCGGCACTCATTGGGTGTATATGTGTATGTCTGTGGGTATTTGGAGCAGGTTTATGTGGTAACATAACCCTTCCTCTGCTGGTTTGACATGTTTAAAGGGATAGTAATACTTAAAATGTAAAAAAAAAAATATGTTGTAGGGTTTATCCCCCTGAGTAAAACAAGAGTACTCCCACTGCTGAAAGGTGTTTCATTCAAAAGTTATTAATTTTCAAAGTTGAATTTTTTAGGTGCAATATCACAGTGGCCTGAAATTGTACAGTGGCCATAAATCTCCATAGGATGGTGTAGCAACAGCGCCACTGTACAATTTCAGGCCACTGTGATATTGCACCTAAAAAAATTAAACTTTTAAAATTAATAACTTTTGAATGAAACACCTTTCAGCAGTGGGAGTACTCTTGTTTTACTCAGGGGGATAAACCCTACAACATATTTTTTTTTACATTTTAAGTATTACTATCCCTTTAATGGGGTTTTCTGACACTTTCCTTACTGGATCAGTGTTTTCTCTATATGCATACATGTTCCCTGCATGTGATTCATGTTTTTAAGCTGTAGTTTAACTTTTATTAAAATTGTGTACTTTGCCTTTAAGGAGCGCTTTACCGCATAGACACCATTGCTCCATTTACTTTCTATGGGTTAACACTGTTTGGGACGTATCTCTGTAACCGGTTCGCACAGCGACTTCAGAGAGGGCTCATTTTAATTGTCTTCCCTTGCTCTATCATCCGGTTTATAGTTCAAGTGTGTTGGGGGGCTTCGGGCACTGTTTTGGGGTACTTTTTGGGAAAAACTACATTTCCCATGAGAGCTTGATTCGCGCCTAATTTCTGATTGGCTCCCGTCGCGGCAGCCATTTTGGGCACTTTTCTCAATGAGTATCCTGCACAGGGCTTGGACAATCCTTTTCTCCTCTGCAGATTGACCCTTCACTTGCCAGAACAGTCTATATTTAGCATTTCTGGGGTGAAATATCAATCTTACACACTACAATTGGGTGATTCATTGTACAGTTGGTTATTTTGACAATGTGAGAATGTCTATACCGCTGGAGCTAGGGGCTAGACCTAAGACTAAGGAAGCTGGGTTATCAGTATCCCCCATTGCGCATTGCTCTTCCTGTCACACAGGGCTACCTAGAGTGTTCTCTGGTCATTTCTGCCCGGCAGGTTCGGAAGTTTCTGGCAGCAACCCAGGGCCTTCCAGCCATGCTATTGAGCCAGCCTGGGTGCAAGAGTTTAAGGCTGCAACTGGAGAACTTAGGTCCACTTTACAGCTCTTTACATCCCAGATACAGGGGGCACCTCAATTATGGACAGACCCCCCTATATTATCAGATCCTCCCTGCCTCAACCTCAGGGAGCACCTGATGTGTCAGATTCTTCTGAGGAAGAATTGTTGCTAGATTCGAATGTTGAGGTTGGTGCTCTTTTGGAATCTTCCAGGTCTCTTAGGGGACCAATTTGAAGCTGATCCTAAAACCTCTACTGAGGGCCTGATCAGGGCTGTATTGTCCACTCTCAACATTCCATCGGTTCAGGAGGTTCACTCTGTTCCCTCTGATGTTTTTCAGGTGCCTTTAAAGCCCCTTACTCATTTTCCTCCTAACCCTACTCTTGACTGTTTGGTTCTGATGCATGGACTACTCCAGACAAGTCATTTTCAGTGTCTAGAAAGTTTGCTAAACTTTTCCCCTTTTCTGAAACAGAAATGACTACATGGGTTCATCCCCCTAAGGTGGACGCACCCATATCTAGACTGTCTCAACCTACTGTTTTACATGTTTCTGACGCTGCAAGATTGGACTGACACGTAACTTGAGGTTCCCCTCAAGTCCATTTTCGCTTCTTTTGGTTCTGCTATGCGTTCAGCCTTTGTTGTTGCATGGGTTAACCGGGCTGTTGCAGTCTGCACTGAGCAACTCTCTGGTGGTCTGTCAGGATGCGCGTACTTCGGAGACTTTGCGTCTCCTTGCTGTTATCTCTGTAGATCAACATTATGTTCTGCTGCTGCCCTTGATGCCATCCGCATGATGGCAAGGACCTCCACTACTTTTGTGGTGGCAAGGTGTGTGCTTTGGCTTAAGATTGGTCTGCTGTCACTGCTTCCAGGAAAGTTTTTCTTTCTTTGCCTTTTGAGGGTACTTCCTTGTTTGGATCAGAACTTAAGGAACTGATTGGAGAGGCCTCAGGGGTTAGAGTACTCTTCTACCCTTGGTTTTTATTAAAAAAAAAAAAAAAGTTGCCGTTTACGTGTAACCGGTCTTTTCGTTCCTTTTCTCTGAGTCACGTACGACGAACCAGGTGGTTCCATCTGTTCCTCGTCCCTCCTAGACCATGCAGTAATTGCAGCCCTAGGCCTCATACAAGCCCAAGATTTCGTGACTGCTTCGGCATGACTCACGATACCGTCGGATGATTCAGTGTCGGACTCACAAGCTTTTCTGGTGGTTTCTGAGGAATACAAGATCCCTTTCTTTTCCCTCCCACCTTTTTGTCTTTATCTTTCTCGTTCTCCTCAGGAAGTCGAGAGTAGCTGTCTGTTCGAAGACGCTATTCAGGGTCTTCTGGACAAGGATGTCCTGGAACAGGTACCCCCTGTGGACAGGGGTCCAGGATTCTATTCAAGCCTCTTTGTGGTGACTAAGAAAAAATAAATAAATAAACAAATAAAGGGGACGGCGGATGACACCCTATTTTGGATCTGAAAGATCTTAATTCCTTTATAGTGAAGTCTCACTATCGTCAGTAGTCTCTGCTCACAGTATTCGCTGCCATGTCTCCGGGGGAGTTTCTTGCTTCTCTGGACCTTCAGGATGTGTATTGCACATCCCAATCCATCTAGAGAGCAGGCAGTCTCTGAGGTTTGCCTGCGCCAGAGGTCATTTTCAGTTTCAGCCTTTCATTGGTCTGACAACAGCCCCCCCAGGTTTTCCAACGGGGCTGGGGGCCTTGATATCCGTCCTCCACCGGGACGGCATCAGAGTGACTTCGTCCATGGATGACTTGCCTTATGCAAGCATCATCTGTGGACCTCTTCATCAGCAGGTCTAGACCTGCATTCAGTTCCTTACACTTCACGGTTGGATTGCGAACTTGGTCAAGTCAGACCTTGTTCCGTCTCAGCACCTGGGTCTTCTGTTCGATACTCAGAGGTGCATGGTTTTTCTACCGGATGAGGTAACCATCAAATTGCTCAAAGGGTCTCAATGATCCTATCCCGCGATCGGATACTGGTTCCGAAGTTATCTTCTTTGGTGGGGTAATTCATCCCCACGATAGAGGAGGTTCCATTTGCCATGGTACACACCATAGGAACTTCAAGGATTGTGATACGGACATGCAGGGGCCAACCAGATCATCTGAAGCTATCGATCTGTCTCCCTCCTCGTGTCGAGTTGAGCTTGGAGTGGTGGTTGGGTCTTTCCAGTCTCCTACTGGGAAGATCCTTCCGGATTCCCTACTGGACGAAGGTCACATCGGATGCCAGCCTCCTGGGCTGGGGAGCTGTTTTGGGTCGCCTTAGCGCTCAGGGGAAGTGGTCCATGGAGGAGTCCCTTCTTCCCATCATTGGGAGTCTCAACTGGTGGACGGTCCAGTCTGAGTGGAGTCCGACAACCCCACGGCTGTGGCTTACTTCAACAGTCAGGGCGGGACAAGAAGTCTCGCCACTTGGTTAGAGGTCAAGGCCATTCTGTCCTGGGCAGAGGTTCCTGTTTCTGTCATTTCCGCAGTGCACATTCCAGGCGTAGACAACGTAATGGCAGACTTCCTCAGTCGTCACGCAGTCGACATTGGAGAGTGGGAACTACATCCGGACGTGTTTCAACTCCTAGTTCAGAGATGGGGAATGCCCCAGTGGATCTGATGGCAATGGGACACAACAGAAAGGTTCCGCCGTTTTGCTCTCTGTGGAGAGACAATCTACCTCTGCTGCTGGTGCAATGTCCATTCCTGGACATTCTCTCTGGCCATTTTTCTTCCTCTCCCTATGTTAATATGGGCGTTACGGAAATTGTAAATGGTCCGTTGTCCGGTAATTCTGATTGTTCTTGCTTGACATTGTCAAGCATGGTATCTGGAGTTTATGACCCTATCTGTGGTGGAGCCATTTCGGTTCTCCTCTCGTCCAGCTCTTCTTCTACAGGGTTATCTGTGGAAGACTATATTCATCGGCTCAATTTGTTGGCCTATATGTTGAATCCTCGATTTTCAGGAAGAAAGGGTTTTCTTCTGCTGTGGTGTCTACTATGCTTAGTGCCGTAAGCCTGTTTATTCCAAGATCTATCACCGTGTGTGCTGACAGAGATCTGTCTCATGACTTTGAATTTCCCACTGTCCTGACCTTTTGGTGGGACGGTGTTGACTAGGTACTCAGTCTGAGTCCTTTTACGGTTTTTACTTCGGTGCTTTCTGTCGTTTTCCAGAAATGCATTGCTATCTTCCTGACGTCAGGGGTTTCTTCCAGGGTGTTGCTCTTGTGCGCCCTGCCTTTTGGAGTCCGGCTCCTCTGTGGGACCTTCATTTGGTCTTGGGGGTTCTTCAACGTCCTCCCTTTGAGTCTTGGTTCTCTTCCTCTATGACTCTTAACGTGGCAAATGGCTTCTTCTGGCGATTGTATCAGTTTGCCGGGTGGCGGACTTGACAGCTTTATCCTGTAAACCACTTTATCTGGTGTTTCCTAGAGATGAGGCGGTGCTTCGCACCTCCTACGGAGTTCTTGCCTCAGGTGGTCTCCGAGTTTCACTTCAATCAGGAGATTGTGGTGCTCTTTCTGCCCTACTTCCTTCCCTGACAAGGTGGCTGGTTTCCACTTGTTGGTTGTGGTGCTCTCTGTTCCTCATTCGGAGGGGTCCTGGGGCAGGAAGACCTGCCTCCGAAGCGACCATTGTGTACTGGATCAAGTCCACTGTTGGTAAATTCTATGAGTTGTGGAATGGGCAGGTTTCTTTTCGGGTCGCAGCTCTTTCCGCCAGGTCCACTGGGGCCTCTTGAACTTCTAGTATCGGGCTTCTGCTGATTCGTTGTGCAGGGCGGCCACTTGGTCCTCTGTGCACACCTTTTCGAAGCACTTCCAGGTGTATGTGCTGGCTTCGGCTGATGCCAGCTTCGGGAGGAAGGTCTTGGAGACAGTTTTGCCTGTCTAGGATCTTCTTCTTCTGAGGTTCTCAGTGCTTCCTTACTGTTGAGCCCTGTTGGCTCTAGTTAAGTGTGCTGTATAACAGTTCCTGGGGTCTGTTTGTACCCCTAGTTGGTGTCCGTTGACACTTCTGTTTTGTTGGGATCTCTGACCGGTTGGTTCATAGAGGTCCTGGTGACTTTGGGGGCTTCGCGCCTGGTCCTTGCCTCCTTCCCACCTCAGGGAAACTCAATGGTTTGACATCCCAGAGTTACCAGTAACCTGTATTGGACGACAGTGAAAATAGGATTTTAGTCTTACCTGTTAAATCCTTTTCACTTGCAGGTTACTGGTCTCCCACCCTGTCAAGGGACCGTGCTTGGCTCTCCTGTGGCAATACGTGGGAGTCCTTCGGGGCATGCTCACAGGAGTCTTCTTTCCTTCTACTATATAGTCTGGTTAGTTCTCAAACAATTCTGAAGCAGGCTAGGTAGACTGCAGCCTGAGAGGGAAGGGAGGCTCCACCCCCCTGCATACATTTAGAGAATGTTCCTGCCTACTTAAAGGGGACTGACGCCTCCCAGAGTTACCAGTAACCTGTATGGACTAAGTGAAAAGGATTTAACAGGTAAGACTAAAATCCTATTTTATATCAATAGTACTTTGGGTATTTTCTTTAAAGGGATAGTAATACTTAAAATGTAAAAAATATGTTGTAGAGTTTATCCCCCTGAGTAAAACAAGGGCACTCCCACTGCTGAAAAGTGTTTCATTCAAAAGTTATTAATTTTCAAAGTTGAATTTTTTAGGTGCAATATCACAGTGGCCTGAAATTGTACAGTGGCGCTGTTGCTACACCATCCTATGGAGATTTATGGTCAACTGACCAGAGCTGTCCATAGGATGGTGTAGCAACAGCGCCACTGTACAATTTCAGGTCACTGTGATATTGCACATAAAAAATTCAACTTTGAAAATTAATAACTTTTGAATGAAACACCTTTCAGCAGTGGGAGTACTCTTGTTTTACTCAGGGGGATAAACCCTACAACATATATTTTTTTACATTTTAAGTATTACTATCCCTTTAATTTGTCCTCTGTGGTAGAGTTGGATTATCCTTCAAATTATTCCACTTATCTTTTGTGCAAATATCTAGAACATGTAATAGCTGATTTTACACACTAGGTGGCAGTGTTGGGAGATGAATCACAAATCATTCATCTTTATAATGAGGGACTAGAACTTTTGAATAAGGTTGAATTAGTAAAGTAAAGTATAGGCATGATCAATAACACTGTTTATACTCTTTTCTTTCTCTGTTGTTTCAGCTGCCTTAAAAAGGTTATTGCCTAACACTTTTATAAACTGAAAGAGACAGCCGGCATGTTCAACACATCTAGGATAAGAGAAACTAGGGAATTTTGAGGCAAACCAACTGCACTGCAGGGAATTAATACAAATTCCCCAAATGTTTATTCTGTTAACCCTTTGAGTGTCAGGGGGATATGCAGTGCATTCAAAGGGATACACTAGGCTTCTTAGCCCTCTAAATGCTAGTTTCCATTGAATTGCTTTGCAATTCTATATAATTCAAGGAATTTCATATTTGGGAGTTCTCAAAATGAGCTGACCTGAGCTTTAAAATAGTAACCCCAAAAGTTTACTAGAGTGTAGGTTTTAGGTGATATATGTGTCTGCTTATAGTATATCAGAGGTGCTCCGATCAATCCACAAGCGTCCCTTATATTGCTACATAGTATCCCTGCTTCATGCACACACAACGCCAGCCTTTCTGCTATAATCCTTTGAGAGCCAGAGGGGCTTGTGCAAAAATTGTTAAAGTTTTGTTTTGTTTATTGTGAACTGATCATAATTATAATAACACATTGTCAGTTGTGTTTTTCTTTTAAGCTGTTGCTTACTTCAAGATTTCTAAAGCCCCATATATGTGTATATTACACAGATGTAGAGACTGGATTCATACCATGGTTAATGGAAGAGGTGGCCCAGACTTTAGAGAAGAGGAACCTGGGAAGAAGCATGCTGGACTGTAAGCTTCACAACTTTTCATTCCTTTATATTATTTTTCAGGATTGTATAGCTTTTAACCCATTGGATGCTAGAGAAGCGAAGTCTTTAGTGCTTTGGTTTGGAGACCTCTCTTCCACCCAAAGCAAGAATAAGCAACCTGATTCTGTTGAGGACTATAATTCCCATCTCTCCCAGACAGTCAACAGCTGGTCAGGGATGATGCAAGTTATAGCCCTCTGTAACTGGGAAGTCTTAGGTTGCCCGACTGTGATCCGAGGGGTTAAACTTGGACAACATCAAGAATTATTTATTCTTTATAACTATATGTACTTGGATAAAAACATCTAATTTTATTTTAAACTGTATGGACTTTAAGGCTACAAACCAATAACTTAGTTAAAATAAGAAAAGAGAAAAAAGGAACGTGGAAGGGGAAGACTAAAGAAAAGAGAAATAAAGAAAAAGGGGGAAGTGGGAGGAAGTGGAAAGAGAGGTAAAAGAGGACAGAGGTAAACTGATCATAGTACTAATTACTAATGAAATCAGATCGTAGAAGGAGAACGCCTAAAACATTGAGAACTAGCAGTAGTCAGAGCTACCAATGTATATCAAACAGCATTTAAATTGGCATTCGGTGGGCAGGGTAGCCAAGCAGACTAGATTATTGGGAACTTCTCAGGGCAACTACTATTGAGATAACTGGGAAGATCAGTATTAATCAGCATGTTGAAGAAAGCTCAAAGTTCTGAAAGTTAATGACACCTGAGAAGTATAGTTCTATGTAACAAGCAGCGTACTGGACAAGAATGCACATTGCTAATGCACACTGCTTCCCTGATTTAAGGAGAAAAGAGACACGGACTCCTCCTCTTATCTTTCTCCTAGTGCAGCATTGGGCAATTATCACATTCCACTAGTCTTCTTCATTGGGAGAAGACTTATTAAAAACCCTGGCTGCATTGTGCAGCCCCAAAACTGCTTGAATTATCCATTTGTAGGGGAAGGGTGTAAGAAAACTGACCCCTTACTAGGAATACAGCCGATACAGAGGGCCTATGCAATTTGCAAGACTGCCACTAGGTAATTATCATGGTGATAGATGTCCTTTAAGTTCACTGAATTTTACTGAAAATATTGTCTACCTTATTTCTGGTATATTTGCATTATTGATAAAGTACCAGGTAGGGGACCATCATACGCAGCATGAAAAATGCTATTATTTGGCATGGTTCATTATTGTTTCAGGGCAACTTAATCTGTACTTTTAACCCATTGGATACCAAAGTTGCTTCCAGACTTTCAGAAGCAATGCATTGGTGATGTCTCTAAGATCCAAACTTGCCTAAAGGTAATAGTTTACTTACATTTGTAAAGATGTGACGCTGGTAGGGAAGTTTTCAGAAAGACCTGGGACTAGGGTGAACCTACTGAGTCATTAGCGAAATATCCAATTGCAGAATTACCTTTAGAGAGCCCAGAACAGTATTATACCATTACTAGTTTTAAAGCCCGTGTACTCGGGCCACAGTGCCACCCACCAACATTGGCTGGTGGCCGGAGCCTCTCTTCTGACTGGCGTAGGATGTTTGTCAGAAGCCGTCACGCGCAGTAGAGACTGCTGTTCGCGCTGCAGTCATGCACAGTAGAGAAGGCCCGCTCTGCAGTCATGAGTAGTACTGACTGCCCCAACTCGCCATGGCTGATATGGAGCGGGTGCTCTGAATTCAGACCGTAGTCCTCACTGCGCACCTTCCTGGGACCAGGTGGTCCCAGGAAGGAGCGCAGAGAGGACTCCGGTCTGAATTCGGAGTGCCCTGCTCCGTATCAGCCATGGCGCTTTCGGGCAGTCAGTACTACTCATGACCGCAGAGCGGGCCGTCTCTACTGCGCATGACTGCAGCGCGCACAGCATTCTCTACTGCGCGTGACGGCTTCTGATAAACATCCTACGGCAGTCCCAGGAAGCACCTTCCTGGGACTGTAGTAGGATGTTTGCAAAGCGGACTCCGGTCTGAATTCGGAGTGCCCCGCTCCGTATCAGCCATGGCGCTTTCGGGCAGTCAGTACTACTCATGACTGCAGAGCGGGCCGTCTCTACTGCGCATGACTGCAGCACGCACAGCAGTCTCTACTGCGCATGGCGGCTTCTGATAAACATCCTACGGTGGTCCCAGGAAGCACCTTCCTGGGACTGCAGTAGGATGTTTGCAGAGCGGACTCTGGTCTGAATTTGGAGCGCCCCGCTCCATATCAACCGAGGCGAATTCGGGCAGTCAGTACTGCACATAACTGCAGAGTGGGCCATCTCTACTGCGCATGACTGCAGCGCGCGCAGCAGTCTCTACTGGGCATGACGGCTTCTGACAAACATCCTAGCGAATTATAATATAGGATATGCCCCAGACTATAAGGAAATATTCAGAGTTTCAAACAGGATTGCTAAGGTAAAGACTCCTGAACCAGTACCTTGAAATACCCAAGGACACTAGTTGCATTTGTCCAAGTACATAGTGATTCATGTAAACCAAACTTTATACAACTCCTTTCTTATCAAATGATTTTTTTTTTATTTCTGTAAAAACATATGTTTTTCTGTTAATATAAGCCGGGGACTGGTCAACCATTAATCCTCCAGCTCTTGAAGACTACAACTCCCGTCATCTCCAAGCAGCCAACAGTTGCTTGGGAATGATGGGCGTTGTCATCTTCAGGAGGTCTGTGCTCAATAAAACATAGCAATACATGCTTTTTACATTGTGGTTAATATATATAAATGGTATGATATGAATGTGTATGGGCCTACAACACACATTACTAATTTTAGCCTTTATTTGCTTTTAGTGTTAATTCGTGAAATAGTTACAAAGAGATTAGAAGATTTTGAGAAATTGGAATCCCAAGAATGTGAAATGATATCTCAAGATTTTGAAGGAAAATCACAAGACGCAGGAAAGGAGACTAAAAATCTGGGTTCATCCGATATATAGCAAGCAAGCAAAGGACTCAGAGGTATTATCAGGTCATTGGTATTATCAGGTCATTGGTGGGATGAGACCAGAAGTAGCCCTGTAACATGAAGGGAATGTACACTCTGAAATACCATATACTTTTTATTTTTGTTTTTAATATGTGCAAACTGTTATGTGTTTAATAGAGACATATTACCATAGTGGAAAAAAATAATGTGGATGTGCTCATGGTTTTTATTATTAAAATATTTCAAATCTATATGTCAATGGTTCTCAAACAATTTGTGCTGATGGAACTTTTTGGTTTCATTCGCAACCTAACAACCAAACTCGTTAACCCCATGAATGCCAATAAAGTAACCAATACATTGTTTCACAAAGCACTGGAGACATTTCTAGCATCAAATGTCAGTATCAAAAGGTAACCACACAAACATACGCACTTGCATCAACCTACATTTTGTAGCTTCTGGAAAAAAAAATCACTCCCCTGTACAGTTACAGTCCCAGTCGGATGTTGAATATCCCGTTCTCTATCTTCTCATTCAAGCTGCAGACCTCAGTACCTGTACAACAACTATGACTATACTGAAGGTAGGTTATTTGTTCAGTATCCTCTTCAACTTCAGTGGGTAGCTGCTGGTCTGTGGATTGTCATCGAGGGTGCGGGCTGACTCCTCCGGTTGGCACTAATTTGGGCTTGTGGCCAACATCTCTACCTCGGTTTAGGCCACTTCAACCCAGAGAGCAGCCACTTCCAGCTAGCTACGTTCTCTAGTCTTCACTGCCAAGCATCTGGCCCACTGCGACCTGCCTTGCAGTATACCTGTATTGGCTGCTGTTGTGCTCTTTTTATTTATATGAAATAGCAGCCTGTCACCTCTTTATGGCGAATCTACTTCAGAGTCTAACCAGGCAGCTTACTTAGCCTGTCAGATCATCACACGTCTTCTGTCTTGATCCTTAGTAATTCCTGTGAGAGAGAAAGTCAGTGATGATTACTTTACTCACATTCTATATCTTGCCCCATAGTAAAGCATGTGAAGAGGAAGTGAGCAAAAATGGCATTTCCTCTATATTGCCTCATAGTAAATATTGGAGAGAAATGAGCGAAAATTATTTAGACACTTGCTCTACCTTGCCTCTTAGTAAGTCTTGCGAGAAAGTAAGATATAATTACTGCTTTCTTCTGTCTTTCCCTTCATAGATCCTGTGAGAGAAGAACGGAGTGATAAGAACTTTTTCTTATGTCCAATTCAGGGGCCCGGGGTCCTTTGTTAAAGCTCTTCTTTACCGACCCACCCAGCATCTCCATCAGCATTTACAGTTTTTTAGCAGCCTTCTTCACTGGAGGTTCAGGGCTGGCCTCTCCAGTGGTTCCTACCACATTAAATGAGGGGTTACTTACCTTTTTACTTCCTAGGCTGGTGTGCACAACTGTTACCAGAACATGGCGTTATAGAAAACAATTGAAATATTTTACATTTCTGCCTCATCCAAGATACAGATAGCATTGAAAATACATGGAATTCATGACTGTAATCATTAGCTACTGCTCTTTCAAGAGAAATTCCACCCTGTTGGTATAAGTTGACATACTGTAGGGGGTGCCAGAAGCACAAAACTATGACAACTACAATCTATTATCTTTTTTATACATTTTTCAACTATAACGTATCTGTACTAAAATGGTTTGAAGAAAAGTTAGGTAAGTCATACAGTTTTGGCAATTAGACAATTAGCTGCATCAAATGAGGGGGTCACTTGTCTTTCTACCCCTAAGTTAGAATGCACAACTATTTACAGAATGTGGTGCTAAAAACATATTTTTTACTGCAAATATATTAAAATGGTTCAACATGGTGGGATTTCCTAGGAGGACCTCCTGCCAACCTAAGAAAAATGGTACGCTACTGGTGTGGGTTGACGAACCATTGGGTGCCAGGAGTGTGCCTACCAGTGGAACACTCCTGATGTCCCCCCAAAAAGGTCTGAATAAAAAATAATGAAAAAAGTTTGTTCCATGGGGTGGGGGGCAGGGATTTTCCTGCTGAGTAAAACAAGAGTACTTCCACTGCTGGGAGCTGCTAAACCCTTAAGGGCCTGAGGGGTATGTAATGCATTGGTTTTATGGTCGTTAAGGGGTTAATTCAAATGTTCTCACCATTGAAACTACATTTTTTATATTAGCAACATTGTCACCTGTGTCTAGACAGTTCACCTGGTGTCCAGACAGTTTCCCTATTGCATTCTATGTATGAGGTGAGCCACTAGTAACAAGTCCCCATAGACTGTGATTACAACTTCATCACTTTCTGACAGTTTCAGCTGTAACAGCTTTTGAACAAAACAACTGCTAGTGGGGGAGTGCCCTTGTTTTACTTGGCAGGAAAAGCCCTATAGTATTTTGTTTTCATATTAGGACTTTACTGACCCTTTAGAAGACTGACATGACATCCCTGTTGATACTTGGTTTAGGTCCATGTACTTGTTTTGTATAAATATGTTTCTCATCCCATTTGCATGTCCATAATTTTACTCGCAATAGTACAAAGCAATGCTAAAAATAGGCAGTTGTGTCAGTTATTTGGCTTGAGCTGCAAAATTACCTACTCACGTATGTACTTTTAAAAGGTCAAATACAGAGCTGCAACCACATTTTTCTGCAGTTGAGTACAATGCCCTTATTAGAAAGCAGACTGGACTCTCCTTGATATTCTGTTTGGAGTAAGTCCTAGGCAACTCATTTTGCGTGTAGAAAAATAATCATTGCTCGATAGGTCATTCATGTCCATTTTGCTAACATTCAAAGGCACCTATTATCAGTAAATGTCATTTGTTTACATTTCATTCTTTCCCACGTCATATAGTGAGATTAGGAACAATTTAGGGCACAGCCCTTTTGAGCCTGGTTAGATGCCATGTGATATACATAGCTTTCCAAAAGATACTCATTCCCTTACTGTTCAGCTAATAACAGGTCATTAAGTGAAATTATAGCTCTAGGTTTCCCTATCTGGTTTAAACTTTTACCTTTTGTTCAACACTTAGCGGCTGCCTTGAGCCTTCTAATCTTACTTTCACCTTTCTTTAATTCATTGTAAGCTTTTTGCTATGCTGATACATGTCTTAAAGGGGAATTTTACTCAAGGAATAAGTGGCTCTTAATTTGTTTGACAGATGCCCTTGTGCCATTAGAGTGAAGAAATGTCCTTGTTTGTATTGCTGTGGGTTCAGGGATTCAGTTGCTGATATTTTGGGATTGACACACAATCTTTCTGGCACTCTCTGGCACTTTGACAGTCTGTGCTTGGGATAGACAGAGATGAAGCGGCTGAATATTTGTTGATAGCTATTTGTGTAGGCAGACAGGAAACAAAAGGGAGCTGGAGTTGCTCATTAGAAGTATTGGGGGCAGCAAACATTTGTTCTGTGGGTGTGAGTGTGAATGAAAAAAGAATAGTTAAAATAAACAGATAAATACATAAATTACAGCAGGTGATCCAAGCTCCTATTTGAGCTGCCTGAGCTTGAGACTCTACTGAGACTGAGTGAGTGACAGATACTTTGGAGGCAGTCATAAATAAATCACACCTTCAAGACAAACAGACAGGTACAACCTGCCATACTATGTGTATTTACACAAACACACACACACTCTTTTTCCTTCATCCGCAAGGTCAAGACTCTCCAGTTGCTGTGCACTTTATCCTTTATTGCAAGCTCCTGAATCTACAAATCCTGTGCTGTACTGTACAATAAGATTAACACTGCAGTCAAGTTGTTAGAGAAGCAGGAAGTTGCTGGTGAAATTTTGGCTCTAGCTAAGTATATAGGCCTACAGGTAAAGAGGGGGAGCTGAAATTACTTGCAGTTTCAGGCAGTGTGGATGTAATTACTTTGTAAACAGTGACAGACTGGGACAGTTTGAAAAATAATCAAAGAAAAACAAACATTTGACTGATAGGTGACTGAGACAGGCTAGAGATCCTTGACTGGAGCTGTGGCTGAGACTGAGTGTGACAGCCTCTAGACACTGGAGACAGGTATACATCATACATTATTTTCAGAAGGACAAAACATGATAATATATCTGTTGTATACTTTACTGTAAAAATCAGCACTATTCATTATGTCCATCAAATGTGGTAGATTCGGGGGGTAATGGGAAAGTAATAGGAGGATTACAAGGACAGGTTGAACAATAAATGCTTCAAGTCAAAGATGACAGTAAACACCAGTACTCCTCAAGAAGTTGCTAGTGTGCGAAGAATTGGGTGTGATGCTGGGGAGCTTGGTAGCCCTTGGTAGTGTTTGAGCTGTGGTATGGTGCTAGCCACATGGCCAAATGTCTGACCCCAGCTTAGAAGGGGCCAAACATGGATGAACACTCCTTCAGGCCAGAAAATCCTGGAGGTTAGTGGATAAGAAAGGATTCCAATATACATTAAGACAAGGTATCAATGAGGAGAAGAAAGAAGGAGTAGATTTACCTAGTAGCTGTCCGTTTAAGAGGAATGACTGAGAAAGCCATGCTGTGCTTCAGCAGACTAAAGAATTAGATTCACATAGAACGCTGCACACAGTACCAACGAACTGGAGAAGGGCATTCTCTCTGAACATTGAGCACAGCTGACCAATGAACTAAGGTAATGCTCTCACTGATGCTGAACACAGCTCACCGATTAACTGAGGTAATGCTTTCATACATGCTGAACACACCAGAGCAGTTAACTGAGGTAATACTCTCACAGAATGCTGAACACAGGTGTCCGATGAACTTTTTTCTATGATCATTTGTATTTGGTTGTACAAAAGAGCTGGAGCTTTAATAAGCCAATCATCAAGGTAAGGGTCAAAAACCACTTTCTTTTCCTGGAGGAAGGCAGTTACTACTACAATCACCTTTGCGAATATTCTTGGTGCAGATGAAAGAATGAAAATGTAGAGATGTGTGTATAAATGGACCGTCTTTGAGTGCTACTAGAAGGAACGTCTGGGTGAATGCTTCCTGAACATCTAAGGTCTCTACCACATTCCCCAACTGCAGAATGTTTACTACTGCACGAATTCCTTCCATTTTGAAGTGCTCTTTGCATGCAAAGTTTGGAATCCTCCTGGAATAGGGTGTAGTGTATTTTTCTTTTCAAGGCTTCTGAAACTGGAGCTAAAACCCCAGACTCAATCAGGTCTTATACACTGCAATGGATAGTAGGCTAGATTGAGCAACATGTGGGACTTGGTTAACTATTAATCTGGACACATGAGGGGCATAGGAGAGAATTCTGTAACCCCTGTGAATGATGTTGTGTACAAAGAATCGCTATTACCTCTTTCCCAATGAAAAACAAATGATTCAGTCTGCCTCCTAAAGAAAAAGAAGGCCAGGGTTCAGAACTGAGCTTTCTAAGACCTTCTTGAGGAGTCTTCTTGGGAGACTTGCTATATTTAAGGGGAAATAGGGTCTATTTGCTGTCCTTTTCCCTTTAGGCAACTTCTTATAACCTCTGAAGGCATGAACAATCTGTTTCTGTGAGGGAAATCCCCCTGTCTTGTAGAAGTAATTTTCTTTCTTCAGATAAAGAATAAAGTGTGCCCACCTCTTTCATAAACAAGAAGTTTCACTCAAATGGCATAGAGCAAAAGTTCACTCTTTGATTAAAAAATCTTCAGCCCTTTGAAAAAAAAATAGACACCCTCCCTATTTTCCTCCTTTTCATAGTCATCTGAATCTGAAAGAGCTGCGGGCCTGCTAGCAAGTTAAGGAGATCTGGCTGCTACCAAAGAAGAAGACCAGCTTGCTCTTCCTCAGCACACATAGCCCTCCAGTTCTCCCATTCAATGAAGGTAAACCAAGAAACCATAGATGCCATATCCACAGGCCCACTCACCTGAAGAGCAGAAGTCTGGGAAGAAGATGAGTTTACATCCAGCAAGCAAGAAGATAGCCTTTTGTGGTATCCGTCCTACAAGGTCTCTTGCAGAGAAAGAAAACAGAGGCTCCTAAATTATCATAGCAGAAAGCAATATGTGCTAGGTAGAAACATCCTGTTTGTAGATATTTGACATCCACTGAAGGGAAGAAGCTGTGGCTAATGTTGTCAGAATTGGCATATTAAATTGAAAGAAGTATTACCCCATGCAACAGCCTCCAGAGGGGAGCTGACACCCTCAAGAGTGCAAAAAATGTGACTTCAGGTTCTTGGAAAACATATGTGTTCCAACAACCTTAAATGCAAAGGCACTACACATGTGGCAGCCACATCTAAAGAAGAAAATCAAGAGCAGAACGAAGAACAACCCTTCTGGCAGGAGTGTGGAAAGAAAGGGGAAAAATTACTGTTATAAAAAAATAGAGAATTAATGGTCCTGAATGATGTGAACATCAAGACAATGGCAACAATATTAGCCCTTGGTCACACTAGATGACAAAGTGTATCTTTGTTTAACCATATTTTCCTTCTAATTTATTTAGTACACCCACACAAATTATACCATTTTAAAGGGACAGTTATGTCCCATAAAATTGTTTCTAGTTTTGTAGAGCTTAAAATAATAAACTAAGTGCTACAAATCCTATCTCTCAAACCACTATGGTTTGAGAGATATAGGCATTGAAAGTTCCTCCCTCCCCTTCTCCTGATGTCAGCTGTAAAGCTGACAGCAGGAGATTCGAGTCATACGACTCGAGGAGGCTCTGCAGCAGAGCCGAAATCGTATTATTTAAAAATAATTACTTCATTGGAAAGGTCTACAAAGTGTGCCTGGTTTGCAAGCACACTATGTAAACCTTTCCAGTGAAGTAATTCTTTTTCAATAACGTGATTTCGGCTCTGCTGCAGAGCTGCCTGCTGGACCCTGGACCGGGATATCCTGCTGTCAGTTAGTGTCCCTTTAAAGGATAATTAGGCTTTCTCTTAATGCCATATTTATATGCATAACCCTTCAGCCGGTGAGATAGCTCAGTGGTAAATTCCCTTACGGAAATATGTTCCCTGTTTCTCTCTGTATCATGATCAGAATGAGGAGGAGGGAGGCAGAGAATAGTGACAAAGAAAATATTTACAAACATTGCCTTTGTCATAAGCCACCACATGCACATGTGATTCGCTGTAGCAGCGATCACATGTGTGAGACCACCAGGGATTGGCTGAAACTGACTGCTCCAGTACTGGAGCAGTCAGCAATAACCTTCCCACCACCATCCCAGCATGCTCTGAATGCTGTGACTGTTAACCCATGATATGCCGAGAACATTGTCCATCCTCAAAGGGTGGGATTCTGTGATAATGTGGGTCCTGCACATTATTTGTGGTTAAATAGCGGCATATATTAATTAAATATCTCCAAACCAAAATCTACAAATTCATCTTGCATATTTACAGTTCTTTAAAAATACTTCCTAATATTCTGGAAAGCTTGCTTGCTTGAAGTTATTTTTCTTATTTATGTCTAACTTCTTACGTCTTTATCCAGCACTTTGGGTGCCAGAGGGGTACGCAATGCATTGCAAAGTAATGTGTTTAATACCTCTCTGGCATTCAAAGGGTTAATCATACATTGTTTTTTGCTTTATTAAAGGGACAGTAATGATCCATAAAAAATGCATTAGTTTTGTACAGGTTAAAAAATTAAACTATATGCCACAAATCGCATTCAAAGTCCCCCCTCCCCTTCTCCTGACATCAGCGCTGTGTTGACAGCAGGAGATCCTGGTCTGGGGACCAGCTAGCGGATCTGCAGCAGAGCCGAAATAGCGATACTGGAAAACAATTAGTTTGCAAGCATACTTTGTAAACCATTCCAATTAAGTAATTATTTTCCAATATCACTATTGGAACTCTGACGAGGCTCCTCTTGTTGGCCACCATAGATCTTTTGCTGTCTTTTGCTGTCAGCTTTACAGCTGACATCAGGAGAAGGGGGGGACTTTGAATGCAAATATCGATCAAACCATAGAGGTTTGAAAGAGAGGATTTGTGGCAAATAGTTTATTTTTTTGACCTTTACAAAACTATAAGAAATTTTCTGGGACATTACTGTCCCTTTAACCCTTTAGGAGCTCGGTGATCTTCACCATCAGTCTCCCATCATCAAGAAAATATAAGTGGGGTTAAAGAACAAGGTTCACATTACATTTTATAAATCTAATTTATTTTTATTTGTATATGTATTTATTTATTTATTTTAATATTTTTACATATTATTTTTATGAGGAGTACTGACTGCCCCCGCAGTCTGGGGCAAACACAAGAGCTTGTCCCTGTCCCTTACAGGCACAGAGTTTCCTCGATCCAAATGTTGGAGATGGCTGTTTTTTCTGTCAATGGCATTTTTTCCAGCACAGTAAGCTATGCAAATGTCTGTGCTGTCAAAAAATACCCTAAAAAAAGGAGCCATTGTGAGTTAAAGTTAAGAGGTGTTTTCATCCATTTAAAAGGATAAAAATGATAAAAACACCATAAATTGCAATTCAAATGTCTGAGTTAGCCCAAAACAGGTGATAAGAGACTCGAGCTATCGCAGGAAAGTTAACACCGATTTTTTTTTTTTTTTTTTTTTTTTTTTTTAACCCCTTCAGTGCCAGAGGCTCGGGCCATTTTCTGAACCCTGCAGGCCAGACACTTTTTCAACATTTTGGCTATCCTTCCGTTTAGGCTTGATTTCCTCTGGGGATTTTTAGTTACATATGGAAAACTATATATTGTTTTTTTCAGAACGAATTGAGCTTTCTTGTGATACCTTACATGAAGAGAATTTTACATTGTGCAAAAAGCTATGATGTCATGACAAAAAAAAGTGAAAATTTACTCATTTTGCTAAAATCACATACTATGTATCAAAAACATTTACCTTGATTGAAAAAGTTTCAATTATTTGAAAAAGCCTCGAGTCCCCCGAGTAAAAAAATACCAAATTTGTATAGTTTTACCTACGTCCATGGCTAGCGTAGAGCCCTAATCACCAGCAGCGCAAAATGACATTTTCAACTTCATAAACTAATATGCGCATTCTAGGGTTTTTGTGGTAAAACTACCCTAAAACAGTGGAATAACTATATAAAACTATATATTTCGGAAAAGTAGACAACCTGACGCATCTAATGAGGGGTAACTTGCCTTCTTACCCCAAGCCTGGTGTGCACAAATGCCTCCAGAAGTAGGCGCTAATGAAAAAAAAGGCATTTTCTTACATTTCTGCCCCTTCAAATGTACTGAAATTTGTGAAAACCATGGCATTTCCAACTGTATTCTTTAGCTAGTGCTCTTAGGAGAAAAATGACACCCCATTGGTATGAGTTTAACTACCTCAGGGGGCGTTAGAAGTGCAAAATGACACCTACTACAACCTCAAATTTTTCTAACATTTTCTCAAACATTACTTGTCTGTACACAAATGGTTATAACAACTACAGAAGTGAAGAAAGGGTACACAAACCATACCATTTTGAAAAGAAGACACCCTACCGCATCTAATGATGGGTGACTTGCCTTGTTACCCCAAGCCTGGAGAGCACAAATGCCTCCAGGAGGTGGCGCTAATGAAAAAAAAAGGCATTTTCTTACATTTCTGCCCCTTCAAATGTACTGAAATTTGTGCAAACCATGGCATTCCCAACTGTATTCATTAGCTAGTGCTCTTAGGAGAAAAATGACACCCCATTGGTATGAGTTCAACTACCTCAGGGGGCGCTAGAAGTGCAAAACGACACCTACTACAACCTGAAATGTTTCTAACATTTTCTCAAACATTACTTGTCTGTACCCAAATGGTTATAACAACTACAGAAGTGAAGAAAGGGTACACAAACCATACCATTTTGAAAAGAAGACACCCTGCCGCATCTAATGATGGGTTACTTGCCTTGTTACCCCAAGCCTGGAGTGCACAAATGCCTCCAGAAGGTGGCGCTAATGAAAAAAAAGGCATTTTCTTACATTTCTGCCCCTTCAAATGTACTGAAATTTGTGAAAACCATGGCATTTCCAACTGTATTCATTAGCTAGTGCTCTTAGGAGAAAAATGACACCCCACTGGAATGAGTCGACCTACCTTAGGGGTGCCAGAAGCACATCACTACACCTACCTGTTTGCTTCTTCGAAAATGGCGGCTTGTACTAAAATGTCCATAACTGTTAGAGACATGAAGGAAAGGTATAAAAGGTATACCATTTTGGAAAGTAGACATTCTCCCGCATCAATTGAGGGGTCACTTGCCTTTCTACCCCCTGGGCTGAAGTGCACAAATATTTCCAAAAGGTGGCGCTATGGGAATAAATACATGTTTTTTTACATTTCCACCACTTCAAAGATACTAAAATCTTTGAAAACCATAACATTTCCTGCTGTATTCAGTACCTGCTACCAACATGAGAAAAATGGTAGCCTATTTGTGTGGGTTAACATACAATATGTGGGTGCTAGGAACACGTACGTAAACCTGACACTTTTGTTTTTGAAATTATCTGCTTGCACTAAAATGGTTATAACCATAATAGATATGCAGAAAAGGTAGAGAAACAATGCCATTTTGGAAAGAAAACATCCTTCCGCATCTAATGAGGGGTCACGTGCCTTCTTACCCAAAGGCTGGTATGCACAAATGCTTCCAGGAGGTGGCGCTAGTGAAAAAAAAAGGCATTTTCTTACATTTCTGCCCCTTCAAATGTATGGAACTTTGTAAAAACCATGGAATTTTCAACTGCATTCATTAGCTAGGAGTCAAACGACACCCCATTGATATGAGTTGACCTACCTTAGGGGGTGCTAGAAGTAGAAAACTACACCTACTACAAACTCAAATGTGACTTGCCTGTACAAAAATGGCTATAACACATTCAGAATTGAAGAAAAGGTAGATAAACCATACCATGTTGCATCTAATGAGGGGTAAATTGCCTTCTTACCCCAAGCCTGTTGAGCCCAAATGCTTCCAGAAGGTGACACTATAGGAAAAAATGGCATTTTCTTACATTTCTCCCCCTTCAACTGTACTGAAATCTGTGAAAACTAAGGAATTTCCAACTGTATTCATTAGCTAGTGCTCTTTGGAGAAAAATAACACCTCATTGGTATGAATTCACCTATGTTAGGGGGCGCTACAAGTACAAAACCACACCTATTGCAACCTCTAATTTTTCTAACATTTTCTCAAACATTACTTGTCTGTACAAAAATGGTTATAACCATGGAATTTTCAACTGCATTCATTAGCTAGTGCTCTTAGGAGTCAAATGACACCCCACTGGTATGAGCTGACCTACCTTAGGGGGTGCTAGAAGTAGAAAACTACACCTATTACAAACTCTGATGTTTCTAACATTTTCTCAAATGTGACTTGCCTGTACAAAAATGGCTATAACACATTCAGAATTGAAGAAAAGGTAGATAAACCATACCATTTTGGAAAGAAAACAACCTGCCGCATCTAATGAGGGGTCACTTGCCTTCTTACCCCAATACTGGTATGCATAAATGTTTCCAGAAGGAGGCGATACAGGAAAAAAATTGCATTTTTTTACATTTCTGCCCCTTCAAATGTATGGAGCGCTGTGAAAACCATGGAATTTTCAACTGCATTTGTTTGCTAGTGCTCTTAGGAGTCAAATGACACCCCATTGGTATGAGTTGAACTACCTTAGGGGGTGCTAGAAGTAGAAAACTACACCTACTACAACCTCTGATGTTTCTAACATTTTCTCAAACCTGACTTGCCTGTATGAAAATGACTATAACACCTTCAGAATTGAAGAAAAGGTAGATAAACCATACCATTTTGGAAAGAAGACAACCTGCCGCATCTAATGAGGGGTCACTTGCCTTTTTACCCCTAAGTTAGTTGGCACAACTATTTCCAGAATGTGGTGCTACAGGAAAAAAAAAATGTTGTTTTACACATCAGTCACTTCAAAGATACTAAAATGGTTCAATGGCGTGGGATTTCCTAGGAGGACTTCTTGCCAGCCTAAGAAAAATGGTACCCCACTGCTGTGGGTTGACATACCAATTTACGCTACAGGAGCATAGCTACCAGTGAAACAGAAATGGTAAAGCAAACAGTGTATGTGTGATTTTATGGCTAACAGATGAAAGAAGCTAGGGCATCAGCCGGTGTACGTGCGGACCTGTGACTACAAGTGTAACAAAGTATGTGGGAGGGTGAGGGATTAGGCAGTGTGTGTGGGTATGAGCAGAGGAGCAAGGATGGTGGGGCAGTGTTTGATAGTGTGTATGGGAGATCTGTGACTACCAGTGTTGATAAAAAGTCCTGTGTGTGCCACAGGAAGGGGGTCGGCATTGAACTCCCCTCCTAGTGGCACACACAGGGTTAATTTGTGTTTTAATTTTTTTTTTATTATTATATACCTCATTGAGGGGCATAAGGACCCCCTGATCCCTCCCCAATGAGGTCTTAGTAAAAAAATATATATATATGTCCACAAACAGGGGACCCTGAGAGTGCCACAGGGGTCTCCAGCGCATTGCAAAGCAATGCATTGGATCCTTGTGGCACTCAGAGGGTTATTTTTTTTTTTTTATCATTACTTGGTAATCAGAGCTTGTTGGGGGGCCATCAGGACCAATCATGATGGCCCCCCAACAATCTCTGATAACGAAGTAATGATAAATGCCCTGTGTGTGCGCCGCAGAAGGGGGGCTGCATTGGCCCCCCTTGAGGCACACACAGGGTTAATTTTTTTTCTTTACTTTTTTTTATTATGGACCTCATTGGTGGGTATCAGGACCCCTCTGATTCCCCCCAATGAGGTCTTAAAAAAAAAAAAAAAAAAAAAAAAAAAAGGAATC
The DNA here is from genome assembly GCA_037306005.1 of Rhinophrynus dorsalis. Taxonomy (NCBI): domain Eukaryota; kingdom Metazoa; phylum Chordata; class Amphibia; order Anura; family Rhinophrynidae; genus Rhinophrynus; species Rhinophrynus dorsalis. Next base: position 241,149,700 of record CM074720.1, on the reverse strand, counting down.
AAAATAAATGTCCCTGTTTCCAGCGCATTGCAAAGCAATGCATTGGACCCTTCTGGCACTCAGAGGGTTAATTTTTTTTTTTATTATTACTTTGTAATCAGAGCTTGTTGGGGGGCCATCAGGACCAATCCTGATGGCCCCCCAACAATCTCTAGTAACAAAGTAATGATAGAAGCCCTGTGTGTGCCACAGGAGGGGGGGGTGCATTGGACCCCCCCTGTGGCACACACAGGGTTAAATTTTTTTTTTTTTTTTTTTTTAATAATAGACCTCATTGAGGGGCATCAGGATCCCCCCTGATCCCCCCAATGAGGTCTTTAAAAAAAAAAAAAAACCCCAAAGAAAAGACCCTGTGAGTGCTACAAGGGTCTCCAGCACATTGCAAAGCAATGTGCTGGGGACCACTGCGGCACTCACAGGGTTACTATTGTTTTTTTTTTTTGTTTTTTTTATGTATTCAGACCTCGTGGGGGACATCAGGACCCCTCCTGGTGTCCCCCAAGTAATTGGCGACTGCAGGAGAGCAGAAGCTCTCCTGCCTTTCACTCCTACCACCGGTAGGAGTGAATCGCTTAAGGGAAACTTCCCTAACGTCATCGGTGATCATGTCACCGATGACGTTAGGAGGTTTCCCCCGGTCCCGCCCACTCCTACCCGGAAGTTCGGGTAGGAGAGACGGAAGAGGAGAAGCTGCGCTTCTGCTGCGCTTCTCCTCTTCTTTTATTGATCTCCCAGCGCGATCGGCTGGGAGATCAATAACAGGGGGGACATGAGCAGTGATCCTCATGTCCCCCCACGATTGCCCAGCTTTTTTTTTTTTTAAATGCGGCCACTGCATGCCGGTTATACCGGCTCATGCAGTGACCGCATTTTAGTGGGTACATTGTACGAGCTTGGCACAGCGGGTACAGCTATCCAAACTCGTACAATGTACCCACTTGGCACTCAAAGGGTTAACTTGAGTCCCTTATCGCCTGTTTAAACAGCCAACACAGACACTTGGAAGTTAAAAAAAAAAAAAAAAAAACCTAAGTCCTCAGGGGATATATTGATATGGAGCTCTAAGCCCCATATCAATACATCCAAAGTATAAAAAAATGTGTCAGACGTTAGTAGAATTAACCCTATGAGTGCCAGTGGGGTATAATTACCCCATCGGCATTCATAGGGTTAACCCGACTAAGTTAAAAAAAACATCACATTACAAGTAACACTTACCATTAATCCTGATGTCCAGCGGAGTCCTCAGCTTCCTGGTCATCTTCTGTCCTTCTTTGCTGTCTTCTATCTTCTTTCTTCTATCTTCCTCTGTAAAATAAAAAAAAATGTTTCAGTTTAAAGCATACATACTTTAACCCCTTGAGTGCCAGAGGGGTACGTAACGCATTGCAAAGCAATGCGTTGCGTACCTCTCTGGTGCTCAAAGGGTTAAAGTACATAGTAGTGTGCCACGTCTTACAATCACATGCCCCATAATAATACAAATGTTAAAAAAATGTTTGCAAGATATATTCTGATCAAATGTTAATGCCATATATATGCCAATCAAATGTTTATGCCACAATGACATGAAAATAAACATGAAACTTAGCTTTTAATTGTTGCTGTCTCTGTCTCTGTGTGAGGCCACTGAGGTGGCGGCGAAAACAGAATAAGGCATCACACAGCTGCTCCTCTTCTTCTTCTTCACGGGCCGATGCCCGTTCCAGTATGAGGGAATTAGAATTGAGGCTGCCCTTATATATGGGCAACCTCACTTCTAACGCATCTCCCAGCCAATCAGTTTAAAGCACAGCTGCTTAAAGCTGATTGGCTGGGAGATGCGTAAGCATATCCCAGCCAGTGGCTGTGAGAGAGTTAGTTATTTTAGTTAAAAGCTAAGTTTCATATTTATTTTCATGTCATTGTGACATAAACATTTCATCAAAATATATATGGCATAAACATTTGATCGGAATATATCTTGCAAACATTTTTTTAACATTTGTATTATTATGGGGGCATGTGATTGTAAGACGTGGCACACTACTACGTACTTTACCCCTTTGAGCACCAGAGAGGCACGCAACGCATTGCTTTGCAATGTGTTGAGTACCCCTCTGGCACTCAAGGGGTTAAAGTATGTATGCTGTAAACTGAAACTTTTTTTATTTTACAGCAAGAAGATAGAAAAAAGAAGATACAACAGATGATAGAAGAAATAATGGAGACAGACAGTGGATGACAGGTAAATTTAACACAGACTTTATAATGATCGGTGCTTGACAGTATGTCAGGCACAGATCGTTAGTAGTTTTAATGTTAAGTTCCCAAAACTGGCTTAGTTTAGCGGCATTTTGAGAAATGAATGCACAAAATGAACGTTTAGACACACCAGTTTTGTGTCCTAACGTCCGTTGTGCTAAATGTCGGTAGGACATTTGAATACAGACCAAGACATTTTATTTTGTCGGTCAGTATCCATTTTGCCCTACCGACATTTTTCTACTCCAACATTTGGATCGAGCCCTACATTACTTACTGCTGAGACTCAGATCCCACCAGTAAGAAAGGAAGCTGACACGGTTTGCTTTGGGAGCTGCTATGTGCACACGGACATTACATATGGATCTACGAGAGTGTGCTGTCTGTACTGATAGCATGCTCAGTTAAAGGGATAGTAATACTTCATTTTAACTTTATTTTATTTTGTAGGCATTAAAAAAACATGAAGAATGATATAAGTCTTATCTCTGAAACCTTTATGGTTTAAGAGATATTCACAAACAAAGTATCCCCCCCCGTTCAACCATATCAGAAGGGAGATGCCCAGGTAGACTGCAGAGAGGGACAATCTTCAATTAAGATAATGGAAAAAGCTGAAAAACTTGTCAAGGGGGGAAGGGCTTTCATTGTTTTCATACAAAGAAAATTGTCCCCTTCTGTTATCTGTACTGTCATACAACCAGAGTCACATCTGAGAAGAGATGGCTTACACTAGGTAAAAGGGGCGGGGAGGGGAACTTTGCTTGTGAATATCTCATAAACCATAAAGGTTTGAGAGATAAGACTTATATCATTCTTCATGTTTTTTTAATGCCTACAAAATAAAATAAAGTTAAAACGAAGTGTTACTATCCCTTTAAGTTCAGATTTTTAACTACAGTGGAAGGAGACAATCTGATCAACTCCTTTCACTTCCAGAAAACAAAAGGTTATCACCAACAGGCTCTCCAGTTTCCTGATGTCTGATAGGGAGCACTATCATGACTGACAGCATTCCCACACAGTTTAAAGGGTCATGTATATATAGCATTTGCATATTTGAATACTAAAGAGATCTCCAATAAACTGCATATCAATGGGAATTTGGATAATTTTTAATTGTCCCCGGCTTCAGACTATTTAAGACCATGATCTAAAATTATTTAAATTCTTAACACATCAAATTCAATGTGTTTGTAGTTTGCTATGTAATTATGGATTTACAATGGAATATTGTGTTAATTTTGTTTGTTTTTTTGTCTTATTTGCAGGGAGAGCAAACTAGAAGATCACCTTTTATGCAAAGACAATGACAAACAGCAATATGTTAAATCAAATAAATGGAGATGGTTCCATCAAAAAGTGCCTTTGTACTTTTGTATTTATACTAAATAGTTGGACATTGGTTTACCACTTATTTATGGGGTCATCAGTTTGTATAAGAAATTGGTTCTCAAACTAGATTCCATGAGCAGACCCTGAAAAGATACAGTGGTTTCCGTTAAACAAATATGAATAATTGCAGACACGTGACCAAGTCTTGGTGGCAGTTGGTGCATTTGTGGTTCTGTGACTAGCAGTGAATGTGTGGAAGACTGACATTTTGTATTCTGTTAGATTTCACTTGTAAAGAGCTGTAACCTAACCCCCTCTAATAAATAAATCCATAAATTAATAATTACTTACAATTTCCTTGGAATCAAAGTACTTTTATAATGAAAGAGTGGCAAATTGAGGGGGTAGAAAATGCAAGCTTAAAGGACATTAAAGTCCCTTCTTCAGTTGCAGGTTCAGAAGAAGGAACCTTAATATCCCATCTGTATTGGCTTAGACATACTGTCTTTTTCCTTTACAAAATTACCTGTTAACTGATGATACATTTTATCTTAATAATTTAGTGGTTTATTTACTAAAACCTGAACTGAAAACATTACGGGAAAAACAGATTTCAATTAGCATATTTATCAATGAGTGAACACAATTATATGCACTCATATTGCATCATACTAATACATGTTTCTTAAGTTTTGTTTGGCAATGAGTATGATACATTAGAGTGAAAACTTGATTATTAATAAATCGGGGAAGGATATATGCATAGCACTGCAAAGCAGCATTTCTCTGACGTCCAATATAGGTTACAGGTACCTTTGGCAAGGCGACCACCCCTTTAAGTAGGCAGGAACAATTCTTGGAAAGAAGTGCAGGGTGGAGCCTTCCTTCCCTCTTTAGCTGGTCACCAGCCACTCCCCATCCAGTAAGATTTGTTCCTTGAACAAGCAAGGCAAGAGAACAGTTCTGCTATAGTTTTTAGTTATATTTATTGTTTTCTGTTAGATATGGAATACCCACCATTAGGCAGATTGCCATTACTGACGTCCCAGTGATGGATTGCTCAGTTCCCTGGTGCTGCTGTGGACCTTCCAGGCCTGAGGGGAAAATCTTGTGTAGCATATTTTTTTTCCGTAGGAGAAGCCCACTGAGGCTTCTTCTTTACAAATGGTAATCTGAAGACAGAAGACCTGCTAAAAAGGTGAGCAACCCTTTGAGTGCTGAGGTCCACTTGTCCCACGCTTCCCCTCCGCACAGGGGTCTCCTTGGAGTTTCTACTACATACTCCTGCACTCATTGGGTTTATCTGTATGTCTGTTGGGGTTTGGAGCACTTAGGTTTCTGTGGTAAATTTACCCTTTATTTGCCATGTTGGAGTACTTTTATGGGGTTTATTACACTTTCCCTAATGGGCTTAGTGTTATTTACTCTTATTCTGGTGTTTCTTATGCATTTTTCTACTTTGAGACACACTTTGCTTATTCTGCATTATTTGTGTTTCGGCGCACTTTACTGCATAGACGCCATGCTCCATTCACCTCTATGGCAATTTACACTTTGGAACATATTTCTGCATCCTCTCATTCTGTTTGTCTACCTTCCGGTTTATGTTCTGAGTCTTTTCAGGGGCTCAGTGGGCTTCGGGCACTGTTTTTTGGGGTAGTTGAAGGGAAACAACATTTCCCTTGAGTGCCCGTTTCACATGCTCGTTTCTGATTGGCTGTCGTCGCGGACAACATTTTCTCCTTTCCCTTCATGTGTATCCTACGCAGGGCTTGGACTCGTCTTCTCTCCTCAACAGATTAACCCTTCGCCTTCAAGTTAAGTGTATTTTTTGCTATTTCTGGGGTGAAAATTTAATCTAAGACACTGTATTTGGGCTTTACCTAATACTTTCAGATGTTTATACCCTGTAAGGATGTCAGACCTGTTGGGACTTGGGGCTAGACCTAAGATTAAGGATACTGGGGTGTCTGTGACCCCCATTGCGCATTGCTCCTCATGTCAAGCAGGGCTTCCTTGAGAATACTCAGGTCATTTATGCCCCTCATGCGCTGCCGCCCCTGCCTCTCCGCCAGGGGCCTCCAGCCATGCACTAGAGCCACTGTGGATGCAAGAGCTTAAGGCTACTACTAAAGAGTTAAAGTCTACCTTGCAACTCCATCCAACACAATTACAGGGGGTCTTCCAGACTTGGAAGCCCCCTACTTCATTCAGTCCCTCCCTCATTCGCTGCTGCTTGGGTGAATAGGGCCATTGCTGTCGGGACAGAACAGCTTACTATAGCTGTACGAGAGGGTGCTCCCACGGCTGACTTGTTGCGGCTTCTGGCCAACAATTCTGAAGCTCAGCATTATGTTTCTGCAGCTATCTTTGATGCTGTTCAGTTGGTTGCTAGGGTTTCTACTATATCCATAGTTGCCAGACGAGCTCTCTGGCTTAAGATCTGGTCTGAGGATACCATCTCTAAGAAATCCTTACTTTCGTTGCCATTTTTGGGAATGTCCTTATTTGGACCAGAGCTCAAGGACCTCATGAATGAGGCCACTGGGGGCAGGAGCCTCCGGACCCCATGCGCCAGTGGATGGCCAACTGCGTTGTTTCCTCAGTGTCTGGAAAGACACCATAGTGGATCCGTGGGTTTTATAGGTAGTTTCAGAGGGGCACAGGATTCCCTTCACCTCTCTACATTCGTTCAGGTTCTTTCCTTCTCACACTCCTCAGGGAGTGGAAAAGCGTTGTCTTTTCAAACGGCGCCATCCACACCCTTTTGCACAAGGAGGTCCTGGAACCGGTTCCCTAGCTGGAAAAGGGTTTGGTTGGGTGTCTGTTCCAACCTGTTTGTGGTATCCAAGAAGGACGGCAGCTGCCGTCCGATCTTAGACCTCAAGGATCTAAATTACTTTGTGGTCAAAAGTCATCAGGATGCCTATCTACAAATAGCCATCCATCCGAAGAGCCAGCAGTACCTCAGGTTTCCGTGCAACCAAGGGCACGTCCAGTTTTCTGCTCTCCCCTTTGGTCTGACTACTGCCCCCCAGGTCTTCAATCGTATCCTGGGTGCTTTCCGTCCTGCAGAGGGACGGCATCACAGTTACTCCATACATGGACGACTTGCTCTTGAAGGCTCTGAACTCCTTCATCAGCAGGTCCAAGACTGTATTCACACTCTCACCCATCATGGGTGGATTCTGAACATGAACAAGTCAGATTTAATTCAAAGACTGGTCTTTCTGGGTCTATTCAATACCCTGAAGGGCATGGTGTTTCTCACGGATGAGGTGGCTCACCAGATCACCCACAAGTTGTCTTCAGTCCTGAATTAGCGATCCAGTCCCTACCAAGAAGTTGACCTCTCTAGTGGGGAAGTTCATATCCACCATGGAGTTGGTTCTGTTTGTGATGGCTCACATGAGAGAACTTCAGAGGTTCGTGATCCAGTTCTGCAAGGGCAAGCAAATCTCCTGAAGATGTCAATTTCTCTACCTCTTCATGTGGAGCTGAGTCTGTTGTGGTGGCTCGACCTCTCCAATCTCCTGAAGGGCAGGCCCTTTCTGGTATCCTTCTGGACAACGGTGACATCATATGCAAGCCTCTCCGGCTGGGGAACGTTCCTGGGTCACCTTAACTCCCAGGGTTGGTGGTCTACGGAGGAGTCTCTCTTTTCCATCAACGTTCTGGAGCTTCAAGCGATGTTTCATGCTCTCCGATACTGGACATTCAAGCTGGAAGGATGTCCTGTTTGAATCCAGTCCGACAACGCCACACCCGTGGCTTACAACAACAAGCAAGGTGGAACAAGAAGTCTCGCAGCTTGGTTAGAGGTCAAGGCTATCTTATCTTGGGCAGAAGAACATGCTCCTGCCATATCCGCCATTCATATTCCTGGCATAGACAACATTCTAGCAGACTTCCTAAGTCGACACACAGTGGACAGCGGAGAGTGGGAACTGCATCAAGAGGTGTTCAACCTCATTGTCCAGAAATGGGGTCTTCCTTGCATTGCCCTGATGGTGACCAGGCACAACTGGAAGGTTCTGTTCTGCTGGATGGACCCTCTTGCTGTGGCAGTGGATGCCATGTCGGTGTGCTGATAGGGATCTTCCCTCCAATGATTTTGACCTTCCTACGGTCCTGTCCTTTTTGAAGGAGGGGGTAGTCAAGGGACTCAGCCTGAGTTCCTTAAAGGTTCAAACTTCTGCGCTCTCTGTTTTCTTTCAGAGACGCATTGCCATTCTTCCAGACATTAAGGTTTTCTTTCAGGGAGTTGCTCATGCTCGCCCTGTCTTTAAGAACCCTGCTCCTCAGTGGGATCTTAACTTGATTTTGGGTGTCCTTCAGCACCCTCCCTTTGAGTCCTTGGCTACAATTCCTCTCAGTTTGCTGACTTGGAAGATGACTTTTCTCCTAGCAATCGTGTCTGTTCACAGAGTCTCTGAGTTACACTCCTTGTCTTGCAAACCACCCTTTTTGGTTTTTCACAAAGACAAGGCGGTTCTTCGCACTTCTCAGGAATTTCTGCCGTAGGTGGTCTCGGAGTTCCACATCAATCATGAAATTGTGGTACCTCTTTCTGTCCTGACTCTACTTCTGACAAGGAAAGGGATCTTCACTTGTTTGATGTGGTGTGCTGCCTTAAGTCCTATGTGCACCGCACTGAGTTCATTTGTCACTCTGACGCGTTCTTCTGCATTCTTAAGGGTCCCAGGGCAGGTAAACCTGCGTCCAAGGTTACAGTTGCTTCCTGGATTGTCTACTATTCGTAAGGCCTACGAACTTAGGAAGAAGCCTGTTCCATTTCATGACGGCTCATTCCACCAGGTCTATTGGGGCCTCTTGGGCCTATAAGAATCAGACCTCGGCTGATCAGCTGTGCAAGGCGGCCACTTGGTCGTCTGTGCACACCTTTTATAAACACTACCGTGTTGATGTCCTGGCATCGGCTGATGCCAGCCTTGGTAGAAAGATCCTAGAGGCAGACTTACCTGTCTAGGATCCTTCTTTCTTTCTAGTAATCTTAACTGTTGAGCCCGGTTGGCTCTAGTTCTGTGTGCTGTGTTACAGTTCCTGGTATGTTACATGCCAATTTAGTGTCCGTTGACACTTTCTCTTACAAGGGCTGTCCTATGATCTGATTATCCAGGACATACTTGAAAACGAGAGAAATCTCAATGTATTCTTCCTGGTAAAACATTTTATAAATAAAAAATATAAATAAATAGTTTACGTAAGCTCTGGTGACTTTGGGGGACCAACACCTGGTCCTTGCCTTCATTCCCACCTCTGAGAAACTCAATGTTCGTACATCCCAAAGTTACTTGTAACCAATATTGGATGACAGAGAAAAGAGGATTTTAGTCTTACCTGTTAAATTATTTTGTCTTAGTACATATAGTTTACAGGTCTCCCACCCTGTCAAGGGACCATGCTTGGTTCTCCTGTGACCGAACGGGGGAGTCCTTTTGGGTTCATGCTCACAGGAGTCTTCTTTTCCCTTCTTGCTACCTAGTCAATAGTTAGTTTCAGATCTTACTGGATGGGGATTGGCTGGTGACCAGAATTGTTCCTGCCTACTTAAGGGGTGGGCGCCTTTACAAAGTTACCAGTATCCTGTATGGACTAAGAGAAAAGGATTTAACAGGTAAGACTAAAATCCTCTTTTCTTTGCTCTGATCTACCACCAACCTTGATTCTCTTGTCCATGGATATAAGTCTTCATTAACTTTCTCTTTGAATCAGCATACTTCTCTCCTCCACCTTCATTACTCCCAACCCAGGAATCCCAGACCATGGCTGAATTCATCAACCTCTATGCTCTGCATTTGTTGTTGAGCTGCAGAACATCTCTGATGAAAGTCTTATTCTTTAGCCGACAACCACCATTATAAATAGATCCCATCTTGCTTTAACACAGCTCTCACCTAGGCTATGCAAAACTACTTTTCTAACCTAATCACCACTCAAAAATGTAACCCATGTTACCTCTTTAAAATCTTTGATTCTCTCCTCAAAACCTCAGAAATAAACTGTTCCTCCTTCTTCAATATTCCACAGGATTTTTTAAGGTGTAGTCCATTCATCAAACCATACCCTTCACATCCTCTCCTCCAGCCCTTTGATTCTCGGCTCACCTCAAGACACCCTCTGCTCCTTCACTTGTGCTACAGAACAGGAAATACCTCTGTTACTATCCTCCTCTCTGCCCACTTCTTGCCTCCTGGATCCCATGCACTTTTACCTCATCAAGCCTATTGCATCTATTCTTGTTCCCAGCCTTACTAATATATTTGATTCCTCACTTTCTGCTGGAACCTTTCCTTCCTATTTCAAACGTGCCACAGTCACACCTATACTCAAAAAACCCTCACATGATCCCACCAGTCTTTCAAATGACAGTACAGTTTCTCTCCTTCCCTTTGCATTTAAGATCCTGCAATGCTTTGTTTTCTAACCCTCAATTCCTACTTTCCTCTTGACCCATTACAATCAGGTTTCCATTCCAACAATCCCACAGAAACAGCCCTGACAAGAGTCATTAATGACCTACACATAGCGAAAGAGAAAAGGTCAATACAATATACTAATCCCACTAGAACTTTCTTCTGCCTTTGGAGAGTGTTGATCACACACTCCTACTGAGCACACATCACACCCTTGACATTCGTGACACAGCTATCTCTCAAACCATACTTTCAGTTTTTCTTATAGTAATACCTTATTTTCTCCCCATGACCTCTCGTAGTGTGTACCCCAGGGATCAGTCCTCTCACTTGCTGACCTTATTTCATCTCTTGGCTTTAATTACCATGATACACAAGTCTGCCTCTCTTCCACTGACCTCACTCTGGCTGTACAGTGTCGAGTCACTCAGTGGCTGTACAGCCTCAAGTCATTGCAATCTCATCATGGATGGCTTCTGCCACCTTAAACTCAACATGGTCAAGGCAGAATGTGGTGTATTCCCTCCTAAGCCCCGACCTTAATCCTTTCTCCATCACAGTTGATTTCTCCCCATGACCTCTCGTAGTGTGTACCCCAGGGATCAGTCCTCTCACTTGCTGACCTTATTTCATCTCTTGGCTTTAATTACCATGATACACAAGTCTGCCTCTCTTCCACTGACACCACTCTCTCTGTACAGTGTTGAGTCACTCAGTGGCTGTACACCCTCAAGTCATTGCAATCTCATAATGGATGGCCCCTGCCACCTTTAACTCAACATGGTCAAGGCAGAATGTGGTGTATTCCCTCCTAAGCCCTGATCTTAATCCTTTCTCCATCACAGATGACAATTCTACCATTCACGCCATAACGAAAGGATGCTGCCTTGGTGTTCTACTCGATTTTACCTTGATATTCTCCCCCATATCCAAGCTGCCACCCAAAACCTGCCACTTCTTCCTTTAAGATATTGCCAAAATATGGTCCTTCCTCTGTATGTCAACTGCCAAAAGTCTCACTCAGGGCCTCATTCTCTATAAATTAGATTATTGTAATATTCTACTGTATGGTCTTCCTGCCTTTCATCTTTCTCCACTTTGGCTATTCTTAATGCAGCTGTAAGAACTACCCTCCCAGACACCTTCCTTCTGCTCCTGAAACCTCTCTTGGCTATCCATAAGGTCTCATATTTCATATAAAATTCTTCTCCTCATTCTTCTCCTGAGTCAAATGCACTCGGCACTTCCCTTACAAAAGCCTTGATCCCACACTTATCCTCCTCCTACTGACTCTGTATGTTGTCACAATTACTAATTAGATTGTAAGCTCTTTGGGGCAGGGTCCCTTTCCCAATGTATGATTCGCTTTGCTGCACTTTTCCCCTGCTAATTATGCAAGTGTGCTCGTATCCCTGTCCTGTATTTTTTTTATTGTACTATTACTATTTCTGTAAAGCGCTATGTACATAAATGGTGATATATAAAGATATATACATACACTTGATATTGATACTACCACTGAAAACAATCACCTTCACATCACACACTGTGGGGATTTTTTATTTAATAAGAATCTTTTCTTTTTTATATTTATTTCTGTTAAACATAAATCTGAACATTTGCTCCTATACAGAACACTTTAATGTATAATGTTATTTCTCTGTCATCCAATATAACTTACAGGTACAATTCTCCATTGAACTGCAGGGAGTGGAGCCTCCCTCTCTTCCCTAGCAGACTACTTAACTGCCATAATCCTGGTAGGAAGGCTGAGAACAGTTCTGCTTAGGTGGATTACTATTACTGACGTCCCCAGAAGCTGCTTGTGGACCCTTCAGCCCTGGGAGAGAACCATGTAACCCATGTCTTACTCTCTCTCCAGAAGGAGTCTCTTTATGAGGCTTCTTCCTTATAATGGTAATCTAAACAAAGAAGACCTGCAGAAAAAGATAAGCAACTCTTGTGAGTGCCATGGTCCACTTGTTCCACAGCTCCTTTCCGTACAAGAGTTTCTTTGGAGTTCTCTGTAACTCCTGCACTCATGTTGGTTATTTCTATTTCTGTTCTGAAGGTTCTTGGAGCATTTTGTGCAGTTTTGTGGTAATTAACCCCTTCCCTGCCAGTATTTGGGCTGTTGGGGGTCTCATTACTCATTCTCACTTTATTACTTTTAAATGTGTTCATGTTTCTTAGTGTTTTTGTGTGTTTTTACACTTTTTAAGCACTTTTACCTTATAAGTTATTTTTTTAAATTCACGCCTTTGAGGCACGCTTTACCACATGGCTGCAATGCTCCATTGATCTCTATGGGACAGACTTGTTGGGACGTATCTTTGCAACCGCTTCGTGTACCGAGTTCAGAGATGACTTGTTTTATTTGTCTACCCTTGTCTATTACTCCACCATTTTGTTTTTCCTTTCTACTGAGTATCATACACAGGGCTTGGTTTCCTCCACTCTCCTCCTCAGGTTAACCCTTCGCTTGCCAGATAAGTGTATTTTAGGCTATGGTGAAATCTGTAATCTGGGTATTCCTTTACTCTATTGACACTTTATTCGGTAGAATGTCGGATCAATTAGGACATGGGGCTAGGCCTAAGGCTAAGGACTCAGGGTCATCTTTGACCCCCCCTTACTTACTGTTCCTTATGCCAAACAGGGTTTCCCAGAGAATACTCAGGTCACTTATGCCCTTCATGCACTGCGGCCCCACCAGGGCCTTCCAGCCATGATCAAGAGCCACCTTGGGTCAAGGACTTAAAGTCCTCTATAGCACAGTTTCCTCTTTCTCTTCAAGGAGTTCTTCAGTCTTGGAGACCCCCTACTTCCTTAATGTTCATGGCTACTAAGGCCCCTGGTATTCCTGATCTATCTGATTTTTATATACTGGATTCAGATGAGAATTCTGAGGATGGCTTGTGTTCTGAAGCTGAGTCTTCCCATTTTCATGGTGACCCTTTGAAGCTGACCCTGAACCCTCTGCTGAGGGTCTCATTAACTACCTTGAACATTCCATCTACTATTGTAGAGTTTCAAGCTTCTTCTGACGTCTTTCAGAGGCACAAGAAGTCCTGTACTGTTTTTCCACCTAATCCTACCCTAGATCAGATTATGCTGGATGAGTGGAAAACTCCTGACAAGCGTTTGGCTTTTTCTAAAAGAGTCTCTAAGTTGTATCCCTTTTCTGAAGCTGCCTTGGCTCAATGGGCTACTCCTCCATAGTTTGATTCTCCCATTTCTGGGATCTCTGACTCCACTGCCTTGGCAGTTGCGGATGCTTCAGCTCTTAAGAATATGGTTGACAGATAGCTTGAAGCTGTCTTAAAGGCTAATTTCACTGCCATTGGTACGTCCTTGAGACCCCCCTTGGCTGCTGTCTGGGTTGATAGGGCCATTGCTGTTTGGACTGAGCATCTTACTACTGCTGTCCACAAAGCTGTTCCAAAAGCTGACCTTTAATCCCTTTTGGCCAACATTTCTGAGGCACAGCATTATGTTCCTGATTCTCTCTTTGATGCTATTAGACTTGAAGCTAAGGCCTCAGCCTTTTCTGTTACTGCTAGGTGCATGGTGTGGCTGAAGATCTGGTCTGCTGACTTGATCTCTAAGAAATCACTGATTTCGCTTCCCTTTCAGGGTACCTCACTTTTTGGCCCTGAATTCTGAAGACTCATATCAGTGAGGCTACTGGGGGTAAGAGCACGTTGTCGCCTCAGGTTCCCAAATGCAACCCTCAGGTGAAAAGGCATTATTTTCTTCATCCCAAACAAGGTAAATCGTATAGGGTGAACTTGGTGTCTCCTCATGCCCCGCGTTCCACCCTCAAGCCCAAACAGCAGTGGAGGTCAAAACACACCTCCACCAAACCTAAATCCAGCAAACCTTTTTCGGCATGACTCGCCGAATCCTGGTCTGTGACCGATAGGGGGTCGCCTGCAACACTTTGTGGGTGTTTGGACATGCCCTGTTGTGTATCAGTGGGTATTACAGGTGGTTTCAGAAGGTTACAAGATTCCCTTCAAATCCCTAACCCTTTTCAGGTTCTTCCCTTCTCGCTCTCTTCAGGGTCAGGAGAAGCTCAGGCCTTACAATGGGGCTGTCCAGTCTCTCTTGGACAAGGGAGTTCTGGCACCGGTCCCTCAGCAGGAGGAAGGTTCAGGTTTCTACTCAAACCTCTTTGTTGTTCCCAAGTAGGATGCCAGCTGATGTCCAATCCTGGACCTCAAGGCTCTTAACAAATTTTTGGTCAAGACCCACTAATAGATGGAGTCACTGCGTTCAGTCATTGCCGCAATGTGTTCAAGGGAATTTCTGGCATTTTTGGACCCTCAGGATGCGTATCTACACGTTCCTGTGCACCCAGCAAGTCAACAGTACCTCAGGTTTGCCTACCACTTGGGATACTTCCAATTCATTGCTCTCCCATTTGGGCTCACTACTGCCCCTCAGGTATTCAGTGGAGTTCTGGGTGCTCTAATTGCCTTCCTGCACACCAAGGGGATCCAGGTGGCACTGTACATGGAAGACCTTCTCCTCAAGGAACCTTCCAGGGGCATGCTTGAGTACAATGTTCAGGAGTGTGCTCAGATCCTCCTCCAACACGGTTGGATCCTGAATATGGACAAGTCTGCTCTGGTTCCCTCCCAGAACCTGGTGTTCCTGGATCTCCGGTTCGACACTCTGCAGAGTATGGTCTTTCTGATGGAGGATTTGATTCAGCAGCTCGCCTCCAAGGTATCCTCTGTCCTGTCTTGGGATTCTGCTCCAGGAAGGATGTTCTCCTCTCTGGTGGGGAAGATGATTTTGACCATAGAAGCGGTTCCCTTTGCCATGGCCCATGCCAGGGAACTTCAGAGGTTTGTGATCCACTTTTGCAGGGGAAACCCAGATCTTCTGGATCACCCTATCTCTCTACCTGTGGAAGTGAGACAGACCCTTTACTGGTTTTTGGACCTCTCTGATCTGAGGAAAGGGAGACCATTTGTGATCCCATACTGGACCACTGTGAAGACAGAAGACCGTTTACTAAGTTGGGGAGCAGTCCTGGGTCACCTGCGTGTTCAGGGTCACTGGTCTCCGGAGGAGACTTTTCTTACCATCAACATCTTGGCGCTCAAGGCGATATCTCATGTTCTGATGTATTGGTCCACTCACCTGGCAGGATGCCCGGTCCAAGTCCAGTCAGACAATGCCACAGCCGTGGCTTACATCAACAAGCAAGGAGGCACAAGAAGCCCTGCAGCTTGGTTTGAGGTCAAAGCTATTTTGGCTTGGGCAGAAGACAATGTGCCTGCTATCTCCACCGTGCACATCCCAGGTTTAGAAAACGTCTTCTCAGTCTTCCTCAGTCGACACACGGTGGATCCCGGAGAGTGGGGACTTCACCTAGAAGCGTACGACCTCCTGGTCCAAAAGTGGGGTATTCCTTGCATAGACCTGATGGCCAGAAGGGACAAACAGAAGGTTCAGATGTTCTGCTCACGATGGCAGGATCCCCTGGCATTCGTCGTGGATGCTCTTTCGTTTCCATGGAGATTTTGTCTGGCCTACATCTTCCTTCCACTTCCTCTGCTGCCCATGGTCTTATGGAAGATTCAGATGGGCAACACCTCAGCTATCCTGATAGCTCCCTATTGGACCAGGCAGTCTTGGTTTCCTGAACTGTTGGCCTTGTCAGCTCAGGAACTGTTTCCTCTGCAACACAGACTGGACCTCCTTCTGCAAGGATCAGCTGGTTTAGACGGCATGGCTGTTAAAGCTTCCATCTTGAGATGGAAAGATTTTTCTCCAGAGGTAATTTCCACTATGATCCAGGCCAGGAATCCTGTATACTTGAAATGCCTACCACAGAGTTTGGTCTATTTTCCATGTGTGGTGTGTGAACAGGGAACTGTTCTCACAAGAATTTGATCTTCCGGCTAGCCTGTCCTTTTTGCAGGATGGAGTGAACAAGGGCCTTAGCCTTAGTTCCTTGAAGGTTCAGATCTCGGCTCTCTCTGTCTTTTTTCAGAGACGCATTGCTACATTATCGGATGTCAAGTCCTTTTTTCAGGGGGTTACCCATGCTTTCTGCTTATAAGGCTCCCACTCTTCAGTGGGAGCTTAATCTTATATTGCGAGTTTTACAGCAGCCTCCCTTTGAGTCCTTGGCTACCATTCCTTTACGCCTTTTGACGTGGAAGATGGCTTGTCTTTTGGCGGTGGTCTCTGTCCTCAGAGTTGCTGAGCTGCGGGCCCTGTCCTGCAAGCCACCTTTCCTGGTGTTTCACATGGATAAGACTGTTCTCCATACCTCTCAGGAATTTCTTCTTAAGGTGGCCTCTGAGTTCCACATCATTCAGGAGATCCTAAATATGACAAGGAGAGGGATCTCCACTTGTTGGATGTTGTGCTCTGCCTTAAGTTTTATGTGCACCACACTGAGTCTGTTCATCAGACTGATGCTTTTTTGGCATCCCTGAGGGTCCCAGGGCTCGTAAAGCAGCATCCAAGGTGACTATTGCATCTTGGATTAAAGCTACCATCCTCAAGGCTTATGAGCTCAGAGGAAAACCTGTTCCCTTTCGCATCACTGCACACTCTACTAGATATTTTGTTGTCTCCTGGGCCTACAAGAATCAGGCTTCTGCTGATCAGCTGTACAAGGCGGCCACCTGGTCCTCTGTGCACACTTTTGCCAAACACTACCGTGTTGATGTCCTGGCTTCGGCTGAAGCCATCTTTGGCATGAAAGTCCTGGAGGCAGTATTGCCTGTCTAGAATTTTACTTTCTTGTGCCTTATAGCTTTTTAACTGTTCGACCCCTGTTGGCTTTTGTTTTGTGTGCTGTGCTACTGTTATTCAGTGTCCGTTGACACTTTGTTTGTTTGTTTGGGTTGTTCCGTGTCCTGGATAGTCCTTTGGGAGCTCTGGTATCATGGGGACTGGCGCTTGGTCATTTCCTTATCTTCCCACCCTGGGAACTTAATGTTGGTACATCCCCATGGTACCTGTAAGCTATATTGGACGACAGAGAAAACAGAAATTTAGTCTTACCTGTTAAATCCTTTTCTCTTAGTCCATATAGCTTACAAGTTTCCCACTCAGTGAAAGTGACCATGCTTGGTTCCTGCGGCTGGTTGTGGGAGTCCTATTGGGTCTGTGCTCACAGGAGTTTCCTTCTTCTTGCTCTCTAGTTCAGTAGGGTTAGTGTCTCAAATCTAACTGGAAGGGAGCAGCTAGGTAGCCTGCTAGGGAAGAGAGGGAGGCTCACCCCCCTGCAATTCTTCAAGAATTGTTCCAGCCTACTGGGAGGAGCTGTCACCTCCCCCTGGTGCCTGTAACCTATATGGACTTAGAGAAAAGGATTTAACTGGTAAGACTAAAATCTTATTTTATTATCAAATTAATTACTTATCAGGGCTGCCTTTTGGTCATATTTTATCTAACAATTAGAGTCAATATTAATTATGATTTTTAGTTTTACATTACATTAGTAACACCAATTACCTAATACCATTTACAATACTAGAGATACACATTTTCAAAATAGTTACTGTCATCCTACTTCTTATAAGGTTATTTTTAATACGTTTTCTTTAAAAATGTTTAATAATTAATATATGGAGAAATATCATATGATTAATTCAGTTGTGTTCTTGCAAATTCTTTAATATTCATGATGTATACTTGGCTGTTATTAATTCATATAGGTTGATTAATAGCTGTCATTGTCTACAGATACACTATGGTGATCAGAGCTAGCTTTTAAATTAGTAAGAAGGAATGTGGTTGCGCGATGATGTGAACAAGTATGACAAATATTATGGTTTACTCAGCAGCCCAAGTCAAAAAATCTCTACCGAAATATTTAAAAAATAAACATAACAGAAAATATACTTAGGAGCTTTTGGGTCCATACATCTCAAATAACGAGTGACAAACACATCAATTATAAAAAAAAAAAAATTGTTTGAAGATTTTTTAATAAAAAAAGATCAAGTTTCAAAAAAACATTCTCAGAGTTGTTTTCTATATGAATGATCACTTCTATAGCTGCTGACAATGGTTGCGGGCTCTTTCTGTACCAAACAGACAAGGATATATCAAAGGAATATACTAACAATGGTTATGCTATCTCTCTGTACCGAACAGAGCAGAATATATCGAAGGAATAGACCTTTCCCAATCTAACTGATAAATCTGGGTTCCTGTGAAAAAAAATCACAGGTTCCAATGGACCCTTAATGATTGGCATCAACCAAATATCCAATGGAGCACCTGCTCATATATGTTCATGTACTAACAGATGCAAAACACGTGTGATGATTCCACACTGATATACTATATACGACCAAAATGATCATCCTTAAATGGCTTAACATCACATCAGAAATACAAGTAATCTCTATCTCATACAAATCACAAATGGAATCACTGTGACTACACGCACACACTTATCCAATATGTTTGAAATATTAAGTCTATGGGCATATATCCTATAAAAACCCAAATATAGTGTGACCACACACACTTATGAGTTCTTAAAGGGATAGTAATACTTCGTTTTAACTTTATTTTATTTTGTAGGCATTAAAAAAACATGAAGAATTATATAAATCTTATCTCTCAAACCTTTATGGTTTATGAGATATTCACAAGCAAAGTTTCCCCCTCCCGCCCCTTTTCCTAGTGTAAGCCATCTCTTCTCAGATGTGAATCAGGTTGTAAGACCAGACAGATAACAGCAGGGGACAACCTTCTTTGTATGAAAAGAATGAAATCCCTGCCCCCCTTGACAAATTTTTCAGGTTTTTTCCTTATCTTAATTGAAGATTGTCCCTCTCTGCAGTCTACCTGGGCATCTCCCTTCTGATCTGTCTGAACGGGGGGGGGGATACTTTGCTTGTGAATATCTCTTAAACCATAAAGGTTTGAGAGATAAGACTTATATCGTTCTTCGTGTTTTTTTAATGCCTACAAAATAAAATAAAGATAAAATGAAGTATTACTATCCCTTTAAGGCATATATCCCATCAAAATCTGGATATAGTGTGACCATCCACACACTTTTCCTGATTCAACAACCTTACAAATATCATAAATGGTATACATATTTTGTGCACATTTATTATATCTAGTTACACATGACTACAATATAAAAAATAATAAAAATAAAAAACACAAAAAAATAAAGAATATATATAAAAAATATAAATTTAAAAATCTGATATGAGATATAACCATGTTGAAATATATTATCAAAAAGTTAATATTAAAGATTGCAATCCAAAAACTCTAATTAAAAACAAAAAACAGGCACTTCAATATATACACCAGACTATAATTGTGTATTTAAAAGTATTGCTCTTCATTTAAAGGCAATGTTAATGAATGAATCTGCTCCTTAAAGGGATGTGATTTATTACCTCCATGACTCAAAATATTTTTTCAGCCTTCTATAGCACGAAAGTACACAAAATGGTATATAAATCAAATGATTCAGAGAAAAAGATTTGCACTTACAATTTCTCGCTAATTGTTATAATTCAAGCTACGTGTCTATTTAGCGGCATCAGACCTCTGTGGTACTTACAACCATCTAGGCAAATCTTAACATCTTTTGGCCACCATTTAACAGTGGATCTCTTACCTCCCCCTGTACTTATGGCCTCCGTTCTTCAGCGGGTCCCTCACCTCTGCTTTACCTGTAGCCTTGGTCCTCCAGCGGGTTTCTCACCTCTGCTTTTGCCTATGGGCTCCATTCTTAAGGGGATTTTTTTCTTCCACTTATGCCTATGGCCTTCATCCACCAGTGGATCTCTCACCTCCACTGATGACAGCCTGCAGTCTCTTCCAGTATAAACAGATTACAGCCGCTTAAGCCTCACACCTCAGTTCATTCAACACGCCATCTACCTGCTTTATGGCTCATGTATGAATTCCATACAATCAGAAATTAGGATATATTTGTGTCAATACTTCATATTCTTTTTCTCAGTATACACTTGAAAGTGTGGTGTTTTCAGCCCACCTTTCCAGCGTGTTTCAAGGAACTGCTGTCCTCTTCATCAGGGAGCAAAGTGATAACTAAAGAATTTGGGATTCAGGTGTATCTATATACCTGCAAATCCCATCTTCTTACAAATCCTTCTTCCTACAGTTTCCCTCATTTGCCAAAAATGTTAAAACTCAAACACTGTTTCCCTCAAAAGATTCCCAATTAAAATAAAAATAACATAACCAAAACGTACCACATAGCCTCTAAGTCCCTTCCTCCCGGTCATTTCTTCATGTCCAGAGTTTCTCATGATCCTGTGCAGAGTTGTCCATTCATAGAAGCAGTCTCCTCCCTCACAGTTCCCTAAAAAGATGGTGGATGCCATTCCATTCTGAACTTGAAGCTCCTCAACCGTTCTGCTCTTGTACTATCACTGTGCCCGTGTTATCACTGGCGACATTGTGATTCAGTGCTACTTCCTGATTTCTTTTTTTGGCTACTGTGGTTTTTCTCCGCCCAGTGCTAGCCTTTAAATACTGAGCCCTGTCACTTCTGCAGTGCCCTTTCGTGTTGTTCCAGTCGCTAGCGCTTGTTCCTGACTTCTGTGTGAATCCTGTGTATGACCCGGACTGACTGACTAATCTGCCTGAATACGTTCCTGCTCTGTGTACCGACCCGGCTGGGCTGATGTTCCTGCTCTGTGTACCGACCCGTATTGGTTGACGTTCCTGCTCTGTGTACTGACCCGGATTGGCTGACGACCCTGTTCTGTGTACGGACCCGGCCTGGCTGATGTTCCTTCTCTGTGTACCGATTTGGCCTGGTTCCCCGCTCCATCTGGTGATCCGTTTGGAGAACGTGCCTCCAGTGCTCTCGCTGTCTACTGACAGTTCCTTTGGTTGCCTCGTACACTCTGCTCCGGCAGTCCTGCTTACTGTGACCCAGTCTCCGGTTTATGTGCCCCGTGATCACCCCGGTGTTTGAGATCAATCAGGTTGCACCACGGTACGCTTGACCCGTTCATTACAAACTACCCGAGGCTGGTTTGTTCCCTGGGCACCTCGGTTGTCCCCATGGCCTTGCAGCCAAATTCAGGTTTGAGCGTTCGTTTAACCCCTTTGGGGGTTGGTGCGGTTGCACTTTGGGTCACAGTGTATTACATGTTATGGTTGGCGTTACTCCGTGCTATAAGTATCAGTCACCCTTTACTGTTCTGGCAGTCTGTCACTTCTAGGGCCTTCGTTTACCACCGTGTGGCCTCTTTCGCTTTTGTGTCACTCTCTGCGTAGAGAGTGTCCTGTGGGCCTCAGTCCTATTAGGGTCTGTCCATATCTCTTGGCCTAATAGCACCCATTCTCCACTGTCTCTTCTAGGATTCACACGAACTGTAACCTGACCTGTGGCAGTGTTGTACCTTAGTGTTTCACTGGACCAGAGTGGGTTACTGAATACTATTGTAACCTGACCTGTGTCAGTATTATTTCTGTCAGTATATACTGGACCCGTGTGGGTTACTCTAATTTCTTTGTTTTCAATAAAACTGTGTTTTTATCCAAACCTTCTGTGTCTGAGTGTCCTAAAAACTGTTACAGTACGAAAGGGCCATGACCTCAGACGGTACAGGTGAGGGTAATGCACAAAATATCCATTGGAGGATGGATTTACATGAGCAGCGTATGGCACTGGCAGTACAAACCATATTGGAGTGCACCGCTCACTTGGATAAGCCAGTTCAAGCCTCGGTGGTCTCCGCCACTATGACTCCAATCCCTGACGCTAGCAAACTCAAACAGAGGGTTAACTGCCACCGCTTCACTACCATTAAGATATGATGGCGAACCCACCCTGTGCAGAGGGTTTATTAACCAGTTGGAGATTTTCTTGGAGTTAACCCCTCAAGCCTTTCCTAGTGACCGAAGTAAGGTGGGCTTTATGATATGCTGACAGGCAGATCATTGGCGTGGGCCAACCCCTTGTGGGAATCAGCCAAACCATGTACTAAGAACTTCGGTGAGTTCTTGCGGGTGTTCCGTAGAGTGTTTTAAGTCCCAGGAAGAGCCGCCTCTGCTGCCAAAGGATTAATGGAGATCCAACAAGGGTCCCGTACGGTTGCGGATTATGCCATTGAATTCCGTACATTGGCAGCGGAGGTAGGCTGGAACAATGAGGCGCTGGTGGCAGCATTCACACAGGGACTCAATGACGGTATTAAAGATGAAACGGCAGCTAGAGACTTGCCGAACTATTTGGATGAGTTCATTGAGTTTTCCATTTTGATTGATTCCCGCATCAGGGAGCGGATCGCTGCTAAGGACCGCAGACATCAGGCCAGAAATTTCAGACAGGCAAGCCAAAGTTTCCCACCCATTCCTCCCTCACCTCCCATGCCTCCTGAACGTAACCAAGAGAATGGTGAACCTATGCAGTTAGGATTCACTAAGCTGACCAAGGAGGAATGGGGTCATCGCCTCAGACAGGGCCTCTGCTTATATTGTGGTAAAGCTGAGCATTTGTTGCGCACCTGTCCTATATATCCGGGAAACGGACGCACCTAGGTTACCTCAGGGGACAGGCCCTAGGTGGCGTTCAGCGGTCCCCAGACCCGGTGAATCAAAAACCCACACTGCAGGCTGTAATTTCTTGGGCAGAACTCTCGGTGGAGATTCCAGCTCTGGTGGATTCCGATGCAGCCGGATTTTTTATGGACAACTCCTTTGCCGCATTACACAAGATTCCGCTGGTTGAAAGGGAATCTCCTTTGGCTATCAAAGCTATTGACGGTAGGCCGTTGGTACAGGCCCAAATCACTATGGAAACTGTACCGCTGTCTATACGTATTGGGGCTCTCCACATGGAGAAGCAGTGTTTTTAGATTATCCAGTCTCCTCACCATGCTGTCATCCTGGAGTTTCCCTGGTTACATCTGCAAAACCCCAGGTTTGAATTGCAGACTTGCGAGATCACGGCTTGGTCTGACTTTTGTATTAAGCATTGTATTTCACAACCCACCAAGATCATGTGTACCTCTCCCTCCTTGCCCACTGAATATCGACAATATAGCGATGTTTTCAGTAAGGGAGAGGCTAGCGCTTTGCCACAGCACCGGGCTTATGATTGCGCTATTGATTTGCCTCCTGGTGCCGTTCCACCTCGGAGTCGTACTTACCCACTGTCTCGCGAGGAGAATCGGGCCATGGAGGAGTATATCTCGGATGCCCTGGAGAGGGGTATTATGAGGAAGTCATCCTCACCCGCGGGGGCTGGTTTCTTCTTTGTGAAAAAGAAAAATGGCGAGTTACGACCATGTATCGATTATCATGGTCTAAATAAACTTATGTCCAAAAACGCCTACCCTATTCCACTCATCACCGAGCTTTTCAACAGGTTGAAAGGCTCCTCCATCTTCACCAAGTTAGATTTACGTGCTGCATATAACTTGATCAGAATCAAAGCCAGTGATGAGTGGAAGACAGCGTTCAATACCCGATCAGGACACTATGAATACCTGATGATGCTTTTTGGGCTAAGTAACTCCCCTGCAGTGTTCCAAGAATTTATTAACGACATTCTCCGTGACATGCTACAGTCTTGTGTAGTTGTTTATCTTGATGACATACTCATACATTCGTCCAATTTGTCGCAACACATCAATGATGTGTCCGCAATCTTGCTCAGATTACGTGAGAACAAATTATACTGCAAGATTGAGGAATGCGAGTTCCACAAGTCTATGGTACCTTTTCTGGGCTTTGTGATTTCTAAGGACGGCATTGCTATGGATAAGGATAAGCTCGCAGCAGTTCTGCAATGGCTACGTCCTAAGAGGCTCAAGGCTATCCAACGTTTTCTTGGCTTTGCCAATTACAAATAGGAAATTCATTCGAAATTTTTCCATGATTGTAAAGCCACTGTCCAATCGTACGCACAAGGGTGCTAATCCTTCCCAATGGTCTGAGGAAGCTGAACAGGCATTTGTGACATTGAAATCCACTTTTGCATCCGCTCCTGTATTATCCCACCCTGATCCCTCTCTTCCTTTCACCTTAGAGGTAGACGCCTCAGAGACTGGGGTAGGGGCAGTACTGTCACAATGCCTGGACCCAGGGAGTGTTCTAAGACCATGTGTTTTTCTCTAAAAAGTTAACTAGTGTTCAGAGTCACTATGAGATTGGGGACAGAGAACTCCTGGCAGTTATTCTAGCGCTTAAAGAATGGTGACACCTGTTGGAAGGTACAAGGGCTCCGGTGTTAATTCTGACCGACCATAAGAATTTGACGTACCTTTCGGAGGCCAAGAGGTTGTCCTCTCGACAGGCCAGATGGGCCTTGTTCCTGTCTCGCTTTAATTTTATTGTATCCTACCTGCCTGGTTCTAAGAATGTTAGGGCTGATGCCCTTTCCAGGCAATTTGGTCCTGAGATTGAGACGGTATCGCGGTCCCCGTGATTGCTGGCTTCTGCTGTCAGTCAGGTGTGTGTACTCTCCATTGGCCACCTGTCTTTTGCCCGCCCAGTATTGCCTTTATAGACTTGGCTGAGGCACCCTTTGGTTGCCCTTTTGTGGTGATTCTATGTCAGCAGTCACCTGCCTTGTACCTATTCCCTGGGCCTGTTTCGCTCTGCTACAAGTATCAGCGTGTCACGGTTTGTTATGACTCTCAGACACAGAGTTAAGATAAAAACACAACTTTATTGAAAAGTTTAAAGGGAACCCTTGCGGGTAGCATTCACATTCGACATTTAAACACAATACACAATAACAGAGCGTAATGGTAACAGAATGTAGGACAGGCTCTACCGGCCTTGCCAATACTGGGTAAGGCAACCATAGGTTGGTACAGGATGGAACTGGTTCTACCGGCCTTACCAATATACCATGCAAGGCAGCCTGGGAGGCTAGTATCACGAGGAGAAAAGGCTCTACCGGTCCTGCCAATATACCGGGCAGGACAGCCTTGAGACTGGTACAACGGGTAGTGAGGCTCTACTGGCCCTGCCAATATACCGGGCAAGGCAGCCTTGAGACTGGTACAACGAGTATAGAGGCTCTACCGGCCTTGCCAATACCAGGTAAGGCAACCTTAGACTGCACAGGATAGGATAGGTTCTACCGGCCTTACCAATATACCGGGCAAGGCAGCCTTAGACTGCAAGACTGGAACATAGGCAAAGATGACCTCAGCGACTGGCCTAAGATGTAACAACCAGTCGCATAGATGGACAACAGAGGCCTGCTGGGCTGTCAAGCTGTAATAAGCTCCCAATGCAACAATGGAGCGAATCAGTACCAGCGTACGGGAGTGACAACCTCTGCTGGTGCAACAAGCAGCCAGTGTACTAGGAGCGAACCAGTACCTGCGTACTGGGGAAACACAATCTCTACCGGTGCTAACTGGGCACAACAAGCCACCGGTGCGAATGGAGCGAACCAGTACCCGCGTACTGGAGAGATACAAACACCACCGGTGCTGTCTAAGACTGAACAAGCAGCTGGTTCAATATGGAGCGAACCAGTACCCGCGTACTGGAGTGACAGAATCTCTACCGGTGCTGTCTAGGATTGAACAAGCAACCGGTTTACGTGGAGCGAACCAGTACCTGGTACTGGAGTGACATAACCTCTACCGGTGCAAACAGCAGCCGGTCGTACATGGAGCGAACCAGTACCCGCGTACTGGAGAGACACAATTTCGACCGGTGCTGTTAGGGACTGAACAAGCAGCCGGTTAACGTGGAGCAAACCAGTACCCACATACTGGAGTGACACAATCTCTACCGGTGCTGTTAGGGACTGAACAAGCAGCCGGTTAACATGGAGCGAACCAGTACCCGCGTACTGGAGTGACACAATCTCTACCGGTGTTGTTTGGGGCTGAACAAGCAGCCGGTTAACGTGGAGCGAACCAGTACCTGTGTACTGGAGTGACACAATCTCTACCGGTGCTGTTAGGACTGAACAAGCAGCCGGTTTACATGGAGCGAACCAGTACCCGCATACTGGAGTAACATAACCTCTACCGGAGCAACAAGCAGCCGGTTGTAGATGGAGCAAACCAGTACCCGCGTACTGGAGTGCACCTTCAAGAGAGTGAAAGTGTCGCCCAAGCGACAGGAGGAGAGAGAGACGCTCTGCAGCAATCCAGGAGCAGGAACACAGCCGGTCAGGACAGGAACTGAGTCACCATGACAGGCAACCGGATCAGGAACGGCAGCAGGAACAGCAGCAGGAACAGCAACCCCAACCGGATTAGGAACGGAAGCTGGAACCGAGGAAGCTGTCAGGCAGGAACTCAGGCGATCACAGGAGAGCAAAGTGGTAACACAGCCCAGGAAGCTCAGGAACACAATTCAGGTGCAGGAGACATAGAGACAACACAAAAGAGCAACCAAAGGGTGCCCAAGCTCAGTCTAAATAGGCAATACAGGGTGGGCTGTAGGCAGGCAGCCAATGGAAAGCCCCTTCATGTAACTGACAGAGAAAGGCAGCAATCACGGGCACCGTGATACAGCGTTGCTCCAGTAGTCAGTGCCTCTCCTGTGTTGTACCTGTTCCATTCCTGACCTGGTTGGCGGTGCTGTCGTTCCTGCTTCCGTTCCTGATCCTGTGCTGCTGTTGTTCCTGCTCAGTTCGTGACCAGGTTGGCGGTGCTGTTGTTCCTGTGGTGGTCCTGGCTTGTCTGCTGTCGCTGCTGCTGGTCATCTGTCTGGCTGCTGAGTCGCTATGGCGACATTCTGATCACTGTGCATTCCATGTTCACCGGTTGCTGATCCTGTTTGTATAGAACCGGTTGGGCAATACGCTTATCCAGTACGCGGTACTGGTTTACTCCAAGTTCACCGGTTGCTGATTCGCTTGTATAAAAACGGTTGAGCAATACGCTTATCCAGTATGCGGTACTGGTTCACTTCTTTTCACCGGTTGCTGATTCCGCTTGTATAGAACCGGTTGGACATACGTTATCCAGTACGCTGTACTGTTTTACTCCACATCCACCGGTTGCTAATCTAGTTAGTGTAGAACCGGTTGGGCTATACTGTTGTTCTATACATGGTACTGGGTAACTCCACATTCACCGGTTGTTGCTGTCTCCGTTTCTAAACCGGTTTGGTCTCCTTGTTTGGTCTTCATCTATGCAGCATTAGTGGAGCTGTTCCTCTGTACTCCTGGCTGCCTTGCCCGGTAACTTGGCGAGGCCGGTAGAGCCACATTCAGATTTGCATGTAACCTCCAGGCTGCATTGCCCGGTATATTGGCAAGGCCGGTAGATCCACAACCAGCTTGTCGTGTTAACCCTCCAGGCTGCCTTGCCCGGTATATTGGCAAGGCCGGTAGAGCCACAACCAGCTTGTTGTGTAAACCTCCAGGCTGCCTTGCCCGGTATATTGGCAAGGCCGGTAAAGCCACAATCAGTTTGTCGTGTAAACCTCCAGGCTGCCTTGCCCAGTATATTGGCAAGGCCGGTAGAGTCACATTCAGATTGTCGTGTAACCCTATTAGGCTGCCTTGCCCGGTATATTGGCAAGGCCGGTAGAGCCTCCCATGTGTATCTTGCAATAACTACAGTTTGTACCCATTGTGTATATGTGATTTACGTGTATGATTAGGACCCATGTGGGTTCCCATTAAACTTTTCAATAAAGTTTGATTTTTATCTTACTCTGTGTCTGAGAGTCAAAACAAACCGTGACAGTACAAAAGGGCCATGACCTCAGACAGTAAGAGTGAAGGTAACGCACAAAACATCCATTGGAGGATGGATGTACATGAGCAGCGTTTGGATTGGTTGGTGTTGGCCATCCAAACTATCCTTGAGCGTACTGTACTTACTGACAAGCCTGTTTCAAGTCCGGTGGTCTCCCCAGTTTCTATACCGGAAAATGAAACTACTACCCCTGTGGTTGCAGTCAAAGGGCTAACCGCTTCCGCACCATTGCCACTCAGATATGATGGCGAACCCAGTCTGTGCAGAGGGTTTATCAATCAACTTGAGATATTCCTGGAGTTGACCTCTCATGCCTTTCCCAATGATCGCAGTAAAGTGGGGTTTATGATATCCTTATTGACCGGGTGTGCACTGACATGGGCCAATCCCTTATGGGAAAATGCTAAACCTTGCACAAAAAATTTCAGGGAATTTGTGCAAACATTTCGGAGAGTATTCGAGATCCCTGGTAGAACCACCTCTGCTGCTAAACGTCTAATGGAGATTCAGCAGGGCAAACGGACTGTGGGCGAATATGCCATAGAATTCCGTACACTAGCAGCAGAGGTAGGTTGGAACAATGAGGCATTATTGGCTGCCTTTTCTCAAAGTCTGGGCGATTATATAAAAGATGAAACTGCAGCTAGAGAGCTGCCTAATGATCTGGACGAATATACTGATTACGCAATTCTAATTGACACTCGGATCCGGGACAGGCTTATGGCTAAAGACCATAGGGGACGGTCAAAAAGCACCGGGCCTAGCAGTTCATTTCGGTGGCGTGCGCCTGTAGGCAGGTGCCTACTCTGCCTTATGGCAAATCCGGCCCTGTCTATAAGAGCCACTGAAAAACCCCCAGGAGAACACACAAATCTCTCCATGGCCCTATTCACCCTACTCCTTATACATTCAATAGCCTAGATGGGGTGAGAGCCTCGCCAAACCACCCTAGTAACAGTGTTGGACCATACCACTGTGACCCCTGGCCATTTCACTTGCACCCCTGTAATCACCTCCTGCTGTGTGAATACCAAATCCAGTGACTTCAAAGTGGTCAAGAGAGCCTAAGGACAAGCTGTTCACCGCATAAACGACACCCATGTTGTCAGACCAGAAGTTAACAGACTTTCCAATTTCTGCCACCATAGCTCCAAAGGCACCACTATGGGGAATAACTCTAAAAATGACATGTTCTCTGTCAGCCCTTTCTGCACCCACTGTGATGGCTATTGCTGTGCAAACCAACTCCCTTCCAGATAAGCTCCAAAACTCACCTCCCCTACAGCATTGGTGAAAAATTGCAATCTTCCCTCAGCTGCCTTGTCACCCTAATCAACACATTTCAAAGCAATGTGTTGCATACCACTCTGGCAATCAAAGGGCTAAAGTGTCTTTGTCACTCCTGCCGTCACCTTTTCCAATCTCCTGTTGAACACCCTACCCATAGGAATCACACTACAAACAAAATTCAACACCCCAAGCAATTCCTGAACCCTACACAGCTCAAGCTTATTGGCCTCCTTCGCCTGGCACACCAACTGCCTCACTTTCACCACCTTATTCACTGGCATCCTGCACTTCTCTTCCTTTGTATCAATTTCAACCCCTAAGTGTGACAGCCTGTTGCATGGCCACACTTGTCTACAGCCACTGGCAAACCCACTTTGCCCAACAGTGCCAGCAATTCTTCCAGCAACCTTTGGCATACTCCAGCGCTATGATGCCTTATCAACAAAAAATCATCCAAATAGTGAGCCACAGTGTCATACCGTGCCACCTCACTAGATTCCAATGAATAAAAGAACTGCATGCCTCAAAATACGAGCATGATATTGTGCAAACACTTATCTACATAAACATACCTCCCAACATTTCAAATGGCCAAAGAGGGACACTTTTGTTTTAGGTGGTGTTGTTGGGGGCTTGGCTTGTGGGTGGGGCATTACCAATAATATTTAGGTCATTTTTTGATCTTCTGATACCTTGTGGCATGACTGAATAAATGATATAGAGCAAGGATAGAGTATTTTATTTACACAGACTAATTTATAAACACATATACTGTGGTTTATACAAACATAAACGTGAGTTTTATTGCTGTGCAGCAATCTGATACACTTATATATACCACTCACAGTCTGATCTCCTAAAAAGAGGGACATCCGGGTGGGAAAGAGGGACAGAGGGATTTAGGTCTCAAAGAGGGACTGTCCCTCCTAAAGAGGGACACTTGGGAAGTATGCATAAAACTTCCCCCAACACAACAACCAGTAAACTTAAAATTGTGTGGGTTAATGGGCGACAACCCGCAACAATGCCTCATCAACTGGTATAACAAAACCCTTCTTAAAACCCTCCAGCAACCATTCTGCCCTAGCCTTACTCGGATATGCTTCTAACAACTCTGCCAAATCATTTACCCGTTCTGGGGACCTCGCCATTTCCAGGCTTATGGAAGGTTGGTACCACCTCGTCCCCATCTTCCCTGCAATCCAGTACATGAATGTGTGCCCCCAGATTGCTTACATGCATGCTTAAACTTGTAGGCAAAACCTCTTGTACACTTTTTTCTTTATAAGCCCAGCACACTGATCTCACCACTGCTGGCCTTGTCCCTTGTCTCCAGCCCCCACCACCAGGATAACCAGCCTCTTTGTGGCTGTTTCCATCATAATCCAGCCACATTGAACCTCCATGCTTGATGTACAAGTCCACTGTCATCTCACTATATTTTAATAAATTGTGCACAATGAGTTGCGTACCCCTCTGACACTCAAAGGGTTAACATCACTCGGACCTTGGCCCGTGTACACGGACTTTTACACTAGTGGCACATAAAAGAGCCACAACAAGTTGATTCAGAACCACTGGCATTTGCAAATTCGGCAATACTGGCTGTCAGAGCCACGTGACAGGGATTAACATTCCACTCTCCCTCCCAGCTGACGAATTTGCAAAAAACTGACAAATAAATAAATCTAAATATCCCATAATTTATAGTTTGAAAAATAAAAAATAGCTATTATGAATAATAGTTACGCTTATGCACTCTGACTGTGTCAGTTTGAAAATACTGCCAACAACTGTTATCTGCATGGGGATGACATCCAGGGCTACAGAGAGACATTGGGGATTGTGCACTAATGTGTGATAAAGTGGTGATATCACTTCTCCAGTTCCCATGTTATTCCATAGAGCCTATGCACTAAGATCTACAAAGTTGGAGAAATCTTAGTGAATTGGCTGTATAGAATAATATAGAAACTGGAAAGTTTATCACACTGGAGATGATATCTCAACTTTATCACCTCTGTATCACACCATAGTGCATAACCTCCTGTTATCTCTTGAACCAAGGAATAAGGGCAAAATTCATAGAGGCCTTTAGAATCATTTTGGAGAACCAGATCACTTAATTCTTACTGGCCATTAAGATTTTCTAACCAGATTAAAATGAGTTTATATGTGTGTGTGTGTGTGTGTGTGTGTGTGTGTGTGTAGCTGGGGGATACAATAGACAAAAGCAGAATTTTGAAGTGGAAGTAACTGAAAGAGCTTTTAAAATCCTATATATTTATGATCTCCATTCTTTATTTAAAAAAGCATTTTAGGAGATATTTAGCTTTATTCATCAGTTTATGTGTGTGTCAGATACAAACATTGAACTCACCCTCCCAACTGTCATTCTCTGCCAGTTATTAAAGGCTAAATACAGCTAAATATTTAGTAAATTATATTATTAACCCCCTTAAGGACTGACCACGAGCGCTCACGGCTGGCACATAAAGGAATAGTAATACTTTAAATGTAAAAAAATATATATTGTATGGTTTATCCCCATGAGTAAAACAAGGGTACTCCCACTGCTGAGAGATATTTTATTAAAAAATTATAACAGCTCAAACTTGAATTTTTAGGTGCAATATCACAGTGGCCTGAAAATTTACAGTGGCGCTGTTGCTACAACATCCTATGGACTGCTCTGGTCTGTAGACCATAAATCTCCATATGACGGTGTAGCAACAGTGCCACTGTACATTTTCAGGCCACTGTGATATTGCACATAAAAAATTCAAGTTTGAGTTGTTATCATTTTTTAACAAAATATCTCTCAGCAGTGGGAGTACCCTTGTTTTACTCGGGGACATAAACCCTACAACATATATTTTTTTACGTACTAAGTATTACTATCTCTTTAAGAACTACGGAACATTTTTTTCTTCTACCCGACATAGAGCGCTCCCTGAACGATGTGAAGCCACATGGGTAGCCCTAATATCCATGATGCATCTAGCACATCATGAGTCATTGTTGCACGTCCAATCCATTACATGCCAGGACAATCATGGTTCCTTAACCCTTTGAGTGCCAAAGTGGAACGGAATGCAATGCATTCCGTACTACTCTGGCACTCAAATGGTTAAGGGGGTTAAATAAAGAATGGCTAACATAAATATAGGTCATTTGTAAAGTTTTTTTTTTAATCCCCAACACATCATATAGCGTTAAAACCACTAAACAAACACAACTAGTTTGAGCTGTAATGACTCTGAGATGCACTGGAGACGTCTCTTGCAGTCAAATATTAAAGAAGCTCTTTTATTAATCACAGGGCAAGTTTATTTGAACAAGCCAAAAATGACGTGAGAGGCTCTGAGTACGAACAAAAGCACAATGGCCTGTTCTCCGGCTAGTCACCGCTCAAGAGTATCACATTTTAGCTCTCTAGTGCCATTACAGAGGAGAAATTTCCACATACATATTAGACTAATCCCACCCATAAGGGCGGTCAAGTACCAAAATTATGGGCAAGTCCCCTCTGCGCGGAAAAACCAGCTAACCCCAGACGTACGTTTCGGCCTTATTTTGGGCCTCGTCAGTGAGGTGCAGCTGGCTTCCCTAGGCACTGAGAGCAAGGGGTCCACGTCTGGATTACCCTTTACACTTAGGGAGAGACCCTAAGTGTTTCTCAAAAACAAGCCAAAAATGATGTGAGAGGCTCTGAGTACGAACAAAAGCACAATGGCCTGTTCTCCGGCTAGTCACCGCTCAAGAGTATCACATTTTAGCTCTCTAGTGCCATTACAGAGGAGAAATTTCCACATACATAATAATAATCCTGTATTTATATAATAATCCTTTATTTATATAGTGCACACAGATTCCGCAGCGCTTTACACTCATATTGGTTCCTGTCCCCATTGGGGCTCACAATCTAAATTCACCTATCAGTATGTTTTTGGAGAGTGGGAGGAAACCGGAGTACCCGGAGGAAGCCCACGCAAACACAGTGAGAACATACAAACTCATTGCAGATGTTGTCCTTGGTGGGATTTGAACCCAGGACCCCAGCGCTGCAAGGCAACAGTGCTAACCACTGAGCCACTGTGCTGCTCACTGCTCAAGAGTATCACATTTTAGCTCTCTAGTGCCATTACAGAGGAGAAATTTCCACATACATATTAGACTAATCCCGCCCATAAGGGCGGTCCAGTACCAAAATGATGGGCAAGTCCCCTCTGCGCGGAAAAACCAGCTAACCCCAGACGTACGTTTCGGCCTTATTTTGGGCCTCGTCAGTGAGGTGCAGCTGGCTTCCCTAGGCACTGAGAGCAAGGGGTCCACGCCTGGATTACCCTTTACACTTAGGGAGAACTCACCCTCCCAACTGTCATTCTCTGCCAGTTATTAAAGGCTAAATACAGCTAAATATTTAGTAAATTATATTATTAACCCCCTTAAGGACTGACCATGAGCGCTCGCGGCTGGCACATAAAGGAATAGTAATACTTTAAATGTAAAAAAATATATATTGTATGGTTTATCCCCATGAGTAAAACAAGGGTACTCCCACTGCTGAGAGATATTTTGTTAAAAAATTATAACAGCTCAAACTTGAATTTTTAGGTGCAATATCACAGTGGCCTGAAAATTTACAGTGGCACTGTTGCTACAACATCCTATGGACTGCTCTGGTCTGTAGACCATAAATCTCCATAGGACGGTGTAGCAACAGCGCCACTGTACATTTTCAGGCCACTGTGATATTGCACATAAAAAATTCAAGTTTGAGTTGTTATCATTTTTTAACAAAATATCTCTCAGCAGTGGGAGTACCCTTGTTTTACTCGGGGACATAAACCCTGCAACATATATTTTTTACATACTAAGTATTACTATCTCTTTAAGAACTACGGAACATTTTTTTCTTCTACCCGACATAGAGCGCTCCCTGAACGATGTGAAGCCACATGGGTAGCCCTAATATCCATGATGCATCTAGCACATCATGAGTCATTGTTGCACGTCCAGCCCATTACATGCCAGGACAATCATGGTTCCTTAACCCTTTGAGTGCCAAAGTGGAACGGAATGCAATGCATTCCGTACTACTCTGGCACTCAAATGGTTAAGGGGGTTAAATAAAGAATGGCTAACATAAATATAGGTCATTTGTAAAGTTTTTTTTTTAATCCCCAACACATCATATAGCGTTAAAACCACTAAACAAACACAACTAGTTTGAGCCGTAATGACTCTGAGATGCACTGGAGACGTCTCTTGCAGTCAAATATTAAAGAAGCTCTTTTATTAATCACAGGGCAAGTTTATTTGAACCCTATTATGCAGTTGGTGCTCTATGTTTTGCTCAATGCATATGGCAACCTGAGCCCTTCCAGCTGTTGTGCACTACGTGTCCCATCTGCTGACCAGGGTTGGAGTGTGAGTCTCAGATTAGCCAAAACTGTAGTATGGAGTGTTAGTAAACACCTAGGGGTTTATTCACTAAGGTGTGATAAAGAGGTGATAAAGTGAAGAAGACTTCTCCAATTAAATCACTTCTCCAGTTCCTATGTTATTCTATGGGGCTTATGCACTAAGATCTCCAAAATTGGAGATATCTTAGTGCATAGCTTCTATAGAATAACACAGGAATTGAAGAAGCGATAAACTGGAGAAGTCATCTTCACTTTATCACTTCTTTATTACTCCTTAGTGAATCTCCACCCTAGGATGCATAGCAGCTAATCCAACTGTGTTTACAGACTCCCACATATGTCTCACACTTCAGTATATGATTTAAATTCAAGGTTCTAAGGTTCCAAACTTCCAACTGTCATCAGATCAGTTAGAGCCAGTAGCTGGTTGGTGAACGACTGCACCAGAAGTCTCACTCAGTTGTGGAAGTTTAGATATGGCTATTCGGCGCAGACAGCAATTAAAGGGACTCCCTTTTGGGTTTACATATTCAGAAAAAGAAGTGAAAACTTTTGAGGAGCTGAACTTGAAACCAAACCTTCTCAATGGACTCTACTGCATGGGGTTTAACAGGCCTTCTAAAATACAGGCAACAGCATTGCCACGGATGCTGACTTCACCACCTCAAAACCTCATTGCTCAGTCCCAAACTGGCACTGGTAAATCTACTGCTTTTGCGCTTGCCATGCTCTCCAGAGTGGATCCTGCACAGAGATACCCACAGTGCTTGTGCCTTTGCCATACGTATGAGCTGGCTCTACAGACTGGAAAGGCCATTGCACAGATGGGCGCATTTTTCCCAGAGATTAAAGTGGCATATGCTGTTAAAGGGAACAAACCTAAGCGTGGGCACAAGATCTCAGAGCAGATTGTCATCGGTACCCCTGGCACTGTATTGGACTGGTGCACTAAACTGCATTTGATTGATCCTAAGAAAATTCAGGTGTTTGTTATTGATGATGCAGACGCTATGATTACAGTGCAAGGATTCCAGGATCAGTGTATCCGTGTTCAGCGGATGTTGCCACAAAACTGCCAGAAGCTCCTGTTCTCCACAACCTTTAAGGAGCCTGTCTGGAGATTTGCTCAGAAAGTTGTCCCTCAACCCAATATTATTACACTTAAAAGGGAAGAGGAGGCCCTGGACACCATTAAACAATACTATGTGCTATGTAACAACCGGCAGGATAAATTTGAAGCCTTGTGTAACATTTATGGTGCAGTAACCATCGCACAAGCCATGATCTTCTGCAACAGCAATAAAACTGCATCCTGGCTGGTGGGAGAACTATCTAAAGAAGGTCACCAGGTCACTCTTCTCAATGGGGAGATGACGACAGAGAAGAAAGCAGCTGTGATTGAAGGCTTCAGAGAGGCCAAGCACAAAGTGCTGGTTACAACCAACGTGTGTGTCAGAGGTATTGATGTTAAACAAGTCTCTCTGGTTATAAACTTTGACCTTCCCATAGAGAAGGATGGTAACCCAGATAATGAGACCTACCTCCATCAGATTGGACGCACTGGGCGCTTTGGCAAGAAAGGACTTGCAATAAATATGGTTGACAGCAAACGCAGCCTGGATTTCCTGAAAGGAATTCAGCAGCATTTTGGTAAGAAGATAGAACATCTCAGTACTGATGACCTGGATGAGATTGAAAAAATTACCAACTGAAGTCACCTCCCATCTTCATGTGGACCAGGGTAATTACCCACGCTCTGAGAACAGCACTCTGCAGATAACAACTGAGCAGAAACATTGTAAATATGTAAATAAACCTGTACATAGTTCTGTGCTTCCTTTGACTTATTATTGTTCCCTATCCAAGTTTATACCAGATTACCAATATTCTACCAGCCAGGTAATATTTATTTTCTGGAGTAAAACAAAGTCATTTGTAAGAAGTGTTTTAATCAAAAGTTATTGCAACTCAAACTTGAATGTTTATGTGCAGTATATCAATGGCCTGTAATTTTACAGTGGTGCAGTTGCTACACCATCCTATAGACAGATCTGGTCAGTTAACCATAAGCCTCCACAGGATGGTACAACAACCGCTCCACTGGAAAATTACAGGCCATTGACATACTGCAACTCCCCTTTTGCATCTGAAACGTTGATCTATAAAATTTGCCTTATTATTATTGAATACCTGCATACCTCCCAACATTTCAAATGACCAGAGAGGGACACTGTTGATTTAGGAGGTGTTTCTGGGGGTGTGGCTGGTGGGCGGGGCATTATTGAGAACTTTTAGGTTATTTCATGACCTACTGGCAGCTCTTTACGTAACTGAATAAATGATTTAGAACAAGACCAATGTATTTTATTTTGATCGACTAATTTAGAAACACATCTACTGAAGTTTAAACAAAGACTAATGTGAGTTTTATTGCTGTGGAGCAATGTGATTACACTTATATACACCACATAGTCTGATCTCCTAAACAGAGGGACACCAGGACTGTAAAATGGGACACCTGAGAAGTGTGTACCTGAGTGTGCTTATGTGTTCTACTTCAAGAAATGTATATGCTCCTATATCTACACCCAGGCATGAATCTACTATAAATGAGAGTGCTTCCCAATTGGTTCCTATATATACAAGTAACTCACATAGACTGTGCTATAATGCTGAATCGCCCCTTTTACCTGGCACCACGTGTTACCCTATAAAATGCAGTGGTAATACCTTTACATTAGTTATGGAAATATCTCCTATTATATTCTATTATTTCAGCAACTAGATTAGGATCTGCACTGAATAAATTGCAGATCATAATCAGATCTTCAATTTAAATTATCCATTGGAGCAGGGCTGTCCAAATTCAGTCCTCAAGGCCCACCAGCAGGCGAGGATTTAACCCTCTAAGTGCCAGCGGGGCATGCAATGCATTGTGTACCCCTCTGGCACTGAAAGGGTTAAGGATATCCCTGATTAAGCACAGGTGAATCAGTCACAATGAATGAATCACTGATTAACTCACCTGTGTTTAAAGGGATAGTAATACTTCGTTTTATCTTTATTTAATTTGTAGGCATTAAAAAAACATGAAGAACGATATAAGTCTTATCTCTCAAACCTTTATGGTTTAAGAGATATTCACAAGCAAAGTATCCCCCCCCCCCCGTTCAGGCAGATCAGAAGGGAGGTGCCCAGGTAGACTGCAGAGAGGGACAATCTTCAATTAAGATAAGGGAAAAAGCTGAAAAACTTGTCAAGGGGGGGCAGGGCTTTCACTGTTTTCCTTGCAAAGAAGATTGTCCCCTGCTGTTATCTGTCTGGTCTTACAACCAGATTCACATCTGAGAAGAGATGGCTTACACTAGGTAAAAGGGGCGGGAGGGGAAACTTTGCTTGTGAATATCTCTTAAACCATAAAGGTTTGAGAGATAAGACTTATATCATTCTTCATATTTTTTTAATGCCTACAAAACAAAATAAAGATAAAACGAAGTATTACTATCTCTTTAATCTGGGAAATCCTTACATCTTGACCTGTTGGTGGTTCTTGAAGACTGAAGTCGGAGAGCTCTGCATTGGGGTGAGACTTGCAGTTTTTTGGCTTTTCTTTCTTCCTGCACTTACTAATTCAGAATGGGAAAATGAATATGTAAGAAGATTGTCCCAGTTCCTTCCGCATTAACCTTTAATGTGCCAGCGCCTTGCTCAGTCATGCTGGTAACGTCTGCAAGCTGCCCTGATAGGGAGATGGAAGGTAATGTACTAAGAAGAACTGAGGCAAATCTGGAGCAAACCAACTGCAGCATTGGGGACAAATATAATTTTCCCAAAATTCACTTTGATATAAGTAGTAATTTAACCTTCTGAATGCTAGCTTTGCTTTAAATATAGCATTTAACCCCTTTTATGTTAGCGCGGCCTCCCACATTCAAGGGGTTAAATGTCCCATTTAAATTGATGGGAATTTTGAGGGGTTGTTAGTTATCTATGGTGCAGTTGTTTTGTCCTATAATTGTACTGCTTTGGCTTTGTACATATGTCCCTCAGAAAATGCAATACTGTTTGGTACAAAACCTGTTGGTGATGGAGGTGCCACATCTGTTCATGGAAGAAAATATGTCCAGAAGAGTGATAATGTGTCATTATGAGAAGAAAAATAATCTCATGTGTGTATGTGCTTGTGTTACCATGTGCGTGTCCATGCGTGTGTGTATGTATGTGTGTATATATGTGTGTGTTTGAGTGTGTGTGTGTACGTGGCTTTTTCCTGCTAGGGGTAATGAGGATATTTCCACTTCTGGAATGTACTTCATTCAGAGCTTTAAACTTGCTCCAGATTTTTTTGAAATCAAACTGCAACAGGAGCAAACAGAGAGCAAGACTGCACTTACTATTGGCTATGAGAGAGCTTATAGTCTTAATTAATTATTACTAATCCCTATATTAAAGACATATTAAAAATAAATGTATTGCCCCCAGTGTCATCTCTCAAACCTTTATAGTTTGAGAGATAATCGATCCTAAAGTTGCCCTCTCCCTCCCCCTTCCCCGAAGTCAGCGTTCTAGCTGACTGCAGGGAAGCCTGGCATACGACTTTCAGGCGGCTCTGCAGCAGAGCCACGATCGTGTTAATAAAAAAAAATTATTTCACTAAAACGGTCTTCTACGTGTGCTTGCAAACCAAGCACATGTAGAAGACCATTTCAGTGAAAGATTTCTTTTTTATTAAAGCAAATCTTGGCTGTGCTGCAGAGCTGCCTGAAAGTCGTACGACAGGCTTCCCTGCAATCAGCTAGAACACTGACTTCGGGGAAGGGGAAGGGGGAGGGCAACTTTAGGAGTCATTATCTCTCAATCCATAAAGGTTTGAGAGATGACACTGGGGGCAATAATTTTATTTTAATATGTCTTTTATATAGGGATTAGTAATAATTAAGTATTACTATCCCTTTAAGGTGCTCAGCCCTACAGTTAATCCTTGACCTAATTAAAAGAAAACACACATACTCAAGTAATTGTGGCAAAATGAAGTCACTTTTATTTCCTCAAGTTTACAGACTAAATGGTGCAAAGCACAAACCAAATGCGGCATTCCACTCCCCAACCAGGGGCCAGTGGCCAAGTCACACCTTCACCTGACCAACGCCGCAGCTGGACTTTGTCTGCATCTGGCTGCCCTCACTGGTGAAGCCCTGTGCTCCGCCACAGTTCCATTCCTAGAAAGAGCAGGCTGGATGTTTCCAAACCTCCCCCCCCACTGATTGCAGCTGAGCCACTCCCAAACCAAGCTTATATTGTGAGAGGATCTGAAGGGCATCCCCAGAATGTCTTTTGGTCCACATGACCCTCACAACGGCACATACTTGGTGCTAGCCACTTTTTCTGTGGCCCTTCAGCACTCCTGACCACAAAGTGAGTGCCTGCTGTTGTACTGCAACCAACCAGGTGGCTAGGCCTGTGCCCTCCCTGTCATTGCCAAGCCTGACCACAGAGTCAGTTCCTAGCTAGGCCCACACAACCACAACCTTCTAGGGTGTTTATCCTACCCAGTGGCTCAGGGAATGCCGCATGGCCACCACCCAAAAGCAGATAGAGGTATTCCACCTCACCCTCTTTTACCACCACTTTTTTTTGCCACTTTTCAATACCATCCTGCAAACTAGAATTAAAAATATCCAAATCTATGTCTGACAAATGGACCCCATCGGCCCTATACAAACCTTTGCAACCAGGGCCGGCCCTAACATGGGTCCCGGTGGGGCCATGGACCCAGGCGGCACTTTGGCTGGGGCGGCAATTTGCCAGCCAAGGTATGTTATTTTGCATGCCAGCCAGCCGCAAGGTCTGTGTCCCATGTCACTCGGTGCTCCTGCCATCAGCCTCCTGCATGCCTGCTGTGAGTGTGGCTCAGTCTGTCAGGGCTGGGCTGCCTGTACACAGTGACAAGTCAGTCTGAGTTTCACACTGTCTGCGGCCGCCCCTGCGTCAGTGACACATGTGTGTGCCCCTATTAGCAGAGCCGGATCATGGGCAAGGCACACTAGGCTAAATTTTTAATATTGTGATTGGCATGATGGTCAGCCAATCACAGCAAGCAAACATGATGTTGCGGAGACCGTGCTCTGCATTTGATTTATGCTATGTCACTGTCTTCTATGCATCCAGAGTAAAGTGGCAGTAGCAGCAGGTAGTAACCAGTCTGTGGGAAGAGATAGGTCTAGAAAGGACTCTGTATGTGGAGCCTGGAAGCAGTGCATGCAAAGGGTTAAAATGCAGAGGTCTGCTCCGGCAGTTCATCCCTTCACTAGTACGGAGATAAGTAGTTTTTTTTTTAACTCGCATTCCAATTGAAGCGCAGACTGACTGGAGTCAGCAGCACGGAGGGTTGGTAATGATTCTCTCCCCCGGACCACATTTTAGCAGTTCTGGTCATACAAAAAACACAATCCTTTCTTTGACCCCTACTGACATATCTTTCACTGCTTCTAGTGCCGATTCCTGTAGTCTGTGTGTGAATTATAACAACAGACGTGCAGTCTGATCACCTCAGAGCCTATTTCTGGTTCCAGTTGTGATTGCACTACAACTCTGTTTTTGAAATACACACAGTAGTACAGAAATCAACATAAGCAGCAGGTCAAGATCTGTCAATAGACTAGAGGTGACTTGTATACAATGAAGATTGTGCTTTTCTTAAGACAGAGAGTGCTAAGGTCTGGAGAGGAAATCCTCATCAGCCCTATCTATGTGCCCTCCATGCTGCTCTCACAAGGCTGAATT
This sequence comes from Rhinophrynus dorsalis, assembly GCA_037306005.1. Lineage (NCBI taxonomy): Eukaryota > Metazoa > Chordata > Amphibia > Anura > Rhinophrynidae > Rhinophrynus > Rhinophrynus dorsalis. The sequence continues at coordinate 241,108,501 of CM074720.1, read as the reverse complement.
CTGATCTGCCAGTCATGAAAAAACATTTTTCATAGTGGGAGTGAAGGGGTGCACTGCTGTCTCTCTAAACTTCTTTAACCCTGAGCGCCAGAGCCCATTGGATACCTCTCAGACACACAAGGGGTGTAATATTTAAACTCTCGGGTGCTAGAGAGGTCTACAATCCAACACCTCTAGCATCCAAGGGCTTGTGTAATTTCAGGACATTGGTATACATTACTTTAGAAGACATAATCCCTGCCACTCTTGATTTAATGGCTTGTCTCTTTATCCCCCTTTTCTCTCAAATCCTTCCTCTTATCTTTCTCCATCTTGTTCCATTATTTTCTTTACCTCCTAGCTTTTCTCCCCATGGCTGTTTCAATCTCTGTGTATTTCAGTTTCACCCCTCATTCACCCTTGCCCCTCTTTTAATACCATTTCATCTGGAGTGGGTCATTATGCCATCTTGTCCTTTCTATTTCTTTTTTTCTTAGACACTGCTGGAAATAATTGTCCCCTTATAAATAGGGTATAATTCTCCTTAAAAAAAATTGTCTCAATTTGTTTAAAAGGACATCCCTTGGAAGATGTCCTTGATAAAGCAGTCAGGTGTACCTATATAATTTCTGTTACAGAGGGAAGTACCTAGATAGCAGTCCATCCTACAGCAGTCAGACGTATCTATATAATCACTGTGTGTAACAGAAGGACTTACCTAGGTAGGAGTCCATCATACAGCAGTCAGGTGTATCTATATAATTACTGTGTGTAACAGAAGCACTTACCTAGGTAGGAGTCCATCATACAGCAGTCAGGTGTATCTATATAATTACTGTGTGTAACAGAAGCACTTACCTAGGTAGGAGTACATCATACAGCAGTCAGGTGTATCTATATAATTACTGTGTGTAACAGAAGCACTTACCTAGGTAGGAGTCCATCATACAGCAGTCAGATGTATCTATATAATTACTGTGTGTAACAGAAGCACTTACCTAGGTAGGAGTCCATCATACAGCAGTCAGGTGTATCTATATAATTACTGTGTGTAACAGAAGCACTTACCTAGGTAGGAGTTCATCATACAACAGTCAGACGCATCTATATAATTACTGTGTGTAACAGAAGGACTTACCTAGGTAGGAATCCATGATACAGCAGTCAGATGTATCTATATAATTGCTGTCTGTAACAGAAGCACTTACCTAGGTAGTAGTCCATCATACAGCAGTCAGGTATATCTATATAATTGCTGTCTGTAACAGAAGGATTACTTAGACAGGAGAAATCTCATGGAGGAGGGTCAGGTGTGTGCTGGGGGAGAACCTGTCGCAGGTGCAAGAGACTTGGCACTAGGAAGACATATACTTGTTTTTTGGTGGGAGAGGAACAGTCTGGGAAGAGGAAAGGTACATACCAGGAGTGTTACCGGCGCTATTTGCCCAAGATAAGAGTGGTGAACTCTGGTCTGCGGAGTATCTCTCAGTTGCTGTCATGAGACTACAGTATCTGTATGGCGTTCCTATTGGACTGGATGTGAACACCTTGTCTTTCCCTCAGAGTGTAGCAAAACAAAGTTATTTTGCCGTGTATGCCACAGTTAACAGTGAACTGCGGAATACCAGGCAATATACTTTGTTTTGACACACTACGAGGAAAGGATAAGGTGCTGTGAACTGAGGCATACCCAGCAATATATTTTTCCCTCACTTTGTGTCCCGCGATTGGAGGTTAGGTTCTCTCGTGGGTGTGAGGTCTGCGTGTTTTAATGGGTGCATTTCGGGGGCGGGGGCAGCATTTCATCCTTGGACTCAGGCAGCACCATGTCTTGGGCCGGCCCTGTTTGCAACTAGGATGCAGCTCTATAAGCAGGGACGGATTTACATCTCAGGAGCCTGTAGGCACAGAAATCTGAAGAGCTCCCCCCAATTGGCCATCTCCACTGGACACCTCCACTATGCTCCTAATCTCGACATTGCCCCCATCATCTCCATATTGCCCTCACATTGCCCCCATCAGCTCCACATTGCCCCCATCATTTCCAAATTGCCCCCCATCAGCTGCACATTGCCCCCACCATCTCCATGCTGCCCTCACATTGCTCCCTTTCGGCTCCAACTTGTCCCCACCATCTCCATGTTGCCCTCACATTGCCTCCCCCCCATTGTCCGTTTCCTACCTGCCCCCGTTGTCCGTTTCCTACCTCCCTGGCAGGAGATCTGTCATATGTGCCTCTTTTGGCACAGTCCTGTAGCTGCTGGAGCTCCCGCGCGATGTCCTATTCAGGAATGCAGAGCGCTGGAAGATGATGTCATCTCCAAGCGCTCTGCATTCCTAAAGAGCTGATGAGTGAGCTCAGCAGCTACAGGACTGTGCCAAAGGAGGCACAGACCTGTCCTGCCAGGGAGGTAGGAAACAGACAATGGGGGGCGGGCAATGTGAGGGCGACATGGAGTGGGCGCCGGGTGGGGGAATTATTGTTCTGCCACTGTGCAGCCAGAGAGGTGACTAATTTAGAAAAAAAAGAATCCCAATGGCAGGCACCCCTCTGTGGCGTGCGCCTGTAGGCAGGTGCCTACTCTGCCTTATGGCAAATCCGGCCCTGAGAACAAGTTATATTGCAAATTGGAAAAATGCGAGTTTCATAGATCCAGTGTGCCCTTCTTGGGGTTCGTGATTGCTAAAGAGGGTATTGCCATGGATCAGGAGAAACTTGCGGCAGTTTTGCAATGGCCACGACCTAAGGGCCTAAAAGCGATTCAGCGATTTCTGGGCTTCGCTAATTATTATAGAAAGTTTATTAAGAACTTTTCCTCAATTGTTAAACCATTGCCTGACCTTACACATAAGGGAGCTAATCCTTCCCAATGGTCTGAGGCGGCTGAATGTGCTTTTGAGACATTAAAATCTGCCTTTGCCGCTGCTCCAGTGTTATCCCACCCCAACCCAGCTCTCCCATTTACATTGGAGGTCGATGCCTCAGAAATTGGGGTTGGGGCAGTACTCTCTCACAGACCAGAAAAAGGGAGTACCCTTAGACCTTGCAGGTTTTTCTCAAAGAAATTGTCTGTTGCCCAGAGTCACTATGAGATAGGTGACAGAGAACTACTGGCTATCATTCTCGCTCTTAAGGAGTGGCGTCATTTATTGGAAGGTACCAGAAATCCTGTTCTGATCCTCACAGACCATAAAAATCTGACTTATCTTTCAGAAGCTAAAAGATTGTCTTCTCGCCAGGCCAAATGGGTGTTGTTCCTTTCCCGATTCAACTTTATTGTATCCTATTTGCCTGGTTCCAAGAGCGTTAGGGCTGATGCCTTGTCGAGATAATTTGAGTCTGAGACTGACAGGGGTGAGGTTCCAGCACCTATTATACAGCCTGATCGTATATTGGCCACATTACGCACTAGTATCACTTCGCCACTGGGGGAAGAGATTCTGGCCACCCAGGGTACTGCTCCCCCAGAAACCCCAGTGGGCAAGTGTTTTGTCGATGAGCCATTCCGCACCAGATTACTTGAAACCTACCACTCTTCTAAGGCTGCTGGGCACATTGGTAGGGATCAATTAATATGGTCACTCACACACGTTTTCTGGTGGCCTTCCTTGAGGGCAGATTGTGCTGCATTTACCAATGCCTGTGCCACCTGTGCTCGTGCCAAGACCCCTAGACATCTCCCTGTGGGCTTACTTCAACCAGTACCTAATGGCGAACGTCCCTGGTCTCACGTCTCTATTGACTTTATGGGAGAATTGCCAGTGTCTAGGGGTTATTCCTTTATACTTATGGTGGTGGTTTTCTAAAATGGCTCATTTCGTGCCCCTCCATGGTCTTCCCTCTGCCAAAGAATTAGCGATGGTTTTCGCTAAGGAAGTATTCCGGTTGCACGGGGTACCCAGAGTTCTGGTGTCTGACCAAGGGAGCCAGTTCGTGTCTAGACTTTGGAGAGCCTTTTGTGAACAGATGGGCATCCAATTGTCCTTTTCCTCCGCATACCACCCCCAGACAAATGGGGCTGCTGAGCAGGCCAATAAGGGACTAGAAGAGTTCCTGCGCTGTTTTGTGACTGACCATCATGATAACTGGGCCGACCTGTTGCCGTGGCAGAGTTCGCCAGGAACTGTGCGGTTAACTCATAATCCGGGAGCTCCCCGTTTCTTATCAACTACGGGTTCCAGCCGTGTTTGCTCCCGGATTCATTTCAGTCTCAACAGATTCCAGCTCTGGATGAGCATATTGAGCAGCTCGTCTCCACATGGGCACAGGTTCAAAGGGCACTCAGTCTGTCTTTTCAGCGCCATGCTAATCGTAGACGGCTGCCAGCAGTCTCTTTCCAGGTTGGGGACAGGGTATGGCTATCCTCCAGAAACCTCACTTTACAAGTCCCATCTAATAAATTGGCTCCCTGGTTTATTGGTCCTTATAGGGTGATCCGTAAAATTAACCCTGTTTCATATGCCTTGGACATCCCTGCGTCCATGTGCATTCACAATGTGTTCCACATATCTCTCCTCAAACCTCTTGTATGCAACCGTTATACTACTAACCCTGTTGTGCCAGGGCCTATAGAGGTAGAGGGCCAGGAGGAGTACGAAGTTCAGAGTATCATTGATTCTCGCAGATTTAGAGGAAAATTGCAGTATTTGGTACATTGGAAAGGTTATGGTCCTGAGGACCGATCCTGGGTGGATAGTAAGGACCTTCATGCTGCCAAATTACTGAAAATTTTTCATTCCAAGTACCCCCAGAAACCAGGTCCCTCTTCCAGAAGGGGGGGGTCTTTGAGAGGGGGGTACTATCACGGTGCCCGTAATTGCTGACTTCTGCTGTCAGTCCAGCTTGTGTACTCTCCATTGGCCACCTGTCTTTTGCCCACCCAGTATTGCCTTTATAGACTGGGCTGAGGCACCCTTTGGTTGCCCTTTCGTGGTGTCTCTATGTCAGCAGTCACCTGCCTTGTACCTATTCCCTGGGCCTGTTTCGCTCTGCTACCAGTATCCGCATTGCTCCAGTAGTCAGTGCCTCTCCTGTGTTGTTCCTGTTCCATTCCTGACCTGGTTGGCGGTGCTGTCGTTCCTGCTTCCGTTCCTGATCCCGTGCTGCTGTTGTTCCTGACCAGGTTGGCGGTGCTGTCGTTCCTGTGGTGGTCCTGGCTTGTCTGCTGTCGCTGCTGCTGGTCATCCGTCTGGCTGCTGAGTCACTATGGTGACATTCTGATCACTGTGCATTCCATGTTCACCGGTTGCTGATCCCGTTTGTATAGAACCGGTTGGGCAATACTCTTATCCAGTACGCGGTACTGGTTTACTCCAATCTCAGCGGTTGCTGATTCGCTTGTATAGAACCAGTTGGGCAATACGCTTATCCAGTACGCGGTACTGGTTCACTCCTTTTCACTGGTTGCTGATTCCGCTTGTATAGAACCGGTTGGGCATACGTTATCCAGTACGTGATACTGGTTTACTCCTATTCACCGGTAGCTGATTCCACTTGTATAGTACCGGTTGGGCGTTACGATTATCCAGTACGCGGTACTGGTTCACTCCTCAGACACCGGCTGCTGTTTCCACTAGTATAGAGCCGGCTAAGTGCTATTGTTGTCCAGTACACGGTACTGGTTTACTCCACCATCCACCAGCTGCTGATTCTGCTAGTTTAGAGCCAAGTGAGCGCTATTGTTGACCAGTAATTGGTACTGGTTTACTCCACTATCCACCGGCTGCTGATTCCGCTAGTATAGAGCCAGCTGAGCACTTTGTTGTCCAGTACGCGGTACTGGTTTACTCCACATCCACCGGTTACTAATCTAGTTAGTGTAGAACCGGTTGGGCTATACTCTTGCTCTATACATGGTACTGGGTAACTCCACATTCACCGGTTGTTGCTGTCTCCGTTACTAAACCGGTTTGGTCTCCTTGGTTGGGAGACTGGTTTGCTCCACTGTTCCATCTTATGCTGTTACTCCATCTATGCAGCATTAGTGGAGCTGTTCCTCTGTCCTCCTGGCTGCCTTGCCTGGTAATTTGGCAAGGCCGGTAGAGCCACATTCAGATTTGCATGTAACCTCCAGGCTGCCTTGCCCGGTATATTGGCAAGGCCAGTAGAGCCACAACCAGCTAGTCGTGTTAACCTTCCAGGCTGCCTTGCCCGGTATATATTGGCAAGGCCGGTAGAGCCACAACCAGCTTGTCGTGTAAACCTCCAGGCTGCCTTGCCCGGTATATTGGCAATTCCGGGGGACGCCACAATCAGTTTGTCGTGTAAACCTCCAGGCTGCCTTGCCCGGTATATTGGCAAGGCCGGTAGAGCCACATTCAGATTGTCGTGTAACTCTTTAGGCTGCCTTGCCCGGTATATTGGCAAGGCCGGTAGAGCCTCCCATGTGTATCTTGCAATAACTACTGTTTGTACCCATTGTGTATATGTGATTTACGTGTATGATTAGGACCCGTGTGGGTTCCCATTAAACTTTTCAATAAAGTTTGATTTTTATCTTACTCTGTGTCTGAGAGTCAAAACAAACTGTGACAGACGGATGAGGTCCTGGCACCCATTATTCAGCCAGATCGCATTTTCGCTACCCTACGTACCAGCATCACTTCACCACTGGGGGAGGAAATTATTGCTACCCAAGCTACCGCACCTTCTGACACCCCCGTGGGGAAGTGTTTTGTAGCCGAGCCTTTTCATAACTGCCTACTTGAAACTTATCACGCATCTCGGCCGGCTGGGCATGTAGGTAGGGACCAATTGATTTGGTCTCTTTCGCAGTTGTTTTGGTGACCCTCCTTACGTGCTGATTGCACCACCTTCACGGCAGCCTGCACTACTTGTGCCCATGCCAAATCCCCTAGACACCTCCCAGCTGGCTTGCTTTAACCAGTACCTAATGGTGAGCGTCCTTGGTCCCATGTTTCGATTGATTTCCTGGGAGAATTGCCAGTGTCTAACGGGTATTCCTTTATTTTGATGGTGGTCGATAGATTTTCCAAGATGGCTCACTTTGTGCTTCTTCCTGGCCTTCCCTCTGCCCAGGAGTTGGCTATTGTCTTTGCCAGAGAGGTATTTCGGTTGCATGGTGTACCCAGGGTGCTGGTGTCGGATAGTGGGAACCAATTCATATCTAGATTTTGGAGGGCATTTTGTGACCAAATGGGCATACAATTGTCCTTTTCTTCTGCCTACCATCAGACCAACGGGGCCGCGGAGCGTGCCAATCAGGGATTGGAAAAATTCCTACGCTGTTTCGTGTCCGATCATCATGACAATTGGGCTGACCTGTTACCGTGTGCAGAGTTTGCCAGGAACTGTGCTGTTAATTCATCGTCTGGGAACTCCCCGTTTCTCATCAACTATGGGTTCCAACCATGCTTGCTCCCGGACTCATTTCAGACGCAGCAGATTCCGGCTCTGGATGAGCATATCAGGCAACTCCGCTCCACATGGGCACAGGTACAGAGGACCCTCAGTACTTCGTTCCAGCGTTATCAGCGTCAATTTAATTGCAGAATGTTGCCCGCAGTCTCCTTCCAGGTTGGGGATAGGGTATGGCTATCTTCCAGAAACCTCAATTTGCAAGTCCCTTGTAATAAATTGGCTCCTCGATTTGTCGGTCCCTTTAAGGTTCTCCGCAAAATTAATCCAGTTACATATGCCCTTGATCTTCCAGCATCCATGCGGATTCACAATGTGTTCCACGTATCCCTTCTGAAGCCATTGGTATGCAACTGTTATACTACCACTCCTGCGGTCCCCGGTCCTATTCAGGTGCAAGGTCAGGATGAGTATGAATTTCAAAATATCACTGATTCCTGTAGGTTCAGGGGAAGATTGCAGTATCTGGTAGAGTGGAAGGGCTATGGCCCTGAGGAGCATTCCTGGGTAAACCTGAGTGATCTCCACGCTCCTGTGTTGCTGCGCAGATTCCATGCCAAGTACCACCAGAAGCCAGGTGCCTCTCCGTGCGGAGAGGGTCTTTGAGAGGGAGGAACTATCACGGTGCCCGTGTTATCGTTGACGACATTGTGATTCAGTGCTACTACCTGATTCCTTTTATTGGCTACTGTGGTATTGCTCCGCCCAGTGGTAGCCCTTAAATATTGAGCCCTGTCACTTCTGCAGTGCCCTTTCGTGGTGTTCCAGTCGCTAGCGCTTGTTCCTGACTTCTGTGTGAATCCTGTGTATGACCCAGACTGCCTGACTACTCTGCCTGAATACATTCCTGCTCTGTGTACCGACCCGGATTAGCTGACGTTCCTGCTCTGTGTACCGACCCGGCCTGGCTGACGTTCCTGCTCTGTGTACTGACCCGGATTGGCTGATGTTCCTGCTCTGTGTACCGACCCGGCCTGGCTGACGTTCCTGCTCTGTGTACTGACCCGGATTGGCTGACGTTCCTGCTCTGTGTACCGACCTGGCCTGGCTGACGTTCCTGCTCTGTGTACTGACCCGGATTGGCTGACGTTCCTGCTCTGTGTACTGACCCGTATTGGCTGACGTCCCTGCTCTGTGTACCGACCCAGCCTGGCTGATGTTCTTGCTCTGTGTACCGATTTGGCCTGGTTCCCCCCTCCATCCGTTGATCCATTTGGAGAACGTGCCTCCAGTGCTCTCACTGTCTACTGACAGTTCCTTTGGTTGCCTTGTATACTCTGCTCCGGCAGTCCTGCTTACTGTGACCCAGTCTCCGGTTTATGTGCCTTGTGATCCTATTAGTCCTATTAGGGCCTGTCCGTATCTCTTGGCCTAATAGCACCTGTTCTCCACTATCTCTTCTAGGATTCACACGAACTGTAACCTGACCTGTGGCAGTGTTGTACCTTAGTGTTTCACTGGACCCGAGTGGGTTACTGAATACTATTGTAACCAGACCTGTGTCAGTATTATTTCTGTCAGTATATACTGGACCCGTGTGGGTTACTCTAATTTCTGTGTTTTCAATAAAACTGTGTTTTTACCCAAACCTTCTGTGTCTGTGTCCTAAAAACCATTACATGTACCATGGGTCGGGATGATGTTCTTGCTTTCTGTTATCACTGCCATGTGTCCAGGTGACATTTTGGCCTCTCTGGACATAAAGGATGCTTATCTGCATATTTCCATCAATGCAGATCATCAGTATATCCCAAGGTTTGCTTTTCTACACCTTTTTTTCTATTTATCTTCCTTCCCTTTGGTTGGTCTCTGCTCCCTGCATCTTTACAAAGGTCATGACAGCACTGGCAGCTCACATACATTTTCTAGGGATCTTGTTGACTCCCCACCTGGACAACTTTTTCTTAAAGGCTCGTTTAGAGGAGCCTCTGCTCCCTCAGATTCAAACTTGCATGTCTGTTCTGGAACACCATGGTTGGATTTTTCAGTTTCAACAAATCTCTGGTTCCATCCCAGGTACTTCTCTTTCTCGGTTCGAGATTTGACACTCTTCTGGTATGTCTGCTGTTTTAAGAATATTACACATTACTGCATCACGGAATATTTGTACAATATAAAAAAAAGTATCAGGAGATATAAATATGAATTTCTTTTTGGTCATTGGAGGAAGTTAATATTTAGGAATCTCCTCTTCTTCTTCTTCTTCAAAGGGATAGTAATGTTTCATAATAAAAGCAGCTCTAATTAATCATCATAGTATTTGGACTTTGGAGAGTGTTATTTCAATACTGTCAGAGTTGTAGTTCAAGAGTAATTCAATGACAAAGTATCCCCCTCCCGCCCCTTTTACTGACGTAACACTGTTCAGCCAGATCAGAAGGGAGGTGCCCAGGTAGACTGCAGAGAGGGACAATCTTCAATTAAGATAAGGGAAAAAACTAAATAACTTGTCAAGGGGGGCAGGGCTTTCATTGTTCTCATAGGAAGAAAATTGTCCCCTTCTGTTATCTGTCTGGTCATACAACCTGATTCACATCTGAGAAGAGATGGCTTACACTAGGTAAAAGGGGCGGGAGGGAAACTTTGCTTGTGAATATCTCTCAAACAATAAAGGTTTGAGAGATAAGACATATCGTTCTTCATGTTTTTTTAATGCTTACAAAATAAAATAAAGATAAAACGAGGTATTACTATCCCTTTAAGATCTCTAACAGATTCTGTAAAATTTCTAAATTCTGTGACTCCCAAGTAATTTGCTGTTGTTGTTCAACATTCACTGTAGCAGCATACATTGGGTTAAAATGTTTAAATAGTAATTTCCTAGTGAAGACAAAGAGGTCTGTGAGAATTTAAAATTTGTCTATTTTATTGGAGAGTAAGAAGCTCAAAAGTGACTTAATAAACTCATGTACGCTTTGAACAGGACATGTTTAGAGTGGGTTATATTCAGTTATTTGTGACCCTAATTTTTCTCTGTCTATGAGCTCTCTTGTTTACCATTCTTGTTTTCCTTTTGCTCTTTTGTACTGGCAATAGCATCTCTGTCTTCCCTCCTAATAACAATGTTCACGAGTGTCACTAATTCTCCTTTCATCTTCTGAAGACTCTATTGCTGAAACAGTGGTATCCAAATCATGTTTTATTTATCTTTCATGCTTGTCTCTTCTGGCACAGATACACTTTCCTTCTTTCAGATCCCGTTAAAGTGTTTTCTTTTTCCTTTCAGTAATTTCAGGCTCACATTTATCAAGGTTATAAGTATAACTTCTCCAAGTCTATTCTACCAGTGTCTAGGACACAAAAAGTTTTCATTGTTTCTTCCAGTACTTTAATTTCTGTTTCCAAATTATTGATGATTTTTGTCTCATAATCATTCAAGATAGACAGGTAGCCAACATGTGTTCGAACATACATCCTATATCTGAGATGCTATATGTTGGAATGAACTCATAAATCTCTAAGGATTATTTATTATTTCAAAATATTTCTTATAAGTGGCTCTGTTCCACCATATTTTAGTATGTTTGTATTGTGCATCCTATTAAGAGTACTTTCCCAAGTAATATCACCACTATTAGTATTACTTTTAGGGCTAGTTGAAAAGACTACTTTAGTGCTATCTTCTCATTAATTTAGGCTAGAGGTGTAGGAAGTTGAAGTCTCCATATTGTGATATATATGAAGTGCTACCAAAGAAAAGAAAATATAGTTGCTATACAAACAGAAGAAAATCCTGCAATGCTTCATGCACATTACTTAAATGTGAACCCTGTTTACAGGATATATTATACCCAGGGCTCAAAATTTCCACTCGCCTCCTCGCATTTGGCGAGTAGAAATTGAGTGGGGGAGAGTGGAAATTGAAGCCCCGCTGTCCCGCCCACCTTAGTGCCTGTCTTCCATGCCTGGCCTCAGTCCAATGACACCGGAGGCATCAGGCCGCCAGGAGGAGAAGAGGATAGCGTAGCCCTTCCGGCCGTGGTATTTAATTTCATGATGTGGTGTGCCTAACTCAGTGCTGCGCTGCTCTACAATATAAGGAAGGGGGTTATTTAGGCCTGATTCTCAGCACCGTAAAAAAAAAAAACCTTCAACAAACCAAAAGCAAAAAAACGGAAGGCGCCAATAGTGCCCTATCACAAGTGTATAAAAAATAACCACAGTGCTGATATAAATACACTCACATTAAACACTGGCTGTACAAATACTTATGTAAGAATACAGCTTACTGCGCTATCAGGGTAAACCGTCCCTGTACGGTATTATGCTCACGTATCCGCCTCACGACTCTTCAATTCCTTCTCATCGATTCTAGTCTCCTCTCATAGGATATCTCAAAGGATAGAATCACCTCAAAGAAGAATGCCGCTCCACCAACGATCTCCACAAAGGATAATTTATTAAAAATATACAAATATCCTATATAATAATTTGCTAAATCGTGTGTAACTGCACTGCTGCGCGTGCGGCACTCATGCGCAGTAGAGACTGCCCACGCTGAGGCTGATACAGAGCTGGGAGCTCCGAAGGAGCATCCAGCTCTGTATCAGCCGTGGCGCGGGCAGTCTCTACTGCGCATGACTGCCCCGCGACCGGCTGCCAGAGGCACTGTGGCCCGTGTAACGGGCTGTTCAACTAGTAAAACTATAAAACATTGACTATGATTCCCACAGTGCTACGCGTTTCATAACAGTCAAACGTTACTTTCTCAAGTCATGCAGGTAATCCTAATGGATACAAGATGTGGAGTGGCTACACACAAAGGTGCTGGGGAGGGAAGAGACATACAGAGGGGAAAAATAGACACACAAAGGGGCTGGTTGGCATTTTTTGTTTTGGGGGGTCAAGTGGCTGGTCTTGCCTCGGGCACAAAATAGTCTAGCACTGGCCCTGTCCGCGTCACCCCCCCCCCCCCAGGATAATAGAGTCCTGTCTCCCATCTGCTCCTGCGCTGTGGCTCAGTGCTGTATAAAATGTTAGTATGGCTCAGCCTCAGGATCACTCAATGGTGCTGGCAGCGTCAGTGTCATTCAGTCCAGACAGTGCCACTAAATCCACTCTGTGCTGCTCAGTCACAGCCTCCTTAAACGCACCACCACGAGCCAATTAAACAGGAGTGTATTTGCTCAATTTGGTCTGTCCTCATTGGCTGGTTGGGGTGCATGTAGTGTGAGATAGCAGGGACATCGGCGCTTCATTGTGCACATGTGACACTTGAGTTCTGAGACGTGAGTGAGTGGACCCAACCAGGGTAGGACACTCTATGTCTGTGAATATTGATTATTCATTTTATCCCTCCTCTTCCTATTTTCTTCCATCTGAAGGTACCAGTGCTGTAAATATGCACTCTGATTTACAATATGTCTGTAGACACCAACCAAGTGTAACAGCATACAGTAACTGATATTTAGTCTAAATATTGTAAATCAGAGTGCATATTTACAGCACTGATGAGACCCCACCATCATATTTACTGACTGAAATTATTTCAAGACCCCACCATCATATTTACTGGCTGAAATTATTTCAGCCAGTAAATATGATGGTGGGGTCTTGTGTCCATAGACAGCGCTCAAGTCACCAGGGCTGTAAATATACAATATGCTGGTAGACACCTACCAAGTGTAAGAGCATGCATAACTGATATTTAGTGGGTGTGGTTTTGGTGGGGGGGGCAGCATTTCGTCTTTGGACCCAGACAGCACAATGTCTTGGGCCGGCCCTGGTCTATATGCTGCTTTTTATGAAGTGCTGAGTGCTATATATATATAAAACTAGTTTTTAAAACTACATGGCACCATAAAAAAATCATTAATATGGTTAGGGAATGGGAATAGAACACTGATTAAAGTGCAGCTGTTAGCATATGCAAATACGTGATATAGACATTTATCAGAGGCTATGCATGTTGCCTTATAGCTGAAAAGCTTCACAAATGGTTTTGAGCTGATTAAAAGAGTTTTAAGTTTCCAACATTTTCTTTAGTGTTAAAGTCTGACATATTATGTGGGTCACTACTTTGTAAGTGGTCTTCTCATGTGGTTACTAGATTGCAAGCACTGTGTCAGGGGCGTCATTGGATTGCAAGCTCTGGTGTATCATGGGGGTCAGTACTTTGTAAGTGGTCTTCTCATGTGGTTACTAGATTCCAAGCACTGTGTCAGGGGCGTCATTGGATTGCAAGCTCTGGTGTATCATGGGGGTCAGTACTTTGTAAGTTGTCTTCTCATGTGGTTACTAGATTCCAAGCACTGTGTCAGGGGCGTCATTGGATTGCAAGCTCTGGTGCATCATGGGGGTCAGTACTTTGTAAGTGGTCTTCTCATGTGGTTACTAGATTGCAAGCACTGTGTCAGGGGCGTCATTGGATTGCAAGCTCCGGTGTATCATGGAGGTCACATTAATGCAAACTCTAATTTGTTATGTGGGTCATTAAATTGCAATATCTGCTGTGTCAAACAGATCTTGGAAGAGTGCCTACCACAAAACCAACATATTAAATTGTCCCTGAAAGTAAAGTTATTCAGACCATTTTATAAAAAAAAACTTTGGGGGTATTTCTTTTTAAGGTTCTACCCAGTTTGGAGCTGGCCTGGATTTAGCTGCCACTAAGCTCTCTAGTTCTCTTTCCTGACCATGCTCCATTTTTTCCAGAGTATATAATAGTTTCCTCCTGCTGCTATTATGTGTAGAATTTCTTTGATTCAGCCACATAAAATCCCTCTTAGTTTAGCTCTGATGTAATGGCAAGCAGGAATGTGCTCTGTCAACAGTGGGGATATGGTACAGACCCATATTCTGCTACAATATGGTATTAGCTATTTTTATTTTTTACTTTCACTTTTATTCACTATTTTCATTCTATTAATAAAGGTTTTGTTTTATTGATTTCTTATTTACCGATTTCTCCTCAGTAACAAAGAAAATGAGAGGATGCAGTTTCTCCTTTATGCTTATTACTTCTAGGATATCTTTTTTTCTCTCTTTTCCTGTGAGAACCACATTCTCAAATTGTGTTTCAGTCAGAACTGGAGCCCCCACCCGAATGGCTGATAGGACCTGTGATCAGACTTGTGCTTTTTACTAAATCTTCTCCATGAGGCTGCCATCAGGGGTTACAGGCAGTACCTGTGAATAGGCCCAGTCAAGTGGGTGGATCACCTCTCAGACAAAAAGGTCCCTGCAGTTGGAGGTGGGGTGGTGTCAAAATGGGGGGGGGCTAGCTGGTGTTCCTGTGCAGGGGGATTTGCCCGTCATTTTGGAACTGGGACCACCCTTTTGGGCGGGATTAGTCTAATATGTATGTATAAATTTCTCCTCTGTAATGGCACTAGAGAGCTAAAATGTGATGCTTCTGGGCGGTGACTAGCTGTAGAACAGGCCATTGTGCTGTTCATTCCCAGAAGCCTCTCAAATTCTGTATGGTTATTTTGAATACACTTAGGTGGTCTCACAAAGTATGAAGGGTAATCCAGACAAGGACCACTTGCTCTCAGTGCCTAGAAAATATAGCTACACTCTCCTGATGAGGCCCAACTAGGTTGAAATGTACGTCGGGGGTTGGCTGGTGTTCCTGTGCAGGGGGAGATTTGCCTGTCATTTTGGAACTGGACTGCCCTTTTGGGCGGGATTAGTCTAATATGTATGTGGAAATTTTTCCTCTGTAATGGCACTAGAGAGCTAAAACGTGATGCTTCTGGGCGGTGACTAGCCGTAGAACAGGTCATTATGCTGTTGTTCATTCCCAGTAGCCTCTCACATTCTGTATGGTTATTTTGAATACACTTAGGGGGTCTCCCTAAGGGTGAAGCGTAATCCAGACGTGGACCCCTTGCTCTCAGTGCCTAGGTAGTCTAGCTACACCCTTCTGACAAGGCCCAACTAGTCCGAAACATACGTTTGGGGTTTGCCTGTCATTTTGGAACTGGACTGCCCTTTTGGGCAGGATTATATGTATTTGGAAATTTTTCCTCTGTAATGGCACTAGAGAGCTAAAATGTGATGCTACGGGGCGGTGACTAGCCATAGAACAGGCTATTGTGCTGTTGTTCATTCCCAGAAGACTCTCACAATCTGTATGTTTATTTTGAATCCACTTAGGGGGTCTCCCTAAGTGTGAAGGGTAATCCAGACGTGGACCTCTTGCTCTCAGTGGCTAGGGAATCTAGCTGCACCCTCCTGATGAGGCCCAACTAGACTGTAACGTACGTTGGGGTTAGCTGGTGTTCCTGTGCAAGGGGAATTTGCTGTCATTTTGGAACTGGACTGACCTTTTGGGCGGGATTAGTCTAATATGTATGTGGAAATTTCTCCTCTGTAATGGCACTAGAGAGCTAAAATGTGATACTTCTGGGCGGTGACTAGCCGTAGAACAGGCCGTTGTTCATTCCCATGAGGCGTGCATGCCATACCCCCCTTTCCCCAAATCCTGCTCCTCCCCCCAACAAACCAAACCACAACCACTTACAATACACACCGACATCCTGCCTGACTTAAACTTTTTACACTGAATGAAATAAAGACACGACACTGTAATTGTGGGATAAATGGAGGTCACGGTTTATGTAAGGCCTAATTAACTAATTAAACCCTTGAACCCACCCTCATAATGTGTAGCTCCTGGACCATGGTGTCCTGGCATGGGATCGGCCTTGCACGCACCCCAGCCAGGGCAGCTACCTAGATGGGAAGGCTTTACCAGACATTTTTAGTCCCACCTCCCCACCCTCCACGGCAGCTCACCACTTCGTGCCCTTGGTGTTGGTACTTGGCAAAACCTTTTCCCCTCAGGCCACACCAGCTGCACAACTGGTGTCCTGACTTAAACGGAACCTTCAGGTATGCCCCACCGACACAGTGCTCAGGAGAGACACACTATTGGACCTTTGTAATCTACATCTCCGGGTATGCTTCTTATGACCTATCCGCGACCTCCGCCTAACGATGGATTTTTCTTGACATTTAGCCTGGGTGGGTGGGAGGAAAAGAAAAACAGTTAATGCTTAAAAGTAACATTGGCCTCCTTTTTAAACACATATCCCCCACCCCTTCTCACACCTTTACCTGGGGGAGGTGAGGGGATAACCCTCACCTCTCCTAGATCAAATTAAATCTGGCTGGACTGGAGTGGCCAGCCCCCATTGTCTAGGGGCTGAACATACCAGCCCAGCAGTGGGGGGAATACACATTATCCTGTGACAGGGGGGAGGGCAGCCGCCTCATTGAGCTACGTGTGGACAAGCCGCCCTCCGCCCTTAATTGAGGCGTGCATGCCATACCCCCCTTTCCCCAAATCCTGCTTCTCCCCCCAACAAACCAAACCACAACCACTTACAATACACACCGACATCCTGCCTGACTTAAACTTTTTACACTCAATGAAATAAAGACACGACACGGTAATTGTTGGATAAATGGAGGTCACGGTTTATTTAAGACCTAATTAACTAATTAAACCCTTGAACCCAACCTCATAATGTGTAGCTCCTGGACCATGGTGTCCTGGCATGGGATTGGCCTTGCACGCACCCAAGCCAGGGCAGCTACTTAGATGGAAAGGCTTTACCAGACATTTTTAGTCCCACCTCCCCACCCTCCACGGCAGCTCACCACTTCGTGCCCTTGGTGTTGGTACTTGGCAAAACCTTTTCCCCTCAGTCCACACCAGCCGCACAACTGGTGTCCTGACTTAAACGGAACCTTCAGGTATGCCCCACTGACACAGTGCCCAGGAGAGACACATTTCCCCACCCAAAAAGAGAGAAATTACTTGGACCTCTTTACCCCACTAAACCGCACCTCCAATATCTAGAATAGTCCTAATGCTATGGCCGAATTAAACCTATCCAGATCTGTAAGGGACAAATGGACCCCACAAGCCCTATAAAGACTGGTGTCAGAAGCCACCAATTCCTTATGGCTAATAACGTGACCCCCGCAAGAGAGCATAAACTTCCTGACTGAGCGATTAACCTTTTATCTGGACTTCTCAATGGCCTTGTTATAAGCTGCTCCTCTCCATTCAACCCTCTGAACAATTTCAGAGCACGCAATTACCACGTGGGGAGAGAGACCACACCACGCTGCATGCTTGCTGAATGTCCAGAATCAGCTGCATCGAATTGCGGGAGGTAAGATCGTTCCCACTTGCATGCAGCACAATGATGTCTGGCTCTCCCCACCTGGTCCTTGCCTGCTCCAGCCTACTGGCCATCTCAGTCTATTGAAGGCCTCATTTCTCCAGCCACCACAGTCTAAATCTCTCTCGCGGCAGCCCTATCTGACCCCCAATGTGTCTGGTATCGGTGTGCCTTTCCGCCCAATAGCTGAAGGAGTGGCCAATAAGCCACCCTGCACCGGAACCTTGACTGAACCTGAAACACATCATGCATCCTGATTAGTACACGATAACACCTAATTGTTAGTACAAGACCCCCTACACCAAAACAGAATAATTTTATATATATATATATATATATATATATATATATTTTTTTTTTTTTTTTTATTTATTTTTTTTTTTTTTAATGTATTTATGGCCTAATGTAACGTTTGCAGGCCCCAAAGCGCCATCTCTCCACACTCTTAATTTCTTCCACTGAATGACCCCTTATGGCAGCCTCTGTTGCTGCCCCAATCCTAAAAGAGTGGGTGCCATACGCTCTGGGGTCCAAACCCAACTTCGCCCATGTTCTGATAAACACAGTTTTAAATTGAAAAACAGATACCGTCTGCATGTCTTAAAAAGGCACCCCTACATGGGTCCTAACTGACCTGTTGCTCAATACCGCTTACAAAGGACAACCTGCCTCCCTGTGGCCTTCAATAGTGCCCATTAACCTCTCCCCTCCTGATCTGTTTTTTTACCTGGAAAGCCAAGGTGATATAAGCTCCCCAATTCTGAATGCCCCGTGAAACACCATGGTGAAGGCAGTTGTAAACATCCATGTCTCAAATTGGTCAGTGCATACTTGTGGCAATATGTTTATCAGGACCCCAACCTAGCCCTGTCCACTGGTCTCCTCCCGCCCTTATGTATGTGATCCCACTTATCCCAACCCTTGAGAATTCGCCTGACTGCAGATCTGGTGGCCAGATCCTCCCTCCCCAACATTTTAAAATAAAATGATAAGCCCACCAATTTTGCAGTCACTGAACTCTTAGACAAGCCCTGCACTTTCAAAGCTACCAAAAATTGCAACATTTGGACCCTGGTAGCTAGCTGGCTAATCTCTGGTCTCTGAATGAACCCACCCCAGGATCGCCATGCACCGGCATATGCTGTACATGTCTTTGGAGCCAATGATCGCTGCACCAGAGTTTAGATGGACATTCAATACCATTAGAGTGTGCATGAGGTGCCAACTTAAAAAACTCTTCCCACCTTTCCCTAGACAGAGCATCTGCAATTTTGTTGTCTACCCCTGGGACATGATTAGCTTTGGACCAGATATTATGGCACATGCATAACAATACTGCAATTTTTTTGTCCACACCTGGGACATGCTTAGCTTTAAACAAAATATTATGGCCCATGCATAACAGTACCACCTGCCTAAGTATCCCCAAGAACTGTGGAGAAGAGGAAGTTAGCAAATTAATGTCATAAACCACACTCATGCTGTCCATCCAGAACACCACTGCCTTATTTGCCCACTCCTCATACCACAATTCCAGTGCCCCCAAGATGGAAAAAAGCTCTGGTGAAGCCCTTGGGCTTCCAGGCATACCTCCCAACATTTCAAATTGCCAAAAGAGGGACACTTGTATTTTAGGGGTGTGTGACAGGTGGGCGTGGCATTACCAATAATTTTTTAGACTATTTCATGACCCATTGACACCTATTTGTGTAACCTAATAAATGATTTAGAACAAGACCAAAGTATTTTATTTACACAGACTTATTTATATACACATATACTGACATTTATACAAACACTAATGTGAGTTTTATTGCTGTAGACAAGCATGATACACTTATATACCCACCACACAGTCTGACCCCCTAAAAAGAGGGACATCAGGGTGGGAAAGAGGGACAGAAGGATTTGGGTCTAAAAGAGGGACTGTCTGTCCTAAAGAGGGACACTTGGCACCACTTGCCTCTCAAGTATGTCCCTACACCACCTGCTACATCAATGAACAGCTCCACTTCCTGAATAGACTTCCCCCTAGACACCCACAGCCTAGCACCATTGAAATCGTTAATGAACTGGTCCCACACCCTAAGATCCTCCTGTAGCTGCCTGGTCAACCTTATCTTGAACTGCGGCTTCTACACACCCGCTGTTGCCATCCGCAACCTGCGACAAAAAACCCTACCAATTAGATTTTTTTTTTTTTTTTTTTTAAACTGACATGATTCAAAGGAAGGTGCTTTATCCAGGTTGTTATTTACTGAGCTACCCTTATGATAAATGTAGAATCAGAGCGATCTCTCCTGAATCCTCCCTAGGTATTAGACCTATAGGGGAGACTTCCAGGCCATGCAATGGAGCTGAATCAAAGGGGGGCCATTAGCTCTTTCCCTAATGTAGTTCAATACCATGGGAAGCTGATATGCATAATGCAACAGAGGAAAGAAAACTATTGTATAAAACGAGTGATAGATACATGCAATAGCCCCAACGGAAGTTGCAGAGACCTGAAAACAGAACAATGAATTGAAGACTTTTGTGATAGGTCCTTGGCCATTGTAAGGTTTAACTAACTAATGTTTTAATATAATGGGAACCACATGCCCCATCTTTATATTTATCCTGATAAAATAAACCCTTAATACCTGTATTTCCATGATCCATAATTACCTATATTTGATTTATCAGACTGTGAGGTTGCACAAAACATTGATAACAGGCAAAGACCTCAAACCCCCTGACAATAACAAAAGGCCTGAATAAATAAGATTAGTGAAAAGAAAAGACCTCAATGCATTAAAAATAACAAATGGCAGGAAACTCATGAGACAACTGCCCCCTCCCCCCATTGTTACAGAGTCAAGGACAAAGGCCACACTTTTGCTACTCAGAGGGGGGTCTACTGTAACTCACACCAATGCACTGTATGCCTAACACAGACAATGGACCATGTACTTGCTATGCCAACCCCTTAAGAGATAATCTGGACTACACCCTTCACCCAGACTATATTCTACCCAGACTATATATTACACACACACACATACATACATATATATATATATATATATATATATATACACACATATATACACACCTATATATTTTTTATATGTTATGCTCAGAAAAATATTCCTTATAGTTCACCTCCTATTCCATTATAACGGTGCTGCTGTATAACGTTCACTGATTCCAGGTAGGATAGTGTCGAAGCATTGCAGTAGTGTTTGTATACATCTAGAGAACTGTATTGATTTGATGTTTTTTTTCTCCCAACAGGTATTAAATTATAAAAGGGGTGTATGTTTATCTAGATACCTTGACTTACAAGCAATGTAACTTCTGAATATTAATAATATACAGTTCTGTAAATGTATCAAGAAACAGTAGCCCTCAACTTCACTCAATGAGATATGAAATGTGGGAAGAACAAAAGGCTCCCATACCACCCAAGAAAAGCACAGTACGTGAATATGGACGCCAAGAAAGTTATATTATATGGTCAACTGTCCTGGAAAATATTCCAATGTGTAAACTGAAATATCACCATACCTGGGAACTTTCAGTTGAGGGCTACCCGGAGGGTAGTCCTCTGTTCAGCAGGGGTAACAAAAATGACGCTAATTGTGTCAAAAAGGGGCGGGGCTTAACTCGAGTGTTGGGGGGATTTAACCCTTTGAGCGCCAGAGTGGTACGGAATGCATTGCAAAGCAATGCATTCCGTACCACTCTGGTACTCAGAGGGTTAAATGTGTCACACAGAAGGCTGGGGACGGAGGCACAACGGGAGAAAAAGCAGATGTGGCAGAGTTTCAATAGAAACTCTCCACATCCGGAGGAATCTGCCCCGGAGACCCGGTAAAGCTCTGTCAGAACCGGAGTCTCCGGGGGAAATCCGGAGAGTTCCCAGGTATGAATATCACCCCACTATACTTTATCAAATAAACAGTAATTGGCTTGAAAAACAGGGACCTGAAATTCCATGCAACTCTCTCTCTGAAAACAAAACAAATGGTAGAGAATGGATGGAAAATACAAGATATATGGACTTCTATAGCTTTTGCAAGAAATACTTAACTATTGCATTATGAGACACATATGACCCCCTGGTACAATAAATGCCTACACCCCTGTTTACAAGAAATGACAATGTATTATAGTTCATTAAAGAAATCAATGATTATTGTACTCAATTACAATATCACAAACTGACCTGGGGCCTCCAGGTCATCGACCTCATAAACATTTTGGATTAAATAATATCACTACATTAATTATTAAGCTCATTTTTTTCTATTGTTTTGCAAGACAGCTCACTCCAGCTATGGCAAAGTATTACCATCAAAAATTATACAGTTTACCAATCCTATGGAATGCTGACTTTCTTCCTTGGTTTTCTGGATACAAATTCCTTGGTGCAGATAAATCCCTTTGGTTTTGGAGATTTGAGAGTGCATGTATGGAAGGTATGAGAAATGAAAAAAGAAAAACAGCTTTAAAAGAAAAACAGTTAATGCTTAAAAGTCAGTCGTCTTCTTCTTGCCGATAGATTTTATCCATCAGCGGTGATTTTTGGATACCGAGGCTTGAGCCTCACTACTCCATCTTCTCGGGTTGGGTTTTAAGTCACAGGTTTGGATTATTCTTGATCTGTGTTGACTTGTCACAGTTGGGTTAGTTTCACAGGGTCTTCGCTGTGATGGGCCGCGGCTAGCGGTCGAAGGGGTTTGCAGTGGTGGCAGTGAGTTTTCTGATCAGAGGGTTCGGGTTCTGACCTCCGCCTAACGATGGATTTTTCTTGACATTTAGCCTGGGTGGGTGGGAGGAAAAGAAAAACAGTTAATGCTTAAAAGTAACATTGGCCTCCTTTTTAAACACATATCCCCCGCCCCTTCTCACACCTTTACCTGGGGAGGTGAGGGGATAACCCTCACCTTTCCCAGATCAAATTAAATCTGGCTGGACTGGAGTGGCCAGCCCCCATTGTCTAGGGGCTGACCACACCATCCCAGCAGTGGGGGGAATACACATTATCCTGTGACAGGGGGGAGGGCAGCCGCCTCATTGAGCTACGTGCGGACAAGCCGCCCTCCGCCCTTAATGAAGCCTCTCACATTCTGTATGGTTACATTAAAAAACAACATTATTTAAGGCTGATTGTACAAAACATTTCATTGTAACTGCCCTTTAAACATGAATTTAATAGTGTGAATGATTGTATCTAATAGAGTTAAACCTTAAAGGGATAGTAATACCTGAAAATAAGTTTATTTTATATTGTAGCCCTTAAAAAACCATGAAAGAGGATATAAGTCTTATCTCCCAAACCTTTATGGTTTGGGAGATATTCATATGTAAAATATAGTATAGTTCACTTTTCCTTGCTGTTTCAGCCAAGTCTGCCATCTAGTGGACAGATTTGGAATTTGGTCCACATAGCAACCGGCAGCTCTTTAGCAGTGCCAAGATCACGATCTTTGAAAAGAACTACTTCATTGGAACAGTGTACAAAGTGTGCCTGGCTTGAAAGCACACTTTGTAGACCATTCCAATGAAGAAATTCTTTTTAAAGATCATGATCTTAGCATTTCTGGAGAGGCACTTCTGGTCAAGCGACCGGATTCCAAATCTGAAGGGTGGAGCAATGACATCACTCCAGGGGAAACTTTACTTCTGAATATCTCCCAAACCATAAAGGTTTGAGAGATAATACTTATATCGTTCTTCATGGTTTTTTAAGGGCTACAATATAAAATAAACTTATTTTCAGGTATTACTATCCCTTTAAATTCCACAGATTAACATAAATCTCTTATGTCTCTCCCAGCTATTTGGGACAGGCCTCAAAATCCACTTTCCTGTAACTCTTTACATGGTGTATGCAGGTCACATCTTAGGGAGTTCCAGTAAATAACTTTTGCACAATAATGATGTCATCATTATATACAGAGATGATGCTTTGGTAGATCTATTTTGGATGTAGCTGTTAACAAAAGGATATATTATTTGTTTTTGGTTTCTAGTACACAGTGATTGTTGCAGGTAAACACAATGACTTACATTAAATCATAATATCTGTACAATCTTTCACTGCAATCACAGAGCACCAGGTGTGGATTCAATGTGTAACGAAAGTCATTAGTCATATAGAAAACACAAATGATATGGTGTTTATTTATGTATCTTTATTTATATAGATCCATACAAAGTACTGTACAGAAACAGAAGTGATAGTATGATACATAAGTACAAAACAGATCTGCTGTGTTAATGTAACCCTTTGAATGAGTTGTACAACCATTTGGCACTCAAATACCTACTTATCTAGATTGTTGAAAATGACAGTCTGAATATGTGTGTGTGGATAGATAGATAGATAGATAGATAGATAGATAGTCCAGGAACAGTATTGTAGAAAAACATTCTCAGGACTCAATGAAATGTGCCAAAATAGAGTAAGTTTTATTTACATCAATGTTTCAGTTAGCACATATAAACCTTCCTCAGGACAACCCAAAAGTGAAAAAATCCACCTAATATACCCACAGTGAAAAAGGGTGTCCTCAACTACCTGTGACATCACAGTTACATGATACGTTCAACACCAAAAGTGAATTCCCATAGTTCATATTACAGTCATGGACTACACATCCAACTCGTTAAAGCACACAGAACGAGCGAGGTCCCAGAGGTTTGTGATCCGAGGCCTCCTGGCAAACACAAACACAGTAGACATCGCAGAGGAACTTGCAGTACTCTGCCTCCCAGTGAAGAGTGTTGTGCAGCTGACCTCGCCAGCGGACAAGAGAAGGAAATTCCTGCTGTTTGTAGTCACCCTGGCACAAACCAGCGATGGAAAACCAGCAGACTTGACTGGTACTGAAGTGGTTATAAAAGAGACAGCTGGCTGACAATGACAGACTAGGGAGCACTGGCAGACTTGGAAATACAAAGATTACCCCCATGGTATGGGCACAGAGCTGGCAGTTCTCAGTGGTGCATGTGTGTATTTTGACATATGTAGTGTCATTGGGCCATGCGGATACAGGTGAAGGTGAGTTTTGTTGTGATGTGTGTAAGTAGGTCATGTGTATTTGTGTTTAGTGAGAGTCAGCCATGTTTTCTTGTGATGCAAATGGAAGTTAATGGCAGGCCAAATCACACCCCCATGTATGTCCCTAGAGAGGAAATTTGGGGGAGATATGAGTATCTCCTCCTTACTGCCACCTCTGAGCATGTGTGTCTCCTAAGGAGATATAAATTATGTAAAGAGACTTTCTCTTTTATTTCTCTCTCTCTCTCTATCTCTCTCTCTATAGATAGATAGATAGATAGATAGATAGATAGATAGATAGATTCCATGCAAGAAAGGAGCTGGAATATATTTTCTGGTTCTTTTCCTAGCTTAATGCCAGTTTCCTAAGCTGTTTACTCTGAAAATGCTCCTCTTTATGCCATTTGCACCAAGGGGAGGTCAGTGGAACAATCTATGAGCATTTTGGCTATTTCTTTCCTCTATGTCTTGTTTAACACCATATATTAAACGAGGGGTAGAGGAATTAATATATCTTACTGCCATTTTCCTGTGCATACTATTGAGCAGACATAATGGATTTGCTTGAATTAAAGTCTTTACTACAGCAGAGTATGTTCGCCAGTATGCACTAAAGCGATCATACACTGTAGTGTATACTCTGAACTGCAGCCAATGGGATTGGAGGCTAACTTCAGTGGAGCTGCACTGGTAAATTTGTATATTCACCCTTTGGCTCTGAGTAGGATATAAGTGAGTGGTTAAATCAATGGTAATTGTCATTTGTACACTGTTGGTGCAGCTGCTTTATGCCATAATTATTCAGCTCTTGTCTTTATTTCCCATAGTTTGCCCTCACCAACCCTGGATAATCTATACATTTGTACCAACACAATGCTGCAGTATATCTGTGTAAGCAAATTCCCAGATCACGCTGAGCAGTTTAGCCCTGTTAAGGGGCATTATACCCTATTTATGGAAAAGGTATGCTGTATGGCTTTTCCTTTTGAGTAAAACAAGGGTACTTCCACAGATTTTTCTTTCAAAACTTATTAACCCCTTAAGGACACATGACTGGGAAGTCCTGCGTTGGATAGGGGAAAAAAATGCTCTGTGGTCCATAAGTGCCATCCGCAATCTTGCCGTTGGTCCTTAAGGGGTTAAAAAAACAACTTGTCATTTTTTTGAAAGCTTGAGTCCAAAATGTTTTGGAGTCAGGTGGTGCTGTTGCTACTACAACCTTTCAATAGCTGAGTGTCACCGACACAGGATTATATTAGGCTTTATGGAAATATCCCATGAGCACAAAACAATTTGTGAAAAAAAAAACAGTGACTTTGGAGGAGTAAAGCTATTGAAGTAATGTAGATATAGCGATGATTGTCATTGCTGTTACCAATATGAGCTATCCTTTCACCTAACAGTAACTTGTTTTGACTCTATACTGCCCCCTTATGGACCAGAGGGGTATGCAACACAATTCTTCACAATACGCAGCATACCTCTCTGGGCATTGATCCTTTGAGTGCCAGAGAAGTGCCCAACGCATTGCTTCACAATGCATGGGCACTTTTCTGGCACTCAAAGGGTTAACATTTTCTACTCCAGTGTCAAACTGAAGGCACTCACCAATGAATCAGACTGATTCCTTGGGGTAGATTCGCAAAGTGGCGATAAAGAGGTGATAAAGAGGAGATGACTTCTCCAGTTTATCACTTCTCCAGTTCCTATGTTATTCTATGGAGCCTATGAACTAAGATCTCGAAGTCTGAAGAACTCTTAGTGCATAGACTCCATAGAATAACATAGGAATTGGAGAAGTGATAAACTGGAGATGTCATCTCCTCTTTATCACCTCTTTATCACTGCTTAGTGAATCTTCCCCCTTGTTCTGCTAAATCACGTACCCGGGAAAATAAGCTGACCATGATCTCTGAAACTTTAACCCTTAAAGTTCCTCATAATGTAGATTGTAGTACTTGTGTTCAATTTCAGGCCTCAAAGGTGACCAACATGCCAGGATTTTAGGATATTCCATATTAAAGATATGTGACTTCATGTGACTCATTAAGTGTGACTGACCTACCATTACTCAAAAAGGGAAATCCTTAAATCCTGGCCTGTTGGTAGCCCTTGAGGACACCCCAGTTCTAGGTGATCCATCCCTGCTTGCTCAAGTCCAAACCAGTGGTGCACCTATCAGTAAACAAGAAACTTTGGAAATCAGAGGGGTGTGCAGTGCATTGTAAAGCAATGCATTATACACTCCTCAGGTGCACGAAAAGTTAATCGGTTCTTTCTCTTTACTACTGCATGCTGAACACACACCCAACTGTCAGGACGTTTCACTGTGCTTTCATGGTAGAAATATCACCAATTTAAAGATTAAATAGGCAGTAATTTAGTTCAGATCATTGAGTAGATAACACTGGACTCTGTCACTCTGATAATTTCTCCATTCACTCTAAGGCCGGGATTCATCAAGGTGCGAATGGATTATACACAGGAAAATCAGAGGATTTCTTTGCATATTAACCATTCACCCATTCAGCAACTTTTGGATTGTGTCTGGCCATCTCTTATACGTCAATAAGCGATGGCCAGATAGATCCGCAAATGTGATCTGCTAACTTCAATCCCATTTGATTGCATGGAACAAACACACGGCTACACATTTTCGCTTATGTGTATGTGTGGGTTTTTCCCCGGGCTGGGCAATTTACGCAATTTTCCCTGCTTCACGTACACAAAGCAGGGAAACAAGCAAAAGCATTGATGAATACCCAAAGGTTTACATCAATGATCGCAGCGAAGAGCTGAGTATTTGATATGCTGCTCTTCCTGCAGCTTGATGAATCCCATCCTAAGACTGAGACTTGGGTAAAAATCCTGAGTCTCAAGGTCAAACCCTGAGACACTAAGGTGTGATGAAGTGGTGATAAAGTGGAGATCACTTCTCCACTGTGAAAAAATCTCCAAGTCCTATGTTACTCTTTGGAGCAAATGCACTAAGCTTTCTCCAACTTTAGAAACCCTAATTCATTGGCTTCATAAAGTAAAATAGGATTTGGAGAGTTTATAACACTGGAGAAGATATCATCTCTTTATCACACCACAGCCCTTTGAGTGCCAGAGGGGTATGGAATGCATTGCAATGCATTCCTTACCCCTCTGGCACTCAAAGGGTTAATGCATAACCACGTGTACCTAAATAACTAGACAATCTTTCATTACTTTCTTTTTCACATACTGTGCTAAATGAAAATAAATACTTTTTATTGGTTTTGAATAATCACAGAATTTATAGTCTTTTGGTATTTGAATGGATTACATTTCTCAGATAGATGTTCTTCCGTAACACTTATATTATTAGTAATGTGAATAATAAAGGTATGGAGGTCTGAAGTATCAAGGTGTGTACACAGCACAATACCTGTCATACACCTGTACTGCCCTGTCTGCTCTGACACAGTAGAGGAACAAGCAGGCCTATTTATACATTGCTATATTTAGTCTGCATTCCAATTGGCTGCCAGATTGATGTGACGACACCACAGTTCTCTCACAGCAGTACAAGGTACGGAATGCTTGCTCACTGTCATAATCCCTTTAACGCTTTGAGTGCCAGGTGCTATTTGTTTAGGTATTGTTCTCACAGGTAACTTTCTACTTACATACGAAAAGAAAAAAATATGGATATATATATATAGAGAGAGAGAGATATGTTTTGGGTTTTTTTTTGTTTTTTTTCAAAAATGAATTGAGCTTTTGCAGGGTGCCTCACATTAAGTAAATTTGGTAGTTTGCGACAAGCTATGATGCCATAATTACAAAATAGTAAAAATTAATAATTTTGCTAAAATCACACACTAAGTATCAAAAACCTTTAAAATGAGTGTGAATATCTTAATTATTTGACAAAGCCCTGATTCCCTCAAGTACAAATTTAAAAAATATGTATAGTTTTTCCAACATACATGGCCTGCACATACCAGAAGCACAAAATGGTATTATTAACTTTATGAAATGAACTGCACATTCCAGTGGTTACATGGGAAAACTACCCTTACACGGCTGAATAACTATATAAAACTATATATTTCTGGAAAAAGATATCCCACTGTGTCAACTGATGGGTCACTTGCCTTTCTACCCTTAGCCTGGTGTGCACAAATATGTTCAGAAAATGGCACTAAAGGAAAAATATTGCTTTTTTATATTTCCACCCAATCAAATATATTGGAATCTTTGAAAACTACTGTATTTCCCACTGTTTTTATTAGCTAGTGCTCTTAGAAGAAAAATTGCACCCCACTGGTATGAGATATCGTATTGTACTTTAGTGGGTGCCAGAAGCACAAAACTACACCAGCTACAATATCTTATTTTCTTGCCTGTACTAAAATGCTTGTACGAACTAAAGAAATTAAGAAAAGGTAGACAAAGCATACAAATTTGGAAAGAGGATAAATTACTGTATCAAATGAGGGGTCAGTAGCCATTCTACCCTGAGCCAGGTGTGCACAAATGTCTCCAGAATTGAGGGAACAAATGGCCTTCTTTTATACTTCCACCCCTTCAAATGTATTGAAATCTTTGAAAACTGTGAAATTTCAAACAGTATTCATTATTTACTGCTCTTACAGGAAGAATAAGATCCATTTTGTATGAGTTTACTTACTGTAGGGGGTTCCAAAAATACAAAACTACATCTACATGTTTTCTTTTTTTGGAAATGACTGCCTGTACTAAAATGGCCATAACTATTAGAAATATAAAGGAAAGGTATGCAAGACTTACCATTTTAGAACATAGACATTCACCCACATCAAATGAGAGGCCGCTTGCCTTCCCACCCTTAGGCTTGTGTGCCCAACTATTTCCAAAAGGTGCTGCTATAGGAACAAATGCATGTTTTTTTACATTTCTACCACTTTAAAGAAAAGAAAATATTCGAAAACCATAGCATTTTCTACTGTATTCAGTAGCTGCTACCAGCCTGAGAAAAATGTTAACCTATTTGTGTGGGTTAACATACAATATGGGGGTGCCATGAACACTCTATTACACCTGCCACTTTTCTTTTTGGAATTACCTGCCTGCACTAAAATGGTCATAACCATTAAATATATGCAGGAAAGGTTGGTCAAGTATTCCATTTTGGAAAGCAGACATTCACCGTCATCAAATGAGGGGTCACTTGTCTTTTTACCCCAGGCTTGTATGTGCAACTGTTTCCAAAATGTGTAGCTATAGGGAAAAAAATCAGCTATTTTAAATTTATACCTCTTCAAAGATACAAACAGCTTTGAAAAACATGACATTTATGACTGTAATCATTAGCTACTACTCTTTCTTGTTGGTATGAGTTGACATATTGTAAAGGGTGCCAGAAGCACAAAACTACACCAACTACAATCTATCATTTTTCATACATTGTTCAACAACGACTTGCCTGTAGTGAAATGGAAATCAATTGTATTGGACGCTTTATGGCACAAACAGGGTTACTTTTTTTAATTATTTTTTTATTCACACCTTGTTGGGAGACATGATGCTCTTCAAGGAGGTCTGCAAAAAATGATTGAAGAGAAAAAACGAATCCTGTGTGGGCCACAGGGGTGTTCAATGCATTGCAAACAAATGCTCTGAACCTGCATGTGGCACACACAGGGGTATTTTTATTTACTCATCAGACCTCATTGGTGGCGCATCAGGAGGATCTCTTCTGGAGGTGCACCCCAATGGTCCTTAACCCCTAGAGTGCCAGATGTGTGGGGCACTTTCTTTACCACGTGTTCCGTCACTGCCAAGTCCATGCCCAACACATTGCTGGGGTCAACCCTGACCCTTTTTAAATAAAAAAAGATGAACCCCACTGATGCGCCTGAGCCATTGATTTCCTAAACAATTTCACTGGGAGAGCAATATTGGTGAGGCAGGAGAGCATCATACTCTCCAGATTCACTCCTACTCTAACTGGTAGAATTGTGCGGGATTGTGGGGAGGCTTTCCCTGATCCCCTCCACTCATACCAGAAGGTTCAGACAAGAGTGAAATAGATAGCAGGGTGCTCTCCTAAGTCACCAATATTCATCACCCAGAGCAATCAGCTGGGAGATCAATAGATGGGGTCCAGAGGCCCCCCAAAAAAGACTGGAGTTTTTTTTAAGTGTCAGGGAAGATACCACATGTGGCTCGCATTCTGAGGGATAAGGACAGTAGGGATGTGCCCTTCTGTCCCTTAAAGGGTTAAGAATTCATCATCTGGAGACAATAGTGCTGATATAAAGTTTGTATATAACCCCATTTAGACTTGGGGTTAACAAAACTGAGTTTCACAATCACTACACCTAGCAAATTTATTGCCTTATGCACGCAATGTCATTGTGTTTGTTTTACTTTAACACCTATTTTTTGTTTCAGTTTAACCCTTTAACCCTTTGCTTACCAGAGGAGTGTCCAAAGTTTTACAACACCTTGGACAGCCCCTGGTACTCAAAGTGTTAAATCCTGTTACTGCTATATGCCAATTGATTAGTAATATCATGAGCTTTATAGTTTGATGATCACAACTGACATCATAGGATCTGTATGAAATGTAGTTTAGTTCCATGGTTAACATGAGTTTACAGTAATATCATTTGTGAGACCAAGTTTAATGTGCATTTATATATGTTTGGAGAAGAATTTACCTCTCTGACATGCAATCATGTTTTGTATCCAGCAGTGGGCGTTGGTCCACTGATGTACTGTACTAGCCTGGGGAGCTTTGTATTAAAAGGATAGTAATGTTTCACAAAAACATCAGCTCCAATTAATCATCATAGTATTGAGCCGTAGAGAGCGTTATTTCAGTACTGTCAGATCTGTAGTTCAAGAGTAATTGAATGATAAAGTAACAACTAAAACCCTGCCCCCCTCGACAGGATTTTCAGCTTTTTCCCTTATCTTAATTGAAGATTGTCCCTCTCTGCAATCTCCCTGCTGCTCTGAGCTGAGCAGTGTTATATCAGTAAAAGGGGTGGGAGGGGAATATTTTATCATTCAATTACTCTTGGACTACAACTCTGACAGAATTGAAATAGCACTCTCCAAGGCCCAAATACTATGATGATTAATTAGAGCTGCTTTTATTATGAAACATTACTATCCCTTTAAATAGTGTACTTTTCACTGCATCTCTCCCTCAAAAAATTTGCAACACGTCACTTGCATCAATTATTGGACTGCAAGTCCCATCTTCCTCAACCTGTTGTGACCATACCTGGGAGGTTCCAAAATTTGCTAACCATGAGATCTTTAAAATATTAAGCCTTAAAGTTCACTAGTGTGTAATTTTTAAGGAATATTTCCCTGCATAGTCTAACCCAAAGATACGCCAGTCAGAGATATCACTAGCTTAAAACACAATACAAGCCATACGTTTTCATCTGCTTCCTAGTAGAACTGACACCAATCTATAGACCAAAGTTATTTCTTTCAGCTCACTTAGTAGGAAACAGAAGACTCTCTCACCCTGACCAACTGGCTCTTCAACCCAAGAATCTTCTCACAACCTTGAGCCTCAGATGAAAAACCTGAGGTTCGAAAGTATGGATTTGACATACTTATTGCCTACTCATGGTGTAGCTCATCATTGAGAAGTATATAATATATAATCACTGGTGATATGAGAAGGCTTTCCCCAATCCCACCCACTTCTATCAGTTCAGGTAGGAGTTAAGCAGGAGAGTATGTTGCTCTCCTGCATTTCCAGTATTGATCTCCCAGAGAGATTAGCTGGGAAATTAATAGCTGGAGAGGCATCAGGAAGGTGTCATGCCATTCTAACGAGGTCTGAAATTAATCTATAAAAAAAAACAAAAAACTTTGGTCTGTGTCGCAGGTTGATACAGCGCATTGCCTTGGACACCCCCTGTGGCACACACCCTGTGGGTCATGATGCCCCTCCAATGAGGTCTAAATAAAAAATAATGAAAAAAACAAACAAATCCTGTGTGTACCATGGGGGGTGGGGGGCGAAATGAATTGGACCACCCTGTGGCACACACAGGATAATTTTTTATTTTTTTATTTTTATTCAGACTTTAGGGGAGGGGCATCAGGAGGGTCCTGATGCCCCCTACAAACAAAGTCTGGATATCATAATGAAAAAAAAACATTATCCCTCTGTATAATATAGGGTGGGGGTCCAATGCATTACTTTGCAATCATCCCTCATTTGATGCGATGGGTTAACTTTTTTCCAAAATGTTAGACTTTTCTACTTTTTCTTCACTTCTGTAGCTGTTGTGACCATTTCAATACTGCCAAATCATGTTTAAAAAAAATGTAAGAAAAATCTTGCTGTAGTTGGTGTAGTTTTGTGCTTTTCGACCCCCCCTACAGTATGCCATCTCATACTAGTGGGGTGTCATTTTTTTCCTAAGAGCACTAACTAATGAATACAGTAGGAAATTCCATAGTTTCAAAGAATAATTTTAGAAGATATTGATAAAACTATACATATTTGGTATTTTTGCAGATTCAGGTCTTTTTCAAATAATTAAAATGTTCACAATCAACAAATGTTTTTGATATATAATGTATGATTTTAGCAAAATACATCGTTTTTTAAACACTGCAAATTTTACTTCATGTGAGGCATGCAAAAGCTCGATTTGTTCTGAAAGGTAACTAGAAAGTAACCCATGGGAATCATGTTAAACATATGGATAGCAAATATGCTAAAAAAATG
Source organism: Rhinophrynus dorsalis (assembly GCA_037306005.1). NCBI lineage: Eukaryota > Metazoa > Chordata > Amphibia > Anura > Rhinophrynidae > Rhinophrynus > Rhinophrynus dorsalis. The sequence goes on along the minus strand of CM074720.1, from coordinate 241,075,235 downwards.
TGTCTGACCTACAGGGTATACGAAATGGTCCTAGCTGCTGCCACTCAAAGGTTTAATTGGAGAATGGAGAATTGTTTACTTTTTTTTCAACATCTTTATGTCACGGCGACATTAAAGTTACATACATCTTAAACTGCTGAAAAGATAGTAATGAACCATGTCTATGCCAATTCACTGAAACATGATTGCCTTTATAAAGAATCACAAACAAAAGAAAACTTAGTCATAGGTTATTTATTTGTAAAATTCAGGATTTCATGCACAGACTCTCCTTTTGTATATGTAGCCAAGACATAGTCCTTGCTGCTCTCCTGACCACACAAATATGTAACTATTTGAACACTACTAATAGTGGACAGTGGACATACTCTGGCATCATTAAAACGTTAATGCCAGCAAATCCCTAACGCCTGGGGCATAGCATGCACAGGAAAATGGTGTAAAGTTACATCAATTCCTCTGTCTCTTGTTTAATATGTGGTGTTAAGCAAGGCATAGAGCATGGGTGTCCAAGTTCGATCCTTAAGGGCCACCAGCAGGCCAGTATATATGGATTTTCCTTATTAAGCACAGGTGAGTTAATCAGTGGCTCACTTATTTTGATTGGCCCACCTTTGTTCAGACAGGAAATTCTTATCCTTAAATCCAAGACTGTTGGTAGTTATTGAGGACTGAGGGTGGATGCCCCTGGCATAAAGAAAAGGAATGCCCTGAACCACCCATAAATTACCCCATTGCCTTCACCTTGATGCAAGCAGTGATTAATAGAGACTTTTTGGCATACATACCTTAGTAAATTGCTTTAGGCAGGCCTTAAGCCTTCCTATAGCTAATACTTATTGCCCACACATTGTAATCTTCAGCATACCTCACCCCCAGAACATGACATCAACTATGCATTCAAGCAATCTGACCTGTATTGTGCACAGATTATCCTAACTGTACTCTGTCCCCTTGGTCTTCACTGAACAAATCCTTCCCACAACCACTAGTGACTACTAGTCACAGATACACATAGTACTAGTGTATGTCACTCCAAATTTTCTTGCTTCAGGTCCTCATTGCCATTAAAGTAAAATGAAAGAAAAAGCCATGTAAACAGCATCACAAATACCGCCATCTATCCAAGATACTTTCAGCCCACAAGCAATAAACACCAGCCAGCGCTGGACCTCAAGACACTACCAGCAGTGCATGTTTTCAAGATACCCCAAAATGAGTGCAGATGGACCAATTGAACTGGCTGAGTCACTAATTAGTCCTCCTGTGCTCTAGGTGGGATATCTTAAAACATGCACTGTGCCCAGCTCTTGAGGGTGAGGGCTGGCTACTACTGCAAGACATTATATCCTTAGCAACACCCATTCCTCTCTAAATGGGATTGCTGCAGCAAATAGATTATTACTTTGCACCATGTTCGGGTGCATAACTACCTTGCTACTTGAATTTTGGATGGGGCCGAGTATACTGCAGCTTCTCGTGTGATTATGTTGAAACATTGCTCCAATGGGGCTCTTTTATATTGAGTCACAATAAGTATTTCAAGCCACTTATATTACCCTGACACACAGTTCCACAACACAATATGAATGTCAAAATATTCACAGCCTGAATATGCATGTTTTAGTTAATTTCTTCTGGATTTTCTGGCAGAGCTTACATAAATGTACTCTGCTAAAAGAAATGAACATACTAATTGATAAGTACCTGAAAGGCTTTATCAATGAATGAGTCAGGAGCAGCGTATCTGATAAGTTGCTTTCCCTTCTGCTTAGCAAAGAGGTGCCATTATTATTAAATAGTATGTCCCAGAGTCGCTCTACTTTGTCTTTATGCATAAGGTTTACTGAATGCTGTAGTTAAGCTTTAACTGACAGTTGGGTTCATGGAAAATTGACAATTACTTCATCTTTCAGATTACTTATTTAGAGTGACAGTTGGGGTGTTAGTGATACGGTACTCTAATTCACATTAACTACAATGGGGATAAACTACTACCAGTAGTTATGATTAAATAAGTCAAGAGTCATACTGATAAAGACAATTGCTTTGCAGACTATTTTTCTGGCTGATATGTAACTTGGAAACTACAGTACCTTACAAACTATCTGGTACTTTCCTAAAGGTGAGTTGGTTTAGAATTCCACAGTTAATTATATATTGTAATTAACATAGATTCTTTGACGCTAAATGTTAACCTTTTGGCTAAAGAACACACACATATCTGCATTTTCATTGTTAGAAACATTACAATGATTATACTGTATATTGATTGCTCAAAATATGTATACTATGAAATGCGTGTACACTTGATTTCTACTAGCAGATATTAAATTTTCATGTACTGTATATTATAAGAGTCACTTGATAATGAGGATGATGTGACACTGATTAGAAAAATTGCATAGTTATTAGTGAACATCTGTGGAGGTCACCATACAAGTAGCACACAAGCTTGCCCAGTCAGCTGTGCCACTCTGTGTGTTCTTGTCATGGATACTCTGGATCAGACAGGAGGCAGGAACAGGTGTCCGACATGCACTGGTAGATAGGCGAGGCAAGTGAATGTAGCTCTTGCAGTTAGGGATGGGCGAAAATTTCTGAAATTGTCGAAAAATGGCACTTTCCACTTGGCAAAAAATTTCCCACAAAAGGTGCAGATTTTCTGTTTTTTCCCACTTTTTTCACCTAGCTTATTCCATTGAAGTTAATGGGAACATAGAAGTTACACACAACATATAGCAAATATTATTTTATTTCCCAAAGGGGCATGAGGGTACCTGTGTTGGTGGGGAGTGGGAAAAGAATCAGGGAATGTTTTTTTGGGGGGGTTGTTTGCTGGGATTGGGGGGCAGTTAATAAAAAATAAATCCTAAATACAATTACCCTTCCCCCCTGTAAGACATGGTATAAAAGGGGTCTGAGGAGGGTGCCTGTGTTGGTGAATGAATTAATCATTTGAACAGGGAATTTGTTTTGGGGGGGTTCTTGACTGCTATTGGGGGGACAGTTAGTAAAAAAATAAATCCATAAAATAAAATAAGACATTTGTATGTAAAGTGATAGATAGGAACCCCCTGACATAAGCTGTCACTGGGGTGGACTGATACTTGATTTGAGTGTTTTGTAGAGGATGATTTGTTAGATTTGTTGTTAGAGGCCCAAGCCCTGAGGAAACATTGATTTGTAGGACTTGGGCTTGTTAGAGGCACAAGCCCTGAGGAAACATTGATTTATAGGACTTAGGCTTCTTAGAAACACCCCCAAAAAATTGTTTATTTTTTTATAAGACTATGTTTTTGTTTTGATTTGTTTTTTTTATTAATATTATTTATTTTTTTTTTTTCAAAGCACACACCCTGAGAAAATAATAAAAATGCCCTACTGGCCTAGTGCTAGCAGATCATGTTGGCCAGTGGCCACTGGCCATTGTTAAATGTCCTCCTAACTCCTGAGTTGCAACTGATGTTCCTACTGCTCCTGATGAGTTGTTTAAGCAGCAGGGTGATTGGGCAGCTGAAACAGAATGGGATCAACAATAACAGTAACATGGAAGATGGATGATGAAGGTTCCACTTGCCACAACTGGCTCCAGTGATGCACCTGCAGCAGTAGCAGCACAATAAGTAGCCCCCAGTCTATGTGAAGATAAGAAGAAGTTGGCCAATAATTCTTCTCCACCTACCCCTCTTCAAAAATCATGGGAGTGTTATTAGAATAGAAATTTTTCCCTTGAGAGCAGGAACAGTGGCACTCATCAGCAACTGCAATGTGCACAGTGTTTGTGGGGTAAATAATATCTGGGGGCACAACTGGTATCAAAAATGCCATGACACCCGAAATTAAGTAGTGCCACTGTCACTATACACCATGTCCAGACCTTGCTAAGGACACATGACAACTTGCTGACAGTTAAATAGTAATGATGAACCCTCCCGCCACCATCTTAGCATATTCTGAGGGATAGAATCTCCTCAGATGATGCTTGATGCATGGCTTGCGATTCTTCTCCACCACACTGGCATGTGTGGTCAATGCATCACACAGTATGCAATGGGTGGAGATGAACTGCCACATCCTAACATCAACAGAGTGGCTATCATTTGGCGGGGGAGGTAACAATGAACGAGGTGGAATGGCAGAAGTTGTAGTTACCCCAGAAGGTGATGTCGAGCTATTTGTTTCACTCATCATGGAACTTCCAGTCTCTGTCTGGGTTGCTCTATTCCTCCTCCTCTTTGATCTCTGCCTCACCTCTTGTTGCCTTTCTGGAGAATCAGGGGCAGCAAAAGCAGTACTTGATTTCTGTGGTGGGTGTTTGTCTTTAACATGTTTGACGTAAATGTCATGGTGTCTGTGATTCATGTGTGATATCAGGGCGCTTTTGCCAAGGTGTGTTCCCTCCTTTCCTCTTCTCACTGACTTGTCACAAATTGCGCACAGTGCCGTTGCTTATGACTGCCCCAACAGAAAAATAGTCCCACACCCTTGATGACTTCAGGGGGAAGGGAACAGATGGAGAAAAATGGCCATTTTCTTCTTGTCCTCCACATTCCCCTTCATTGTCTGTGGCAGCGGATAATGTTACTAGTGTTGCTGCTACTGCCTCAGATTCAGCAATGCAACTAGGACCAGGAGTATTGCTGACACTGGCAAATGGAACCTGTCCTAGTCCTGTATCACTTGTTGACACCATTCCCACTGTGTCCACTGTGGTCTGTGGCACACTAGCTTTCTCCTCAGCATCCTGCTGCCCTTGCAACTCAGCATCAGAAGGAATTAGAGCAGTTGCAAATTCCTCTAATTCCAAAATCGCACTGTTAGTGATGGTGGTAATGTCCATCCTCATTTTTATCTCCCATTCCTTCTCAGTTTCTGCTAAAAAGGCCATCAATGTCTCTTCCACCCCAGCTTCTCCAGCATCATCATCGCCACCCCCACTAGTCCCGATGTGCTGCTGCTCTATTCCAGACATCTCACTGCTGCTTGGAGGAGGTGATAAGCAATGTGACAGAGGGTCCCTTAATGTCACTCTTGGCATTTCCTTTTGACCTGAAGAAGAAGGCAGACTAGCAATAGCAGCAGTTGCAGCAGGCACAGGCAGCTAATCTGTGCTCTTGCTGGTGGTGGTGGTATTAATTCTGAGCCTGCTCTCCTCCCCCAACACCGATTCTGGCCTCTTGAGGATCATATTCCACCTGGACACTGTAGTGAAGGGAAGGGAAGGGGAGGGGTCTCCCAGAGCCAGAGGAATGGTGTGGGCTCCCTTGACCACTAGTCTGGACACACTCAAATGTTTCCCCTACCACTCAGGCTGCTTTACCATTACTGTTACTACTACTACTAACACCAACCACATCAAGTTCATCCGCAGAGTCTTCCTCCTCAGTCTCGCAGTCACTAGTAATATGAGGATATTGGTGATTACCCCCCTTCACTCCTAACGCTAACAAGCTACTGGACCTTAGTAGCAGTAGTACTAACTGTCAGACCCCTAAGCTGCGTACTATAGAACGCAGGTGTCTCCCTGCAAGTGATGGAGTGCTGGGGCTCGTTGCTAGAGTTCGGTGCTCTGGTGCGGGGACTGCTAATAGGGGTGCCTTGCTGTGGCCGTAGCCAAGTAAAGTTGCTGGCCAGCGAAGCCAGATGTCTGATCCCAGTTGAGCTGGGACCCGGACCTGGATGGCAACCCTATTAACAGTACTAGCTCCCCTGCAGGGGGGAGTGAAGGCTGGGGTGCGTAGGATAGAGATCGCCGCTGGGGGGCGGAGGCCACCTAATAGCTGAAACTCCCCTAGGAACAGACACCTGAAGAAACATCCAGGAAGGAATACACTGACCTGGAGAAGAGACTGAGGTGGGAGTCCCTGTAATAGGTGTGAACCAAAGGCTAGAACCCAGAGCAGGAGCAGACCAGACCTGAACGATACACAGGAATCAGGATACAAGGGCTGAAACTGGAGCAGACCAAGAACAGTGAGGAACAAGCCGGTACGGCACTCAGGAGTCAGGTCAAGACCAGGAGTAGTCAGGATCAGGCCAGGTTTGGTACACAGAGACTCAGATCAGGAGCAGGAGTAGTCAGAAACAGGTTGAATTCGGCACACCGGAATCAGGTCAAGGCTCTAAGCTGCTACACAAATCTAGATGCCAGAACACTGTGAGAGTGCACTGGAAACAAGGACGGTACAGAAGTTATAGCCACTTGATGATGACGTCACGTGCAAGATGGCGCCGAACCCGGAAGTGCGGAGGCGCTTGGAAACAGCCCAACGAACATAGTAACATAGTAACATAGTAAATTAGGTTGAAAAAAGACACAAGTCCATCAAGTTCAACCTTCGCCTCATACCTCAGTAACTGAGAATTTTATAGCTTTCCTGCTACCAATTAAATTAGTCTTTATCAGACCTTCATGATCAGCCTACTGATAAACAGTATAACTCTGTATGTTCCCTTTTGAAAGAAATGTATCTAATCTTCTCTTAAATGTATCCATTGTATCTGCCATAACTACCTCCCTGGGCAATGAATTCCACAATTTGACAGACCTTACTGTAAAAAACCCTTCCTCTGCTGAAGTTTAAACCTCCTTTCCTCTAATCTCAAGGGGTGTCCCCTGGTCACCTGATCAGGCCTTGGAATAAATAGCTCCCCGCAGAGATCCTTGTATTGACCTCTCATATACTTGTACAATGTGATAAGGTCTCCTCTTAGTCGTCTTTTCTCTTGAGTAAATAAACCAAGTTTGTTTAGTCGTTCCTCATATGTCAAGTCCTCCATTCCCTTAATTAATTTTGTTGCTCTCCGCTGTACCCTCACTAGTTCTAGTATATCCTTTTTCAGAACCGGTGCCCAAAATTGCACTGCATGCTCAAGGTGAGGTCTTACCAATGATTTGTATAATGGCAAAATAATGTTATCCACTCTTGTTCAATACCTCTTTTTATGCATGACAGGACTTTGTTTGCCTTTGCTACTGCTGTTTGACACTGGTCACTGTTTCCAAGTTTGTAGTTGACAAGGATACCCAGGTCTTTTTCTAGCAACGAGTCACCTAAAATTATTCCATTAAGTTTATAAGTAGCCTTGGGATTGTTTCCTCCCAAATGCATGACTTTACACTTCCCCACATTAAACTTCATATTCCACATGTTTCCCCAATCTGACATTGTATGTAAGTCCCTCTGTAGAGAGAAAATATCCTGTTCTGAATTAATGACTTTGCATAATTTAGTATCATCTGCAAATATTGATATTTTGCTTTCTATATCTATTTCCAGGTCATTTATAAACATGTTAAAAAGCAGCGGACCCAATACTGAACCCTGAGGTACTCCACTCTCCACTTTAACTGTACTGGAGAATTTTCCATTTACAACCACACACTGTTCCCTATCCTTCAGCCAGTTTTGTATCCAATTGCAAAGGTTATCTCCTAGCCCCAATTTCCTTATTTTATACACCAGCCTTCTGTGTGGTACTGTATCAAATGCCTTTGCAAAGTCTAGATATACTACATCTACTGCCTTTCCATTGTCAACAGAACAGGAACGGCAAGGCAGAGCCATGGAGAAGAGGCAGAACCCGGACTGAGCTCCTACAACCGGCCGGACCATCTGGGAGGTAGGACCGGAGTGCGCAGGAGGCAAGCCTCGTGACACTGCCCCACCCCAAAATGGTACCTCCGGGAACCTAAGGCGCTGGTTTGGCCGGGTAGGCGCGGTGGAAATCCTGGACCAAAGTGGAGGCATGAACGTCACGAGAGGAGGCCCAGGATCGCTCCTCTGGACCGTAACCCTTCCAATTTACCAGGTACTGCAATCCCCTTCGGGTGCGGCGAGAATCAAGTATGCCGTCAATGATGTATTCCTCTTGGCCGTCGACTAAGACCGGGGCAGGTGGTTGAACCGCACGGGGCGGACCGCGAGAAGGCAGATATGCCTTTAGAAGAGATACATGGAATACAGGGTGAATCCGTAGACTCAGAGGCAAGGCTAAACGGTAAGATACTGGAGACAGATGCTGCAAAACCCGATACGGACCGATATAAGGAGGGCCAAGCTTGGTCGAGGGCTGAGCCAGACGTATATGTCTGGTAGAGAGCCAAACTTGTTGCCCGACGGAGAATAGGCGTGAGGGAGTACGGCGCTTATCAGCAGATCTCTTCTGCTCCGCCTGTGCCCTTAGGAGACCAGTTCGAAGAACTCGCCAGTGATCCGAGAGAGAGCGTACCCGGGTCTCAACAGCAGGAACCAAAGACACCCCAGGCGCAAACAAAAGGAGTAGCGGGTTGTAACCCAATGCAGCAAAAAATGGAGAACAACCAAGTGAGGAGTGACGGAGGGAATTATACGACAGTTCTGCCCAGGACAACAAAGATGACCAGTCATTCTGATTGTGGTTACAGTAGGACCTGAGGTAGTGTTCGAGATTCTGGTTTAGACGCTCGGTCTGCCCATTGGTCTGGGGATGGTAAGCAGAGGAAAAATGTAAGGTTATACCCAGACGAGAACAAAGGGCTCTCCAGAAGCGAGAGATGAATTGAGAGCCCCTATCCGAAACTATTTGTAAAGGAACCCCATGGAGACGCACGACCTCAGAGAAAAAGATCTCGGCCAACTCTGCGGCAGTGGGAAGTTTAGGGAGAGGGACGAAATGTCCCTGTTTAGAGAAACGGTCGATGATCACTAAGACCGTGGTATTCCCAGAAGAGGGAGGGAGGTCTACCATGAAGTCTATGGACAAGTGAGTCCAGGGTAAGGCGGGCACTGGCAGCGGATGCAACAAACCGATGGGCCTGTGCCTGGGTGTTTTCATACGAGCACATACAGAGCAAGATTGCACCCAAGCGTGAACATCCGAGAGATAGGTAGGCCACCAGAAATACCATGTAAGCAGGTCCTGGGTACGTCTGATCCCAGGGTGGCCTGTGGATTGAGAATGATGAGCCCAGGCCAGGACTTCCGGACGGTATTCTTCCGGTACAAAAAGACGGTCTGAGAACTGAGAAGAGGAAGGACAATCCGAGGATTGTGCTTCTCGAATTCTCTCCAGAGACCGTAGGGATAAGGATCCAAGGATTCTCGTTGTGGGCAGAATGGGTTCTATTGAAGGGGTAAAAAGCGGTTCTGTGTCATAAAGTCTGGACAAGGCGTCGGCCTTACGGTTCTTAGTACCGGGCAGGTAAGATATTGTAAAATCGAACCGTGTGAAAAACAAGGACCACCTAGCTTGGCGAGGATTCAAACGTTTAGCTGAAGCCAGATAGGCTAGGTTCCTATGATCAGTGAGTATACTGATTGGGTGTGCTGCCCCCTCCAGGAGATATCTCCACTCCTGTAGAGCCAGCTTTATGGCCAGTAATTCTCTTTTCCCGGTATCGTAGTTCCTCTCCGCTGGAGAGAACCGACGAGAGAAATAGCAACAGGGCTGGAGAGTATTGTCAGGTCCAGTACGTTGAGATAAGACAGCCCCAGCTGCGCTCTCAGAGGCATCGACCTCAAGGGTGAAGGGAAGAGTAGGGTCAGGAAAAGCCAATATAGGAGCTGTAGTGAATGCGTCCTTGAGGGCCTGGAAGGCGTGTAAAGCCTCAGAAGGCCAAAGAGCAGGATCAGCTCCTTTAGTAGTCAGTCTGATGATGGGCTGCATGACCTGAGAGAAGTGCCGAATAAAACGTCGGTAATAATTAGCAAATCCGACAAAGCGTTGGATGGCCTTTGTGGTATGGGGAACCAGCCAGTTCAACACGGCTCTGACCTTCCCAGGGTCCATAGCCAACCCCGAAGCGGAAACGATGTATCCCACAAAGGGTAAGGATGGCTTTTCAAAGTCACACTTCTCTAACTTATCGTATAAGCGGTGGGTACGCAGTCTCTGCAGTACCATTGTGACATGGTTTCGGTGGTCAGGTAGGGTCTGGGAATGGACCAGGATGTCATCCAGGTATACAATGACATTAGACAACAGCAGGTCACGAAAGATGTCGTTGACGAGGGCCTGGAAAACCGCCGGGGCATTGCGCAGACCGAACGGCATCACTAGATATTCATAGTGACCAAAGCGCGTGTTGAAGGCGGTTTTCCACTCGTCGCCCTCCCGTATACGTACCAGATTATATGCCCCACGTAGGTCAAGCTTAGTGAAGACCGTGGAACCAGACGTTCTAGTAGTTCCGGGATTAGAGGAAGCGGGTAACAGTTTTTACGGGTGATGGCATTCAAGCCTCTGTAATCGATGCAAGGCCATAGAGACCCGTCCTTCTTTTTCACAAAGAAGAATCCTGCCCCTGCCGGTGAGGTAGAAGGATGAATGAACCCGTGCTCTAGATTGTCCTGTATGTATGCCTCCATGGCTGCGGTCTCAGGCAGGGATAGCGGATATGTTCCTCCCCTAGGGGGAACTGCTCCAGGAAGGAGGTCTATGGCGCAATCATAGGGGCGATGTGGCGGCAATACCTCCGACTTGACCTTGGAAAAAACATCGGAATAGGACTTGTATACATCCGATAAGGATGGAGCATTGTCCTGGACTGATTCTTCAATCACGCATATGGAGACGGAGGAAGAAGACGGAGAGGGGGACGAACGGAACAAAAGAAGTCCCTGTCTCCAATCGATCAGAGGGTTGTGCTTCAGAAGCCAGGGAAACCCTAGAATCAGGGGCGTTTGAGGAGCCGTAATAATGTCAAATGATAGAAGCTCATGTTGGTTGGGATCCATTAAGACCCGAAGAGGTACCGTCATCAGGGTTACCACGTCTGACCCCAGAGGTGAGCCGTCAATCACAGTAATGTTGACTGGAGGGTCTTTGGTAATCAGCGGTACCACCAGACGCTGGGCAAAGCGTAGATCCATAAAGATCCCAGCTGCCCCAGAATCAATCAGAGCTTCAGCACGGACTGTAGAAGTGCCCCAGGATAACTGAAGAGGAACCAACAGGTGTTGTTGAGGAGCGGAAGGAAACATAGTGTGACTTAGGGAGAGCCCCTCACTGCTCCCTAAGCCTGTTCGTTTCCCGGCTTGTTAGGCCACAGACAGGCAAAATGACCGGATTGGCCACAGTATAAACAAAGCCCTCGCTGGCGTCACCTTGTGTTCTCCTCTTCAGTGAGACGAGTCACCCTTCCTATCTCCATAGGTTCCGGAGAGGAGTGCGACGGAGTGGACGTATTCTGGAAGCGAGGCGCAAGGCGGATAGGGGGACGGATTGCCGGGCGCCTAGAGCGATCACGGTCCTTCTCCTGGCGACGTTCCTGCAAGCGTGTATCAATCCCAGTACACAGGGTGATTAAACCATCAAGGGTCTCTGGAATGTCTCGGGTTGCCAGTTCGTCCTTCAACCGATCGGACAGACCCCGACGGAAGGCGGCTTTTAAGGCACCATCACCCCAGTCTGTGTCATAAGCCAGAGTGCGGAACTCGATGGCATATTGAGAAAAAGACTGAGAGCCCTGCTGCAGGTCCAACAAGGAAGCCTCTGCCTTGGCTTGTCAACCGGGGGAGTCAAAAGTGGCCCGAAAGGCTTCTAGAAACTTGTCAAAGTCTTCAAGCAATGACGAATGGCGGTCCATGAAGGGTGTCACCCAAGCCAGTGCCCGACCCCTCAGGAGAGACACAACGAAGGTAATCCTTGCCTGATGGGATGAGAACAGGTCCGGCTGATTGCGGAAATGAAGGGAGCATTGATGAATAAACCCCAGCAGGAGCTGGGGGTCCCCTTCGTACTTGTCCGGCAGCGGGACCTTAATAGATCTTGAGCTGGCTGTGGAATCAGACACAGCGGAAGGAACTGGGACGGGTGTCGTGATAGGTCTTGGAGACTCCATCCTCTGCTGCATCCGCTGAAACAGAGAGGTAATGGAGTCCAGCTTTTGGTCCAGGCGCTGGATATGCGAGGCGTGTTGTTCCAACACAGACCCCTGCTGCAGCACCGCCTGGGTAATCTCGGTGGGATTGAAAGACATGAAGACAGTACTGGCACTCTCACTCTGTCAGACCTCTAAGCTGCGTACTATAGAACGCAGGTGTCTCCCTGCAGGTGAGGGAGTGCTGGGGCTCGTTGCTAGAGTTCGGTGCTCGGGTGCGGGGACTGCTAATAGGGGTGCCTTGCTGTGGCCGTAGCCAAGTAAAGTTGCTGGCCAGTGAAGCCAGATGTCTGATCCCAGTTAAGCTGGGACCCGGACCTGGATGGCAACCCTATTAACAGTACTAGCTCCCCTGCAGGGGGAAGTGAAGGCTGGGGTGCGTAGGATATAGATCGCCGCTGGGGGGCGGAGGCCACCTAGTAGCTGAAACTCCCCTAGGTACAGACACCTGAAGAAACAACCAGGAAGGAATACACTGACCTGGAGAAGAGACTGAGGTGGGAGTCCCTGTAATAGGTGTGAACCAAAGTCTAGAGCCCAGAGCAGGAGCAGACCAGACCTGAACGATACACAGGAATCAGGATACAAGGGCTGAAACTGGAGCAGACCAAGAACAGTGAGGAACAAGCCGGTACGGCACTCAGGAGTCAGGTCAAGACCAGGAGTAGTCAGGATCAGGCCAGGTTTGGTACACAGAGACTCAGATCAGGAGCAGGAGTAGTCAGAAACAGGTTGAATTCGGCACACCGGAATCAGGTCAAGGCTCTAAGCTGCTACACGAATCTAGATACCAGAACACTGTGAGAGTGCACTGGAAACAAGGACGGTACAGAAGTTATACCCGCTTGATGATGACGTCACAGGGAAGATGGCGCCGAACCCGGAAGTGCGGAGGCGCTTGGAAATAATCCGACAAACAGAACAGGAATGGCAAGGCAGAGCCATGGAGAAGAGGCAGAACCCGGACTGAGCTCCTACAACCGGCCGGACCATCTGAGAGGTAGGACCGGAGTGCGCAGGATGCAAGCCTCGTGACACTAACTCTGTCAGGACTGCTTGAGAATAGCAAGTGTGATTTAGGGTCCCTTGCTGTCACACTTGGCATAATTTTCTCCTTCCTCCCCCCTCCGGAGTACTACAAGACAAACTAGCAGCCGGCAAACTATTGGTGGCAACAGGTTCAGCACTGGCAGCAGGTACAGCGCTGGTGACAGAAGGGGCAGCACATCTCACAGCAGGTACAGCAATGGTGGTTGCAGGTACAGCACTGGTGGCACTGGTGTCTCAGTTGACCAATCAGGAAATATTATTTCACACAGCGGGAATCAATCAACATTGCAGTTATACTTATATCTTTGTTACAGCAAAGCTGTTAGCTGACCATACTGGGAAACACAGAAAAGACACCAAACTTTAACAGAGTGGACATCAAAATACAGTACAGAGGTAAATATCACAAGGAAACACAAAACACCCACCAAATTATAACAGAGGGAACATTTAAGAGAGTGGACAACATGTTTTAGAAGAAGTCAGAGATGCTTAACTAGCTTCATGAGCTTACAAGGCATGCAAAAACTCAATAGGACTGTGCCCTGTGCCCAGGGTGCAATCTCTTTTCGCTCACAAGTGCTATATACAGAAAAGAAATATTCTGAAGCATAACATATAGGTCCTGCCAAAATGACAGTCCAGCCAGAAAATGCCAGACAATTTTTCTCTCAACAAAGGAAACAGCTAACACCAGACATACATTCCAGCTTTGTTGGGCCTTATCTGTGAGGTGCAGCAGATCCTCTAGTCACTTGTGAGCAAGGGGTCCACATCTGGATTCCCACCTCACCCTTAGAGTAACAAACCTACATATGTAGAAGAAGTCAGAGATGCCTCAACTAGGCTCATGTACTTGCAAGGCATGCAAAAGCTCAATAGGACTGTGCCCTGTGCCCAGGGTGCAATCTCTTTTAGCTCACAAGTGCCATACACAAAGAAGGAATATTCTGAAGCATATCATATGCCACAGAACACCAGACAATTCTTCTCCGAAGCACACCATTGCCCTCTGTCATCTCCTTTGTTGCAGCAGCACCTACATCTGGCACACTGGTGGGCTGATGGGGTATATGGCCGTCTTCCCCATAGCCGACTTTCCTGGAAATTCCTGTCCGTGACACCTTCCTCTGCTTGACCATCAAATGTGCAGAGATCTAAGAATTGGATCTATGGTATTACCCTGGGACGACCTTGAGATCCTCACAGGGCATTACCAATGGCTGGCATCGGGCACTTTGTGGCTGGACTCTCATTTTGGCAGGACTAGTATGATATGCTTCAGAATATTTCTTCTCTGTATATATGGCAGCTAAAACTTATTGCATCCTGGGAGCAGGGCACAGTTCTAGTGAGCTCTTTGCATACCCTTGCAAGCTCATGAGCCTAGGTGAGCATCTCTGACTTTTTCTTTCTATATGCAAATTGTTTTAGGGTTAGTCACCCTAAGGGTAATGGGGGAGTCTAGATGTATACCCCTTGCTCACAAGTGCCTGGAGGGATCAGCTACACCTTAATGATGAGGTTCAAAAAAGGCTGGACTTTATTCAGAGAAGAATTGTCTGCCATTTGATGCCTGGGCTTTTGTTTTGACATGACCTGTATGATGTGCTTCAGAATGTTTTTTCTCTGTATATGGCACTTGTGAGCTAAAAAGGATTGTATGCTGTGTGCAGGGAATAGTCCTAGTGAGCTTTTGTATGTTTTGTAAGCTCATGAGCCTAGTTCAGTATCTCTGACTTCTTTTACATATGCAAATCACTCTTAGGGTGAGATGTTCAAAAAGTCGTCATAATGAAAAACTTGTCAGATCATGAGTTTGTGGTAAAAGAAGGACAATATTTTCAGAAGTAAATCTGTCACCTTTGAAAATTCATCTAAAGAATTAAAAATGACGGTAAGAAAATCTCAGTGAACATTGCCATTAACCCCTAGAGTGCCAAGTGGGTACAACGTACGAGCGAGGACAGCTGTACCTGCTGTGCCAAGCTCGTACGTTGTACAGCTTAAATGCGGTCACTGCATAGGCCGGTATAACCGGCATGCAGTGGCCGCATTTAAAAAAAAAAAATTGCCTGGCACTCGTGGGGGGACATGAGGATTACTCCTCATGTCCCCCCAGGTATTGATCTCCCAGCCGATCGCGCTGGGAGATCAATATTTACTAAGGAGAAGCAGAGCTTCTCCTATCCCTCCACTCCTACCCGAACTTCCGGGTAGGAGTGGGCGGGACCGGGGGAAGCCTCCTAACGTCATCGGTGACATAGTCACCGATGACGTTGCAAGGCATTCCCCGATCGAGATCACTCCTACCGGAGGTAGGAGTGAAGAGAAGGAGAGCCTTTGCTCTCCTTCGGTCGCCATATTGAGCTCCCAGCCCAATCGGCTGGGAGCTCAATAACTGGGTGCACATCAGGAGGGGTCCTGATGTGCCCCAGCGAGGTCTGACATTAAAAATAAAAAATAGCCCAAAACTAAATAAAAAATTAACCCTGTGAGTGCTGCAGGGTTCCCCAATGCATTGCTTTGCAATGCACTGGGGATCCCTGTGGCACTCACAGGGTCAATTGTTGCAGCCCATACTTTTTTAAGGAGACCTCATTGGGGGGCTTCAGGAAGGGTCCTGAAGCCCCCCAATGAGGTCTATAAAAAATAGAAAAAAAAAAAAAAATTAACCCTGTGTGTGCCACAGGGGAGGGGGTTCATTGCAGAGCCCCCCTCCTGTGGCAGACATAGGAATGTTTTTTAGTATGTTATAATCAGAGATTGTTGGGGGGACATCAGGAGAATTCCTGATGTCCCCCCACAAGGTCTCATAATAATAAAAAAAAAAAAAAAAATTAACTCTGTGAGTGCCGCAGTGGTCCCCAGCACATTGCTTTGCAATGTGCTGGAGAACCCTGTGACACTCACAGGGTCAATTCTTTTAGCCCATATTTTTTTTTTATTAAGACCTCATTGGGGGGCTTCAGGAAGGGTCCTGAAGCCCCCCAATGAGGTCTATAAAAAATAGAAAAAAAAAAAAATTAACCCTTGTGTGCCACAGGGGAGGGGGTTCATTGCAGAGCCCCCCTCCTGTGGCAGACATAGGAATATTTTTTAGTATTTTATAATCAGAGATTGTTGAGGGGACATCAGGAGAATTCCTGATGTCCCCCCACAAGGTCTGATAATAATTAAAAAAAAAAATAAAAAAAAATTAACTCTGTGAGTGCCGCAGTGGTCCCCAGCACATTGCTTTGCAATGTGCTGGAGAACCCTGTGACACTCACAGGGTCAATTCTTTTAGCCCATATTTTTTTTTATTAAGACCTCATTGGGGGACATAAGGAAGGGTCCTAAAGCCCCCCAATGAGGTCTATAAAAAATAGAAAAAAAAAAAAATTAACCCTTGTGTGCCACAGGGGAGGGGGTTCATTGCAGAGCCCCCCTCCTGTGGCAGACATAGGAATATTTTTTAGTATTTTATAATCAGAGATTGTTGGGGGGACATCAGGAGAATTCCTGATGTCCCCCCACAAGGTCTGATAATAATAAAAAAAAAAAAAAAAAAATTAACTCTGTGAGTGCCGCAGTGGTCCCCAGCACATTGCTTTGCAATGTGCTGGAGAACCCTGTGACACTCACAGGGTCAATTCTTTTAGCCCATATTTTTTTTTTTACTAAGACCTCATTGGGGGACATAAGGAAGGGTCCTGAAGCCCCCCAATGAGGTCTATAAAAAACAGACAAAAAAAAAAAAATTAACCCTCTGTGTGCCACAGGGGAGGGGGTTCATTTTAGACCCCCTCCTGTGGCACACACAGGACTTTTTTTTTTACTATTTTTTTACATTCAAAGCTTGTTGGGGGGCCCTAAGGCCACCCAACAAGCTATGAATAAAGAAGATTTTTTTTTTTTTTTTTTTTAAAAAGAACCCTCTGTGTGCGACAGGGGGTCAATTGCATTGCTTTGCAATGCATCAGACATCCCTGTGGCATGCACACAAAATTACTCAATCCCCCCAGTACCCTACCCACCAGCCCAGTTACACAGCCTACTGGCAGTCCCATTCCCACAGTTTGACCCCCCAGCCTGGTTCCACTGCCTACTGGTAGACCCAAGTGCCAATACGCACTGGATTCAGGCTGGAAATCAAACAGTGTATGTGGGGGACTTACAGTGCACAGTGGTAGTCACAGATCCCCCATATGTACTACCTTACCTCCCCCACCACCACTGCCATACTTGCGCTCTGCCCAGTGGTAGATATACCCACATACACTGCCTGACCCCTCGTCCCTCCCCCCACCTGGTGTCACTGGCAGTCACAGGTCCTCACGTACACTGACTGACCACTGATAGCCATAGAATCATACATACGCTGTTTGCTTCCCCATCCTTGTTCAACTGGTAGCTACACTCCTGGCACCCAATATGGTATGTCATCCCACAGCAGTGGGGTACCATTTATCGTAGGCTGGCAGGAGGTCCTCCTACGAAATCCCATGGTGTTGAACCATTTTCGTATCTTTGAAGTGACTGATTTGTAAAAAAAAAAAAAAAAAAAAAAAGTTTTTTTTTTTTCTGTAGCACCACATTCTGGAAATAGTTGTGCACACTAACTTAGGGGTAGAAAGGCAAGTGACCCCTCATTAGATGCGGCAGGTTATCATCTTTCCAAAATGGTATGGTTTAGCTACATTTTCTTCACTTCTATAGCTGTTACAACCATTTTCATACACGCAAGAATGTTTGAGAAAATGTTAGAGAAATCAGGAGGTTGTAGCAGTAGTAGTTTTGTACTTGTAGCACCCCCTAAGGTAGGTCAGTTCATACCAATGGGGTGTCATTTTTCTCCTAAGAGCAATAGCTAATGGATACAGTTGGAAATTCCATGGTTTTTACAGATTTCAATACATTTGAAGGGGCAGAAATGTAAGAAAATGCCTTTTTTTTCATTAGCACCACCTTCTGGAGGCATTTGTGCACTCCAGGCTTGGGGTAAGAAGGCAAGTCACCCCTCACTAGATGCGGCAGGTTGTCTTCTTTCCAAAATGGTATGGTTTGTGTACCCTTTCTTCACTTCTGTAGTTGTTATAACCATTTTTGTATAGACAAGTAATGTTTGAGAAAATGTTAGAAAATTAGAGGTTGGTGTAGTTTTGTACTTGTAGCGCCCCCTAAGGTATGTGAACTCATACGAATGAGGTGTCACTTTTCTCCTAAGAGCCATAGCTAAAGAATACATTTGAAAAATCAATGGTTTTCACAGATTTCAGTACATTTGAAGGGGCAAAAATATAAGAAAATGCCTTTTTTTTCATTAGCGCCCCCTTCTGGAGGCATTTGTGCAAACCAGACTTGGGGTAAGAAGGCAAGTCACACCTCATTAGATGCGGCAGGTTGTCTTCTTTCCAAAATGGTATGGTTTGTGTACCCTTTCTTCACTTCTGTAGTTGTTATAACCATTTTTGTATAGACAAGTAATGTTTGAGAAAATGTTAGAAAATTAGAAGTTGTAGTAGGTGTCGTTTTGCACTTATAGCGCCCCCTGAGGTAGGTCAACTCATGCCAATGGGGTGTCATTTTTCTCCTAAGAGCACTAGCTAATGGATACTGCTGGAAATTCCATGGTTTTTACAGATTTCAGTACATTTGAAGGGGCAGAAATGTAAGAAAATGCCTTTCTTTTTTTCATTAGCGCCACCTTCTGAAGGCATTTGTGCACACCAGACTTGGGGTAAGAAGGCAAGTCACCCCTCATTAGATGCGGTAGGTTGTCTTCTTTCCAAAATGGTATGGTTTGTGTACCCTTTCTTCACTTCTGTAGTTGTTATAACCATTTTTGTGTAGACAAGTAATGTTTGAGAAAATGTTAGAAAAATTAGAAGTTGTAGTAGATGTCGTTTTGCACTTCTAGCGCCCCCTGAGGTAGGGCAACTCATGCCAATGGGGTGTCATTTTTTTCCTAAGAGCACTAGCTAATGGATACTGCTGGAAATTCCATGGTTTTTACAGATTTCAGTACATTTGAAGGGGCAGAAATGTAAGAAAATGCTTTTTTTTTTCATTAGCGCCACCTTCTGGAGGCATTTGTGCACACCAGACTTGGGGTAAGAAGGCAAGTCACCCCTCATTAGATGCGGTAGGTTGTCTTCTTTCCAAAATGGTATGGTTTGTGTACCCTTTCTTCACTTCTGTAGTTGTTATAACCATTTTTGTATAGACAAGTAATGTTTGAGAAAATGTTAGAAAAATTAGAAGTTGTAGTAGATGTCGTTTTGCACTTCTAGCGCCCCCTGAGGTAGGTCAACTCATGCCAATGGGGTGTCATTTTTTTCCTAAGAGCACTAGCTAATGGATACTGCTGGAAATTCCATGGTTTTTACAGATTTCAGTACATTTGAAGGGGCAGAAATGTAAGAAAATGCCATTTTTTTCGTATAGTGCCACCTTCTGGAAGCATTTGGGCACAACAGGCTTGGGGTAAGAAGGCAATTCACACCTCATTAGATGCGGCAGGTTGTCTTCTTTCCAAAATGGTATGGTTTGTGTAACCTTTCTTCACTTCTCTAGTTGTTATAACCATTTTTGTACAGACAAGTAATGTTTGAGAAAATGTTAGAAAAATTAGTGGTTGCAATAGGTGTAGTTTGGTACTTGTAGCGCCCACTAAGGTAGGGGAACTCATACCAATGAGGTGTCATTTTTCTCCTAAGAGCACTAGCTAATGAATACAGTTGGAAATTCCATGGTTTTCACAGATTTCCATACAGATGAAGGGGCAGAAACGTAAGAAAATACCATTTTTTTCCTATAGTGCCACCTTCTGGAAGCATTTGTGCACAACAGGCTTGGGACAAGAAGGTAAGTTACCCCTCATTAGATGCGGCAGGTTGTCTACTTTTCAGAAATATATAGTTTTATATAGTTATTCCAGTGTTTTAGGGTAGTTTTACCACAAAAACCCTAGAATGCGCATTTTAGTTTATAAAGTTGAAAATGTCATTTTGCGCTGCTGGTGATTAGGGCTCTACGCTAGCCATGGACGTAGGTAAAATTATACAAATTTGGTATTTTTTTACTCGGGGGACTCAGGGCTTTTTCAAATAATTGAAACTTTTTCAATCAAGGTAAATGTTTTTGATACATAGTATGTGATTTTAGCAAAATTAGTAAATTTTCACTTTTTTTTGTCATTATGACATCATAGATTTTTGCACGATGCAAAATTCTGTTCATGTAAGGTACCATGAGAAAGCTCAATTTGTTCTGAAAAAAACAATATATAGTTTTCCATATTTAACTAAAAATCCCAAGAGAAAATCAAGCGTAAACAGAAGGATAGCAAAAATGCTGAAAATGTGTCTGGCCTGCAGGGTACAGGAAATGGCCCGAGCCTCCGGCACTGAAAGGGTTAAAAATTCTGATCTTAAAAATCGTCTTTGATTTTGTCTTTGAAAAGAAAAATTGCTTCTCAGTACTTTAATTTTTCTTCTCCAAGTTTAGAGAAATGTTATTATGTCAGGAACAAATGACATTAATCAGACAAAAAAATGACGTTCAAACGAATATTTGAGAGAGAGAGATGCCGCTGCTGCTGCTGCTGCTGCTGCAGCAGCAGCAGCACCTCACAGATGAGGCCCAACAAAGCTGGAATGTATATCTGGTGTTAGCTGTTTCCCAAGTTCAGAGAAGAATTGTCTGGCATTTTGTGGCCGGACTGTTATTTTGGCAGGACCTATATGTTATGCTTCAGAATATGTCTTCTCTGGATATGGCACATGTGAACTAAAAGAGATTGCAGTCTGGGCAAAGGACACAGTTCTAGTGAGCTTTTGCATTCTAGTGGGATCAGCTGTACCATACTACTGAGGTACAACAAGGCTGAAATGTATGTCTGGGTTTAGCTGTTTCCTTTGTTCAGAGAAGAATTGTCTGGCATTTCATGGCTGGGCTTTCATTTTGACATGACCTGTATGATACGCTTCAGAATATTTCTTCACTATATATGTGATCTAAAAGTGATTGTACCCTGGGCACAGGGCATAGTCCTAGTGATCTTTTGCATACCTTGCAAGTTCATGAGTCTATTTGAGCATCTCTGACTTCTTCTACATATGTAAATCACTCTTAGGTTTTGTTACCCTAAGGGTGATGTGTGAATACAGATGTGGACCCCTTGCTCACAAGTGCCTAGAGGATCTGCTGCACCTCACAGACAAGGCCCAACAAAGCCAGAATGTATGTCTGGTGTTAGCTGTTTCCCTTGTTTAGAGAAGAATTGTCTGGCATTTTGTGGCTGGAACTGTAATTTTAGCAGGACCTATATGATATGCTTCAGAATATTTTTTCTCTGTATATGGCACATGTGATCTAAAAGAGATGACTTCCAAGCTCATGAGCCTAGCTGAGCATCTCCGATTTCTTCTCTCTATATGCAAATTGCTCACTCCTTGCTCACAAATGCACAGAGGGATCAGTTGCATATCAATCATGAGCCCCAAACAAGGCTGAAAAATACATATGGGGTTTGTTGTTTCTCTTGTTCAGAAAAGAATTGTCTTGCATTTCGACAGGAGCTTTATGATATGCTTCTGAATATTTCTTCTTTCTATATGGCAATTGTGAACTAAAAGAGACTGCACCCTGGATTCAGGACATAATCCTAGTGAGCTCTTTGCATACCCTTGCAAGCTCATGAGCCTAGTTGAGCATCTCTGACTTTTTCTCTCTGACAACATGTTTTAGCAGTAAGGGAAACAAGGGGTTCACTACCTGTTTCTGCACAACTTGTCCCCTCGCCAAATAAGTGCATTGTGGGTTGTTCTTCCAAAAGCCCACTGCAGACTCACAAGTTTTACCAGGGGTTAGCAGAATAGTTGACCCCAAATCCTGTTGGAGGCCCATCTTGCCAAGTCCAACAGCCCAAGCACCCTGCCCAAGCCAAAACTTAAAGGTTTGAGGAGCAGTGGAAGCCAAGGTAGTCCCTGGGGGAAAAGGGGCTTACGGGCTCTGAACTGGGGGCCCCAAAATACAGTCAGTGGTGGACTCTAGCCCCAGAGCAACAGGTCATGAATCCCTCCACCCAAATGTGGTCCTCAGCCTACATCCAAGAGGGCCAAGGGAAACAGCAGGGGAAAAAACTGTAGGTACGTCCCTTTCCCTTGTGCTACTCTCCAACATGTGTGAAGCATGATGGTTCCCAAATTCAAGAACAGCGTTTGCATTGAGGCTTCCTGACTGGAACCCATCTCCACTATGCAGAAGGCTTTCAGCATATCCCAAGAGAGGTCAATTCCTTGGCACTCCCATGGCTTACTGTCTGGGCCCCCTTCCAAGGGGCTGGTGCAGAAATCTGAAGCATTGCCCTCTGTCATATCTGCTGTTGCAGCAGCACCTGCATCTTGCACGTTGGTGGGATGATGGGGTATACGACTGCCTTCCCCATAGCCAACTTTCCAGGAAATTCCTCTCCGTGACACTTTCCTCTGCTTGGCCATTGACTGATCAGAGATCTAAGCATTGGATCTACGGTATTGCCCTGGGAGGACCTTGAGATCCTCACAAGGCATTACCACTGGCTGGCAGCGGAAGGTCCTGACAGGGCACTGATTGAAGCAGGTGGCAAATGCAAGCATGCCGCCCACAGCAAAGAGTAATCAGACTTCAGTGGGCTTCAGTGCAAGTAAGGCTAATCTTCTGAGAGTGAATTGCTCTGGGAGAAGGGAGGGAAGGATTGCGGTGATATAATAATTAAATAAAAAATATATTTAAAAAATTCTCGTGTATCTCGTGTATAATACGCACCTCCCACTTAATGGTATTATACCTGATATTTTACGGTAACTACCAGAAAATATATATATATTTTTTTTATACATGCCTAAAGATGTTGGGAATCAAAATTTGCCACACTTCGTATCCGTTACTTTATTAATAGCTACAGGGGCTGGTAGGAGAAGAGACTGTCTCACAGATGGCAGATAGAGTATGGTTCATATGTGTGTGCAGTGCTAATCTTTGTTCATTCCTTCATTCTGTAAAGGAATGTGTTAATGAAGTAACTGACATAAAAGATTATTTCCTTTGTAAGCACAAATATAGCATCCATATAGCACCAACAATATATACAGCTCTTTATAGGTTATATAGCTCTGATAATATAAACAACCTTTTGAAACTGTAAATAGCAAAAATAATAATATTAATAATAAATGCAATGAGTGAAAGACAGTAAATTCTGTTTGAAGCACAGTAAATATGTATCTTGCTGTGTTTTGGCTTCAACGTGCCCTACACTACACCTAACATCAACAATAAAATTTACAAATACTAGCCTAACACTATCCCATCACCCATACCCCATAGATGTAACACATACCTGTAAGTCTGATTTCCTGAGAAGTCTTCTATATCCTTTCTTCTATTTCTTCTACTGACCTCTTCTTCTTTCTTCATCTATAAATTTTGTTATGCCCCTATAAAAGAAGAAGAAGCATTAAAATCAATACCCCCATTAAATATTGCTGCCGCTTCCACCACTTCAGGCAATGGTAGAACAGTCAAAAAATCCTCCATAGCAACCATTGCCTGATCCAAACTGACAACAAACAAACAAAAAAACATAACTACCATTGCCCTATCAAAACTGAGGGACATTTGAACAGAGATTGGCTTTTATATGGCCAGTCTCTGTTCAAACTTGTTCCCATGCTTCTGTTGGCTGGGATGTGTGGTTACGCAGGGCACAAAATGTGCCCTGCAGTAACCATGCCTCCCAGCCAATCAGGTTCTAGCTGGAGAAGTCACGAATGCGCTTATTATCATCCCTCCAGCTAGCCAATCATTGAATAGCTGAAGGGATGATGAAACATGCATTCATGACTGTAGTTTAGGTGTCATAACGGAGGTAATTGAATCAAGGCCAAATTCTGGTTGGAGATGAGGCAAGTTGTAAAGTCTGACTACACTGGTGTATGAGATTATATAACCTCATGAAGCAAAGTCACCCAAATGAGATTATAATTTACGGGCAGTATTCAGATACCATGACTATAATCAAATGTAAATTCATTTTTGTGCAAAATGTTTAAAATAGAGAAAACAAACAAACAAACAAAAAACCTATGTTAACACAGTCAATATGCAAGACTATATGACACATTAAGTGGACCTGTTACTTTAAGATACATTTATTTAATTCTAAAGAGCTTGAAATCTTCCTATATGTTGTACTGGCTATTTATTTGAAAGTTTTTGAGAAATTAACCTATATTTGTTGGTGGCACAGTGATATATGTTTGGTCTCACACATATCAAATTAGTACTCTATGTAGATAATTAACTTAGCGTGCCAGGCTGTGCCACCAAAATATAAAGTTTTTTTTTTTAATTTGTGAAAAATGACTATTATTATTATTATTATTAATCTTTATTTATATAGTGCCAACAAATTCCACAGCGTTTTACAGTAGGGAATAGACATACAGAGGTATTAAATAGTACAATCAAATGTGGAGAACAGAAGGATCAGAGGACCCTGCTCGTGAGAGCTTACAGTCTAGAGGAAGGTAGGTATGACACAGGAGTAGTAAGTGCTATTGGGTGTAAGTGCCTCCTGCCATATGAACTGCCGGTCAGTGGGTGGAAGTGAGAAGTGCTGTTGAGTGCAGTGGTCAAGGCAAGGGGTGATTCTTAGTGATATTGTTTATGGAGGCAGGTGATAGGCTTCCCTGAAGACTAGTACAATATAAAGGAAGATTTTAATTCTCAGGTAAAAAACAATATTTTCGTAGGGTGATAGGTGCCCTTTAACCCTTTGAGTGCCAGAGGGTTGCACAACGCATTGCTTTGCAATGCATTGTGTACCCCTCTTGCAATCAAAGGATTAACACCTTAACCCCTTGATGACGAGTGAGGAATGTCACGCATTTCCATCCTTTAGTGACAGGTGACAGTTGTAAAGGAACAAGAAAAGAAGGCGCTTCTGGTGCAATAACGTCTTAAAGAGAAATATAATCACCAACCCTTCACCTTAATAGGAATTATACTCACAAGGAGAATGGTCAATGTGACATCTATATGTCCACTGACTCTAATTCTCAGGGGAAGATCTTAAACACTGTCCCCAGAAAGCAGTGTTATACAAAGGCAATCATCCGTCGGACCCAGGGCTGCTCCTCACTCCAACCCAAAGGTAGTTAGTACATGAAAGAAAGAAGAAAAACAGGAGGGCGCCCAATAATGCCTATTACCTTTACATATCAATCACATATAAATATAAAGGTAATACTCACAAGTGGAGTTGTTACTCAAAGGCTTATACCTATGGAGTAACCTGATTCACCTGCAGGGATATAAACCCGCCTCTGCTCGGGTGAACTCCTCTGGAGGAAAGGATCCAAAGAAACCAAGTGCTGTAGTCGGTGTTGAAAAAAGGTCTTTAATATACTTACAAATTATACAAATAAAAGTTGCCCAGAATGAGCAACAAAGTCTCAAAAACCTGATTAAAAACAAACAATTTGGTTCTGCAGACGTTTCGTAGCTCCCTAGCTACTTCTTCAGATGAAATATTCCTACTGAAAAACTCAAATAGTAGGAATATTGCATCTTTGAGTGCTGATTTGTCCACTTGGTTCTGTGGACCATGACTTTCATATATATATATATATATATATATATATATATATATATATATATAGCACCAAATGAAATCCCTATTTATCATTACAAAAGTTTTTTATAATTTGTGTGAGTGGAGTAAATGAATTAGAGGGAAAATAAGTAGGTATGGGCAAAAAGAGAGAAAAATGTCCTGCATGAATTTTCCCTAAAAAATGATTTTTCTCTTGTTTTATGAAAGTTTTCTCCTTTTAGCCTATGCAAAATTTTCCTCCTTTCCCCCAGTTCCAACAAATTTTTTGCCTAATCCAACAAATTTGTCTACGTTTCCTATGGTTCAATGTTTCCCACCACAATATTACTTCTTCTGAGGGTTGCAGTGTAGAAATAAGTATCTGAAAGTCAAATTTGGGAGTCCTACAGCCTTGAAAAATGTGTTCCTGCTTAAGTGACGCTGGCACATATTAATGATGATGTCAAGAAATGAAAAAAGTACAACCTACAATGTGGCAAATGTGTATAGTAATGATGGTGGGGGACTGGCGTGGTGTGATATATATATATATATATATATATATATATATATATATATATATATATATATATATATATATATCCCTACAGCAGTTTTTTTTACCATTTTCATATTTTTGTCAAATGAAAGCTATGCGTCATCTCAGATGGTAGAAACCCTTCATCACATCCCTCTTCCTCCTCAGTGCTGTTGTTAATACATTTGTCTGGCTTTCTCTGTCATAGCTTTTGGATCCTGAGTGAAGTATCTCCATACTGTGCTCTTCATGGACTGAGGGGTTCCTGAGGGGCTTCAAGTATTACTGGGGCTAGATGTTGATCCAGTTCTACTGCTTCTACTAGGTGTCAAAGGTGCAGCACTTCCAGCAGCAGCAGAGGCACTCGTCATAGCTAAGGCTGTGGATGTTACAGTTGTTGTTGCTGCTGGTTACTCAACACGTGTGTGTGGCTGAGTGGGCTTGGACTTGGAAGCATTGATGATGATGATGATGACTGACAGGATAACTGTGTACCTTTTGCCATCTTTGTTTGTCCAGGGTCAGAGTTTCCAATGGTTTCTCAAACAGTTTATAGACAGGAACATTGCTCCATATCAGGGCTGGAAGATTGAGCCTTCGCCTTTCTGCTAATTTTCTGGCCATGTCATCTTCTTTCTCAATCTTAATGTCATCTGTATCTGAAGAAGAGGCGAATGATGGAGGGATATATTCTAGATTTGCTTCATCACCATCAACAGTCTTCATCAGGTCATCCTCAGCATCAGCCTCATCCGTTGTTCTTGCCCACTACTCTTATATTCCTCTAAGCTTTTAGAGGTGTCAAACAATGTCTTTTTACATTTACTTTCACAAAGTTCGCTGCTATTGTCACTGTCAGATGCAGCAGCTGGTTCAGCTGCTATACCTTCCTCCATTATGCCATTGCAACAATCAACACTAGAATGTGTCTCATCATCTTTGGTGTTCTTCTTATATGTTTTTTTTTTGTTCTGGTTCTGGTGGTGGTGGAACTTTTGGTGGGACCTTGACAAACTGCATCCTCCCTGGGAGGAGAGGGATCATCATCATCATTTATTGCACATGCTGCAGTAACCACGGCTTCAGTTAGTTTTTGAACTACCAATTTACTCCCACGTCCCTGCACTGCTCCACCTTTCACCCTCTCCCTGCCCTTTGTGCATTTGCTGGACATTATTCAACTACTGTGTCTGTTTTTACTCTCTGCAGTATACAACTGATGGAATGTTATGTCTTGCATTAGCCCTCAACAAAATACTCAATGTCGTCTGCCTCAGTCACATAGTTCATGTCAGGATCCCGGTCAGCTGTCTGTTACCTAATGTATTTATTTGTTTATTTATTTATTATTTTATTTTTCTTTTATTTTTTGTACACCCTATCTTATCACAGTCTGTCCAAAAAAATAACTAAAAAATTGTAACTGGAGAACCAACTCATCAACGTCTTTCACCAGACTGCCCCAGCACAGAGATAATAATAGCAAGATAATCAAGCAGATGTCTGTATCTTGCCAGTCAGTCACACCGAATTTTGTGAATTTTGGGTCCTCCCTTCTTTTCCCCCAAAGTGCCCCCAGACTCCCCTAATACAGAGAACAAATGTCCTACCTAAAATACTCCCTAACCTAAGCTTCAATTCCCCTTTATTTGCCTATCTTCTCTAGATAAAAAAACATGCTGCCATCTCCTCTCACAAACACAAAATGGCTGCTGTGAGAGCCTGACATCCTTTTATATGCCTGCAGGAAAAGCAGAGAAAACTTTCATGTGGTGGGGAAAAAATATCTTCCTATTGATTTTAATGCAATGAGCTAGGCAAAAAAAAAAGCAAAAAAATAGAATTTTTCACAGGAAATTATTTGCCAAGTGGCATTTTTTTTGCTGATTTTGGTTTGAGGAGAAAACTTTTGCCCATCCCTAAAAATAATCTTGAACAAAGGTATACTAAAAAGGCCAAAAATGCTCTTGTCCTTTGGTGTAAAGAAGCCCTTATCACTAAGGGGTTAAAGGGTAAAAACAGATACAGACACAAAGAAGAACAATACATTTGATCTTCAATAAGAAATCAGTTGGTTATGGTTGTCTGCTCTTTTGGATAATAATTTCACTGCTCTTTTGGATAATCAACTTCATTGTAATCATCCTTTTTCTATGTTCTTAGCACTGGTCTCCTTAACATGGCAATCTGATAAGCATGCATTTTCCTGGCACTAAGCTGCAGAATGTTCTTAAAATGAGAACAAAATCCAATAGCTAAAGGCATTAAATGGATAATGTCAACCTCAATTTTGGCATTGTATATATCCACTGTCCAGGTGATCTAATTACATTTGTTTGCCTTCCTCTTCACATCAGTAGATAAGGGCTTGCTAAAGAGTAGAGGTCTTAATATGATAAATATATAATTCTTAACAGAATCATTTTAGAATATAAGAACAAAGACATAAAAACACATGATCTGTCTGTTTGTCTCTCCATCCATCCATCCACCAATACAAAATGGGATAAATAAAAAATTATCAAAATTCACATTTATTTAGAGGCTTTTAACCCTTAGAGTGCCAGCCACATGTGAGACATGGGCTTAGTCATGTGCACGGTCAAGCCCATCTACCAAATGTGACTAGACTCTCCCTTGCCTTCCTAGTTTTTTCTAACTTTTTTTTATCCAGACCACTTTGGGGGGCATCAGGGCCTCCCTTGCCCCACCAGCTATTGTTCTCCCAGCCACCTGTCACCTGTATTGATCTTACAGTGCTATCAGATCCTGTTTGTCCCCCATAAGGTCTGGATAAAACTAAATAAAAAAACAAAATTAAAAAAAAAAATAACCTGGTGTGTGCCACAGATGTGTTCAATGCATTGCTTTCCAATGAGTTGGGCACCCCTGCGGCATTCGCACTGCCTGCTTCCAATGTTCCCTGGAATTCAAAAGTGCCCACATACCCTCCTCCAACCCAGCCTGGTTACACTGCCCACTAGTAGTCATATACCCACATGCATTTTAACCCCTCAGCCTGGTCCCACTGGTAGACATAGACCCCCACATATACTGTTTGATTCCCAGCCTGATTCCAGTGCACACTGGTAGTCACAGACTAGCTGAGCCACCCAGCCTTGTTCCACTGCCCCCTAGGGGTCAAAGATCCCAACATACACTGTCTGGCCAGAAACATGGTTCCCCTACCCTCCGTTAGTCAAAGATACCCATATAATGGAGATGTCTGAAGACAAAAGATGGAAGGTTTGTAAATGAAGATAAAGGTTTAGCTGACTGCCTCAATAAATAATTCCGTTCAGTTTTTACAAAGGAAGATGAAGGGGTGGGGTCTCTGTTAGAAAAAAAGAAATATTGAGACATGGGAAGCATGCATGTTTACAGAAGAAGTTCTACTTCAACTGTCTAAAGTAAAAACAGATACATCAATGGGACCACATGGAATATACCCAAAGTTATTAAAATAAATTAGAAATGTTCTGGCAAAACATTTAACAGAATTATTCAATCAGTCACTATTGACAGGAGTAGTTCCAGAAGATAGGAAGGTCACAACTGTAGTATTGCTTCACAAAAAACTAGCAGGGAAGCAACTGCAGACTAGAAAGTCTTACAACACTAGTGGGAACATTAATGTGAACCACGTTAAAGGAAATAATTGTTAAATAAATATCTGAATTTAAATAGCTTGCAAGATCCCAACAAGTCTGAATTTACAGCAGTGGAGAGTATGGCAGACTAACCACATAGATTTTTTTTTACTCGGTAAGTAAAATAATAGATATGGGGGGAGCAGTAAATACATCTTATGTAGAATTAAGTAAGGCACTTGACATTGTCCTTCATAGAAAACTCATTAAAGGGAGAGTAATGTTTTATAATAAAAGCAGCTCCAATTAATCATCATAGTATTTGGACTTTGGAGAGTGTTATTTCAATTCTGTCAGAGTTGTAGTTCAAGAGTAATTCAATGACAAAATCTCCCCCTCCCGCCCATTTTACTGATGTAACACTGCTCAGCCAGAGTAGAAGGGAAATGCCCACGTAGACTGCAGAGATGGACAATCTTCAATTAAGATAAGGGAAAAACCTGAAAAACTTGTCAAGGGGGACAGGGTTTTCATTGTTTTCATAGAAAGAAGATTCTCCCCTTCTGTTATCTGTCTGGTCTTACAACCAGATTCCACATCTGAGAAGAGATGGCTTATACTAGGTAAAAGGGGGAGGAGGGGAACTTTGCTTGTGAATATCTCTCAAACAATAAAATTTTGAGAGATAAGACTTATATCGTTCTTCATGTTTTTTTAACGCCTACAAAATAAAATAAAGATAAAACAAAGTATTACTATCCCTTTAATAAACTGCAGTGTTTGGGTCTGCATGTAAAATAGTTGAATAGATAAGGCAATAACTGAGTGACAGGAGACAAAGGGTTGAAGTTAGTGGAGAACAAGGGCGGATTGTACTATCGGGCATTCGGACATGCCCCGGTGGGCTGGTTGCTTCTTGACAGGGAAGGGCCGCTCTGCAAAATTACAATGTAGACTCCAGCCCCATGGAAATGTTACAGGCAGTGACAGCAGTGTCACAATGTGAAAGAGACTGCTGCTCTGCATTTCAAAGGTGCCCCGGGTGAAGCAGCCACTTGACAGCCTCGGTTGTTATTTTTATGCTTTCTAACCCAGTGCTAGAGAGGCTTTTAACACATTGTAAAGCGATATAAAAAGACCTCACGAGCACTCAAGATGTTAAAGTTATAATAATGTTTCACAAAAACAGCATCTCCAATTAATCTTCATATCCTTAGAGAGTGTTATTTCAATATTGTCAGAGTTGTAGTTCAAAAGTAATTGAATGATAAAGTTTCCCCCTCCCGCCCCTTTTCCCTAGTGTAAGCCACCTCCCCTCAGATATGGAATCTGGTCCACAGACCAGACAGCTCACAGCAAGGGACAAAATCCCTTTGACCCTTTGTATTCAAGGAGGTCAAAAGTCCCATTTAAATCAATGGGAATATGCAGAATTTTAGTTTCTCTGTTTGAGTAGTTTTCCTCAGAACTTATCCTCTTTATCTTGATGAGCAATGCTCAGGGACAAATTTCTCTTACTTTGAACGTCTCTGATTTTAACCCTTTGAGTGCCAGAGGAGTATCAAACGCTTTGTACATGGGTATCCCTCTGGCATTCAAAGGGTTCTTAATGTTCTCCCATTATGAGATCATGACTCAATCACATACACACACATATATACACACACACACACACACACACACACATACAAATGTAACTATTGTAGCCCCCTTCTACCACCCAAATGCCTCCATGTGTCCATACATAGCAACTCAGTAACCCCATATCCTCCTAAACAGCACACTGGGAAAACTAGTACCCTCCCAAATGTGTTCCCATCTACTCAATGGCTGCCTCCTCCTCCTCTGCTGACTCCCTCCAGGAGTCCTAAAGCTTCAAGGGAAACTCCTAATGAAACTCTCTCCTCAAGATAGAAGCACAGACATCCGAAGCCTGAACCCATATCGGAACCCAGGAATACTTCTCTGCCATAACCCTTCCAGTTCACCAGATACTCAAGGGTACCTTTAGAGAAGCGTGATTGCAGAATTTTATCAATAACAAATTCCTCATGTCCATCCTCAGACACAGGAGGAGGAGGAGGTGCAGAGTAAACAACTTTGTTATGTTTACAGGGCTTGAGCAAAGATATATGGAAGTTAGGAGAGTTCTTAAGATTTGGGGGAATCTACAGTTTGTAAGTCACCTGGTTGATGCATTGGAATATCTTGAAAGGTCTTATGTAGTGAGGGGCGAAGCTTATCAGAAGGTTGGCAGAGCCTGATTTACTTCATTGAAAGCCAGACCATATCTCCAGGAGTTTAATCAGGTGCTGCAGAGTAATGTTTGTCAAAGGCTTTCCTCCTGCATGACAGAGCTCCCAGAAGGGTGGCTCATATATCCTCCAAAAGGTCTACAAAGGTGGCCAGGGCCGGATTTGCCATAAGGCAGGGTAGGCATCTGCCCACAGGCAACCCCACAGAGGGGCGTCTATCATTGGAATACATTTTTTTTTAATTATTTTCATCCACAGCACTTTGCGCTGTGGCAACAGTAACCCTACCCGCCGCCCGTGCATGGTGAGGTCCTGCTGTTGCTCCCTTGTTGGCTCTTTAGCAATGCAGAGTGCTGGGAGAAAACATCATCTCCCAGTGCTCTGCATTCCTAAAGAGAAGACAGCGCAGGAGCAACAGCAGCTACAGGTCCGTGCAGAAGGAGGCACAGACCTCTCCTGCCGCTGGACCATCAGGGAGGTACGAAACGGATACTGGTGTCAAAGTGGGAGCAATGTGGAGATTATGAGGGCAATGTGAGGGCAAATTGGAGCAGATGGGGGCAATGTGAGGGTAAGTTGGAGTTGATGGGGGCAATATGGAGATGATGGGGGCAATGTGGAGATAATGGAGGCAATATAAGGGCAAGTTGGAGCTGATGGGGGCAAGTTGGAGCTGATGGGGTCAATGTGGAGGCAATATGGAGCTGATGGGGGCAATATGGAGCTGATGGGGGGCAATGTGAGGGCAATATGGATATGGGGGTAATGTGGAGATTTGGAGCATTGTGGAGGTGTCCAGTGGAGATGGTCAATGGGGGTGGGGGCGCTTCAGATTTCTGTGCCTACAGGCTCCTGAGATGTAAATCCGGCCCTGATGGTGGCAGCATTGGCATCAGCAGCATGTACTCCAGTAGATTGTCTCTCAAGTATGAAAGTGCAGGGATTATAACCCACATCAGAAAAAAAGGAGCGCATCCAGGGAAATGTTTCAACGAGAAGTTATAGGAAAACTCTGCCAGGTGGCGCAAGACAGTCCTGTTGTTCATTTCAGTAGCACAGAAGAAACTGTAAAACATTCTGGTTTAATCTCTCAATCTGTACATTAGACTGAGGGTGGTAGGCAGCTGAAAAGTGTAAATCGATTTCAAGTCTTTTACAGAAGACCCTTCGGAATCATGACACAAACTGAAAGCCTGTCAGAAACTACTTGCTTGCGTACTCTGTGGAGGCTATAGATTTCTTTAACAAACAGGGCAGTGAGTTTTTAAGAATAGGCAACCTAGGAAGAGGCACAAAGTGACCCTGTTTAGAAAAGCAGTCCAGACAACCCAGACAACCGTCATACATTTGGAAGGAAGGTGATAAACAATGAAATTCATCTCTATATGGGACCAGGTTAGGGCACAGGAAGTGACTGAATAGTCCACCGCCTAGCATGAGGTATCTTGGTCTGTGAAGAAACAGGGCAGGATGCCACAAAGTCTACATGTACTTCTAGTTTTAGATCGATAAACGTGACACCAGCAGCTAGAGAGATATAAAGGGTCCTAGGCTGTTTTTCAGTGTTCTAGATAGCTAAATTGAGGCAGCAGAGGCTCATAATGTTGGCTAACAGGATGAGCAGACATCTGAAAACAAATAGGAGCTGGAAGGAACGTGATGCATCCAATGAGTCTGAGGAGGAGATAGAAGTCACCACTATCAGCATAGAAGGGCCTGGAAGCCCTGATTCCCCAGACCCAATAATGCACAGTCCCCCTACATCATCCCTAAGGATCTGGGGTACATTTCTGATCAAAACATCAAAGGCAAAGGAAGAACTGGATGGCAGCGTTAGCAGCACAGGTCAGCTACCTGTGTCTGCTGCTACTGCTGCCAGTGTGCCTTCTGATCAGGAGGAGGAGGGGCAGATGCTGGCAAGTGTGAAAGCAAGGGGCCCTAAGTCACAGTTGCCATCACCAAGCAGGCCCACTACTACTACCACACAGCAGCTAGAGAGTCAAGTGTTGGGAATGAAAGAGGGGGTGAAGGTGAAGGTGATGTTGTTAGTGAAGCAGCTGGTGGGGCTAGCATGACCACAGTAGATTCTCATGATGAGGTGGAAGGGGAGGTAAAGACCAGCAGCCAGACTAGCAGTCAAGGGAGCCCACAACATCCTCCTGACACTGTTATTCCCCTTCTACCAGCATTGTGCCTCTGGGACATAATGCTGAAGAAGGCAAAACTGGCGAGCAGCAGAAATATCATTTCCACCAGCACAGATCAGCTTCCTGTGCCTGTTGCTATGCTTCCAGTCTGCCTTCTTCACCTCCAGAGATGGCAAGTGTGACAGTAGGAGACCCTCTGTCACATTTGTCATCGTTGCCAACCAGTGAGACTCTCATGGAGCAGCAGCAGCAAAGAGGGACTGGTGGTGGTGGTGTTGATGAAGGTGATGGTGGAGCAGCTGGGGTGGAACAGACATTAATGTCCTTTTTATCCCAAATCAAGTAGCAATGGGAGACCAAGATACAAATGGGGATCGGCATCACAACCACTACCAGCAATGACATTGTGGAGTTTGTTGCTGTAATTCCTGCTGCTGCTGCTGAGTTGTAAGGGTTGCAGAATGATTATGAGCAGATTAATGTACCACAGACCACCACTGACACAGTGGGAATGTGGTCCAGCAGTAGTGATGCGGGGCTAGGATAGGTTCCTCTTGCCAGCAGCAATATTCCTGGTCCTAGTTGTAATGCTGATTCAGAGGCAGCAGCAGCAACACCATCCTCTGCCCCAGCCAGGAAGGGGATTGTGGACAATAAGAAAGAGGCCATTCTTCTCCACTTTTCCCCTCATATTAACATAATTGAAGCTGCAGAAAAAAGACATGCGTCCATTAAGCTTAGCCCATGCCTAAACACCCCGTTGATCCAGAGGAAGGCAAAAAAAAAACATTGAAGCCATGTCCAACTAAATCCCAGTTGGGTAAAAAATACCTTCCTGACTCCAAATGGAAGTCAGATAGTTCCCTGGATCAACAACCTATCTGCATTGAAGGCATCTGTCATAATTCTCTATACTGTTCTGTGCTAGATAGTTATCCATTTCTTTGAAATCAGTTAAAGTATCTGCAAGTACAACATCCAGAGGCAAATGATTCCATAGCTTTACTGCCCCCCTCAAGTCATGGGTGTGGGACTGTTTTTTTGGGGGGCCAGGTGCAGTTCTGTCATCAGTGACAGCACCGTGCACAATTTGTGATGTTAGTGAAAAGGGGAAAGGAAGGAATGCACTTTGGCACAACTGCCCTGATAATACACATGAAATATGGAGCAAGTTAAAAGGCAAACCCCACAAAAGAAATTGGGAGCTGCTCAAAGGCATCAAAAGGCAAGGTGGAAATCAAAGAGGAGGAAGAATAGAGAAACCCAGCCAGAGCCTGAAAGTTCAATGGTAAGTGAAACACCTGGTCCGCCATCACCCTCTTGTGCTAAGGACCAGGCATGGGAAGACACAGCAACATCTTCTGTCAATCCACATCTGTCACCATTACCTCCCCCACCAGCGGATAGCGGTTCTGTAGATGCGAGGATGTGGCAGTTCATGTCCACTTATTGCACATTGAGTGGTACGCTGACCGCACATGACAATATGGTGGAATATAATCGCATTCATTGAGTCAAGCAGCATCTGAGGAGATTCAATCCTGCAGAATACGTTAAGCTGGTGGCAGGGAGGATTCATCATTATTATTAAGACTGCAAGTTGTCACGTGTCTTTAGCAGGGAGCAGACAAGGAGCATTGTGACAGCAGCATTACTTGGTTTTTGGGGGATTATTGATTTTACTCTGTGGACTTAAGACTCAAGGTGTTTGCTTTCAGTTGTGCCAGTTGTTTGATGTGAGTACAGATGTGTCCATCGTTCCCAATCCTTCCCCTATTTCCTACACACCCCATGCACATTGAAGTTGCTGATGAAAGGCACAGTTCCTGCTCTCAAGGGAAAAATTAATATTCCAACAACACACCCATGATTTTGGAGGAGGGACAGAAGGAGAAGCATTATTATCCAACTTCTTTTCTCATCATTTACCTGAAGCAGTGGGGGCTAGTTCTGGTGCTGCTACTGCCTCAGGCACATTACTGGAGCTTGTAGTGACAAGAGGAAGCATGATCATCATCATCTATATCACTGCTGCTGTTGATCCCATTCCCTTGGACCTGCCTAATCATCCTGCTGCTTAAACATGTCAGCAGCAGCAATAACAGCAGTCGCAAATGCCACAATGACACAGTGTCATTTGCGAATGGCCACTGAACATTGGCCACAATAACATGACCTGCTGGCACTAGGCCAGTAGAGCATTTTTTCTCAGGGCTTTTTGTTTAAACATAAACCAGAGGCCTACAAAAAAAGTTGAGGGAGGCTTGTTTCTAACAAGCCTAAGTCCCTAAGTCCTACAAATCACTGTTTCCTCTCAATCCTGAGTACAAAAAAATCATCACTGATTTTTCAGGGCTTGTGACTCTAACAAAGTCTAATTCCTACAGAATCAGTGTTTCATCAGGGCTTGTGCTTAACAAGTCTAAGTCCTATATATCAATTGTTCCTCAGGGCTTGGGCCTCTAACAACAAGTCTAAGTCCTACAAATAAATGTGCCTAACAAGTTTAAGTCCTACAAATCAATGTTTTCTCAAAGCTAGAGCCTAACACAAGTCTTATTTCCTACAACAAGTCAATGTTTCCTCACGGCTTTTGCCTGTAACAAGTCTAAGTTCTACAAATCATCCTCTTCAAAATACTCTACCCAGTCATGTATCAGTCTGCCCTAGTCACAGTTTACTTCAGGGGGGTCCCTGTCTCTGTCATGTTACGTATCAATTTCTTATTTTTTATACGCTGTTCTTCCAATCCCAGTTGACAACTTCCCCCACAAAAAAATCCTTTTTAACTGATTCTTTCCCCAGACTCCACCAACACAGGCAGTCTCAGACTCCTTTTATACCATGTCTTATTTTATGTATTTATTTATTTATTGTATTTAGTTATTTATTTATTAACTGTCTCCCAAAAGCACCTCCCAAGACTCCACCAACACAGGCACCCTCATACCCCTTTTATACCATGCCTGTGGGAAATAAACTAACATTTGCTTTGTGTTGTGTCTTTCCCATTGATTTTAATGCAATAACTAGGCGAAAAAAGTGGAAAAACTGCACTTTTCGTAGGAAATTCTCTGTCAGGCAGGTAGTGCCATTTTTCACTGATTTTTGTTTGAGGTAAAAATTTTCACCCATTCCTACTTAAGACATCAGGTGATAAAGAGGAGATAAAGAGGAGATGACTTCTCCAGTGATATCACTTCTCCAATTTATGTTATACTATGGAGCCAATGCACTAAGATTTCTCCATCTTTGGAAATCTTAATGCATAGGTTCTATAGAATAACATAGGAACTGGAGAAGTGATATCATTGGAGAAGTCATCTCTGCTTTATCACCTCTTTATCATGCATTAATGCATAACCCCCCCTTAAGTTTCCTCAAATTGCGGGGAGAGGGCTTCAGCCTTAGCATTCTTGGAACCCGGTGTATATGAAATAGTAAAGTTGAATCAGGCCCAGTAGGCTTGATGTGCATATAATCTTTTGCCGTTTCTGAGATATGCAAGGTTATGGTGATTTGGACAATTCTAATAGATGTAACAGCACCCTCTAGAAAGTAGCACCATTCCTCCAAGGCCATCTTGATTGCAAGAATTTCTCGGTTACTCACACTGACATTTCTCTTGGATGGAGAGGACTTCTTTGAAAAGAAGGCACAAGGGTGATATGTGCCAGTGCTGAGAGACCTCTGTGAGAGGACTACTCTGGACTACTCTATGACAAAGAATGGGGATCTGGATGCAGAAGGATAGGTGCCAAGGAGAACTAAGCTTTCAGCAAATGAAAGGCTGCCAATGCTTCTGGGGACCAATTCTGGTGGTCCACACCTTTACGAGTCATTTTGGTAATAGGGGCCACAATCTTAGAATAGTCTTTATGAAGCACCTATAGTAATTTTCAAAGCCAATGAATCTTTGGATGGCTTTAAGATCTTGAGGAAGGGTCAAGCTCTTGACTGCTTCAATCTTTCCAGGATCCATTTCAAGACCATCAGCTAAGACAATATGGGCAAAGAAAGAGACACAATATCTCTCATTCACATTTTTCGAGCTTAGCATACAGGCCATGAGTATGTAGGCATTTCAGGACCAAGGCTACATGGACATAGTGTTCTTGCAGTGTCTTAGAAAAGATCCGAATATGGTCCAGGTATACTACAACTCTTGAGGAAGTGACATTAAGTCTACTAGTCACAAAACGTCTTGAGCTATTGAGTAATTACTCAAGAATAGTGAGCTTATTTTTAAGCATTTCTTATTGTTTTTACTTCTCTATTTTATTTTCATTGGTGTTGTTTTTACATTTTGTGGCCTATAGACATTGAGGGGAGGTTGTTGGAACCTGTCTCTGGTGGTGGTATGTGGGATACATTTACTGTACCTCAACCATACTGAGTACTGGGAACGTTACTCCACCCTATGTACTGTATGACCAGTTCTTTTAAAATAAGTTGTGTATATTCTATAGATATTTTTACTACCCTACATATCCTATGCTATGAAGAGGTATTAGTTCACTCTATATATGTTGTGTTTCCTCACATTTTATTAAAATCAAATGTTCCATTCGCCCTCTGGCACACAGAGGAAGAGCTCATATATTTTTTATCATATATATGTGGCCTTTCATCTATTTTTGGAACAACAATAAACATTTATACATCAGAGCCACTGAGTTAGTCATGGGCCTGGAGTGACGCTCGCTATTCCAGTGCAGGCAAGTTATACCGAAAGGCAGGAAAAGCCTCCACTACATGTGAGTAGATCACTTAAAGGGTGAAGGGATGTTTTAATATTGACAACAGAAATACTAAGCTTAAAGGATTTTCCGGTGCGCTGTTTCTTCTTTTTTCTATTTTACTATCGATTTTTACTATATTTATAGTGACGGGTATAGTGATTGTGATAGTGATTGGTGATATCCATTTCGAAACAGCAGCAAAAGAACATCCGGGTGAGTGTCCCACTTTATCTGAGCGCATAACTATTTTACTATCTCTGATACTACAATGCATGACTGAACATGTCTCAGAATTTGTTATTGATGAAGGACTGGAACATGGCAGGGGCATTGCAGAGCCCAAAGGCCTCACCAGGTATTCATTGATTCACGTGAAGGATGAAGAATAAGCATTCAAGTTGGTGAAATACAGTTTGCCATAAAAACTCACTGGACTAGAGATTACTGCTTTATTAAACATACTAGTATACTTTACTCTTATACAATCATCTCATGGGGGGAGGGACTTGTCTACACTAAAAATGTACAGATTTATGATCATTTCATTGTTTATTACTGTTGAAGTTCAGAGAGTTCAGTTTAAAAATAAACGTATAATATGTTATTTATGTTTGTTAGGAGGATACTTGGCAGCTCTATTCTGAGGCAAGTTTTTAAAGGGGCCGTGTCTACTAGGAAAAAATGGTGACGTCAGCTTCTAAATTTCATCTCATTAATGTACCTTATAGCTCCTTCAGTGGATTCCCTTTTTATGTCATAAGTGAGAAAAGCCTTGAGGATACAGTATATGTTGAATTTAATAGACACAGAAATTCACAAACTATGTGTGAATTTCAGGGGTAGAGTTTCCTGTGT
This sequence comes from Rhinophrynus dorsalis, assembly GCA_037306005.1. Classification (NCBI taxonomy): domain Eukaryota; kingdom Metazoa; phylum Chordata; class Amphibia; order Anura; family Rhinophrynidae; genus Rhinophrynus; species Rhinophrynus dorsalis. Next base: position 241,035,570 of record CM074720.1, on the reverse strand, counting down.
TGTATTTATCAAGAAAATTATTTTTCACCAGCAAGTGGCACTGAACCTACAAACCCCTTGAGTGGTAGATGGTTGTCCTAAGGCTTAAAGGGATAGTAATAGTTAAATGTAACTTTAATTTATCTTGTATCCTTTAAAAAAAAAATGATCCCAGCAGCATCTCTCAAACCTTTATGTTTTGAGAGATATCCGCTTTCAAAGTTCCCCCTCTCCTGACATCAGCATTCTAGCTGACTGCAGGGGAATCCTGTCCCTGAACATGCAGCGGCTCTGCAGCAGAGCTGAGATTGCATTAATGAAAAAGAAATCCTTCACTGAAAAGTTCTTCTACGTGTGCTTGCAAACTAAGGTAGAGCAATAGTTCTACAGGATATCATGATTATTTGGGTGAGGCCAATCATATTTTTAATTATTCTAATTACTATTCTGTCTTGAAAAAAAACATGTTGATGTCTTAGAATAGTAACCATTGGGGTCTACTGCATCCCTAAATCACTTTTCTTCTTACCATTTCCTCATTTTGACCTTGGCAGAATCACTTGGTGTAATAATACACACAAGTTCGGGAAGCGGGGGAATCTGCCTGCTTCTATTCCAAGATACAAATGTGTGGGTTCTAAGTACTCAGTGCTAGTGCCCTCTCCCAAACTCAAGGCTGGGAAAGCAGTGTATCCAGTTATGTGATTATCAGTGGACATTGAATCAAGTCAGGAGAAGCAGTGTATGCGGATCTGTGATTACCAGTAAATGATGGCTCAAAGCTGAGGAATCAGTGTATGTGGCTTTGTGATTACCAGTGGACAATGAATCATAGGAGGGATGAAGAAGCAGTGTGTGTTGTTCTGTAATTAACAGTGGACAGTGGATCAAGGCTGGGGAAGCAGTGTATGTGATCCAACCATCACCAGTGGCTAGTGGGTCAAGTAAATGGTATAAAATGAATGGTAAAATTCCAATTACCTGGCATAATCTCTTTCATTATTGCCTTTGTTGAAAACGGGAGGCTCTCCACTTTTCAAAAAGGGTACCCTGAAGTTTTTGTAGAGCTCTCCCTTGCCTTCTTGCATGAAGATGGGTATTCCTTGGTGGTCCAGTGAACTTCTAGTTTGCATCTAATATCATTGTGTGTCCACAAGATGACCTCAGTAAGTCTGACTGGTCTTCCAGTCTGGCAGAAGTATACCCAACCAGGGGTTAAGGTAAGTGTCTTCACATGCCCCCAGGCCTCATCCCCCCGATGCCTCTTACTGCTGAGGACATTATGGCCAACATCATTAGCAGTCTTTGAGGGTCTGTTAAGGACATTACTTGTAAACATCCTTAGTAACCAAGTGGTTAAATGGAGCTTTTAACCATTGGCTCTACAATGCTTTGTACAAAGCTAGCATTCAAGGGTTTAAAAGCTTGATTTAAATCAACAAAAGTTTTAATTTCTCCCTCTTTGGAGCAGTTGGTTTGGTCTAGAATTACACCTTTTGTTTAGCTTGATGAGCCTTGCATATAAAAGGAATGAGAATGGATTCTGAATCAAACCAACTGCAACATAGAGATAAATAAAAATCTTCATTGATTGAAATCAGACTTCTATAAAATGAAAGTCTCAATGTGTTGGAGATCTCTATGGCATTCAAGGTGGTTAAATCCATGGGCATTTTTATTTCCATCAGGGTCTACAGATAGCATACCTGAGAGAGACCTGCCACTGTAGGTAGGACAGGAAACATTGAAGAAGGGACCTACCATTCCCAGTGATTTCCTGTCCTACCCAGGCAGGTACAGGTGTTAGAACTTTCACTTTTAAGTGGGGACACAGATGGGCACCCCTGTGGACTTCCGGACCATTCCCATCGTTGGCAGTTCCAGGGGCTTTGCCCCCTTAGTCATACCTTCCTCTATGGCTGTATCATGCTTAAATCTGTTTTGTGAGGCTGAGCTAGGGCTGTGTGTCCTGACCTGGTCTGACCTGACCTGCCTGAAGCAGCCCACTTGCATCTCTGATTAAGCAGGGGACGTTCTTTCCATAAAAACGGTCACATCTTTCTGGGACTAGGTTTCTGACGTCTATGTCTATATGGCATGATTGTCCATGAAAATCACTATCGGTTAAGAATACGTTTTAATTTTCCCAGTCCAGGTATTGGTGTGATCACCAAATTCTTGACTAAAACAGTATATTTGGGTGTCTGACCAGCTTCTATTTGTATAAGCACAACTCCACACAAAAAAGAACAATGTTTACTATCTTTAAGACACTATAAAATGCTAGTTAGAGTCACTCTTCATTACAGAGTAAAGCAAAAGAGACTGAGTTCACAGGACAAAAGACATTATGGTTTGGACTGTCTATAATGCTTGGCATACAATGGTGGTATTATGTAACTAAACCCTCAACTTTAATACAGTGTCACGTTTTTTCATGAACACTCAGACAGAACGGTAAGGTTAAAATGACTTTATTAGAATAAAGAGCATACACGAATATAGGCCCTAAGGCCCACAATACAGATCATACAATATATACTCAGTAGGATACAGCCAGAGGCACCAGTATAGGTAGACTGGACGGACTGGGCACAGACTGGCAGTGAAGGTTCTGGCAGAATCAGTGAGACTGGAGATACACCATTCAGGAGCTGACGACATGAGAGCATACACAGGAGGTCCAATAGAGGAGGACTAGCACAACCCAGACGCCTGGGTACCGAACCAATAGAGAGAGGCAACACTGACCCTGGTACTAGGCTGCAGGTAGCAAGGCAACGCTGACCCAGGCTCTAGACTGCAAGAAACGAGGCAACACACTGACCCAGGCACTAAACAGTAGGTCACGAGGCAACCGTGAAATGGCAGCACTAACCCTAGGGAAGGGTTACCGGAGACCAAGGCAACTGCAAATAGACAAACCCTAGAACGCTAGGGGTGGATCAAGGCAACGGTAAGTAGATGGAACGCAACCAGTATCCCCTCAACCTACGAGATGTATATGCAATGTTGGTTCTAGAGCTCAAAAGCTTCTGCAGTGGAACAGTACTCGCCCTTACCTGGACTACCCCGGTACTCACAGGGTTAATGGTCAATGCCCAGAGAATAACTGCAACTCCCATAGGAAGTGAGCCCAACGTTACAAGGGAGGTGGACACAGAGAGTGATCAGAGTAACACAGTCAGTGATGGGTCACTGCACCGGTACTTAGATTGTGCACACTGCCAGTGGCGGTTAATAGAGCAACATAAGCACGGGGCTTAGCCTTTGGTTGACAAGAAATGTCGCCACGCAGCACACACCGACAATGGCAACACGGCCCAGTAATCTCTGTGACCTCACGGGGTCGCCAAGTAGCTCAGCCAGACACGGTCAGTACCAGAGCAGGTACTTCAGCCGGATGTAGTCAGCAACGGAGCGGTTCGCAACCTAGTGCAGTCAACAACAGAGTGGGTTCATCAGCCAGCTATAGACAGCAACGGAGCGGTGCTTCAGCCAGCACGGTCAGCAGAGGAGCCGGTTCTACAGACAGATACAGTCAGCAACGGAGCGGGTTCTTCAGCCAGATACGGTCAGCAACGGAGCAGGTTCTCAGCCAGATACGGTCAGCAACGGAGTGGGTTTTTCAGCCAGATACAGTCAGCAACGGAGCAGGTTCTTCAGCCAGATACAGTCAGCAACGGAGCGGGTACTTCAGCCAGATACAGTCAGCAATGGAGCGGGTTCTTCAGCCAGATACGGTCAGCAACGGAACGGGTACTTCAGCCAGATACAGTCAGCAACGGAGCAGGTTCTTCAGCCAGATACGGTCAAAAAGGAGCAGGTTCTCAGCCAGATACGGTCAGCAACAGAACAGCAGCAAACAGGAACTCAGGAATGAAGTCAGGCAGGCCAGGTCATACACGATAAGCAATAGCACGGATAACAATCAGGAATACGTACACCACAAAAGGGCGCCTTAGGAATGACATACCAGGGTATATAAAGGGAAGCCCTGGGTGGAGCAGTATGACCAGCCAATCAGAGTACAGCAATGCATAATAATGTCGCCATCAGAGCAGGAAGCACGGGCACTGTGATATACAGTGATTATATGCAGGCAATATGCTGTAGTATAAATGGTTAATACTAAGTAATTATGGATGAGCATCAATAATCTGTGTTTTAGGTTCAAGGATCTCATCATGAAGACTGAAATGGCTTTTTGATGGTGCTATGCTTGTGCGGCCACTTCCTTTTTCAGATCCATCTCTCTACTTACATTAGTTGCTTACCAAATCTGTAACACATCTATTGAATGCATTTGCATGGCTACAAGACCCACAGCCTTATCTGCATCCGGGTGAAGACTAGAGAACTCCGACAGAGACAAGGGGCTGCTGAATTTTCCTCCCAGAGCAAGCTATGTGCTATACCTTTTGAATGATTATTTTTTTTTTTTAGGAAAAAATTGTTTCCTTGCTTCATTCTGTTTCTAAAGAAAAATAAATTACTTGTCCTAGGACAAACAATTTTGTTCCCAAAAAATCAATCCTCCCATTTAAAAATCTCAAGAAACAATATAGGACCAGCCAACAAGCATTTTATTTGTAAAAGAATCAAGTTTCCCAAAACCAGCCATCATGAGTCAGGAGGCCAATCAAATGCCCACTCAAGTGTTGGGCTGCAGATAGTTGTAGGAGTGAGGGGGTGAAGCACTAACTAAAGCATGATAAAAAGAAGATAAAGCCTAGATGACTTCTCCAGTGATATCACTTCTACAGTTCCTATGTTATTCTTTAGAGCCTATGCACTAAGAATTCTTCAGCTTTGCAGATCAGCTCCATAGAATAAAATAGGAACTGGAGAAGTTATATCACTGGAGAAGTCATCTATGCTTTATCACCTCTTTATCACGCCTTAGTGCATAACCCCCCCCCACATCTTTTCCATATCCAGTGTAAAAATATTACTACCAATTCCTGGGTATTAGACATTATTCAAGAAAGATACAAAATCCAGTTTATCTTCTGCCTCCCAGATTTACAATTACCTAGTGCCCAGATGTCACATCAGACTATCAGCTTCCCTGAAAGCCATCTATGTCTTTGTGGACACCAGAATTAAATTTCCTCCTTGCACAGGAAAGGGACATATGTTTTTTGGTACCAAAACATACAGGTGTTATTCGACGATGAATCTTATTTTTTTGAAACAATATTTTTTAAACTGAAAGTTTCTATTATTTTCTTTTCTTCAACAAAACATAACATAACTGTAATTATGAATACAGAGGGCCAGCTTTACAACTCAGGCACCTCTAGGCGCAACACCCTCCGGTGCCCCTAGCCCCGCCTTTCCCCACCCTTAACTGCTCCCCATCCCTTAGCCACACCCTATTTTGTGACCAAACCCACTTTTAGATTTATTCTTCACAGTATTATGGAAATTTTCCAAAGGTAGGGAAGCTGTTTGAAGGGTTGCTAAGGGAATATATTCAAGAATTCTGCTGGAACAGGAATATCATTAGCAGGAGCCAACATGGCTTTGTGAAAGACAGGTCTTGTCAAACTAACTTCATCACATTTTATGAAAAAGTGAGTAAAAATATAGATGTGGGAGCGGCGGTTGATGTGATCTATTTTGACTTTGCCAAGGCATTTGATACGGATCCACACAAGACATATTGAATGAAATAGGCCTAGGGGAAAATGTTTGTGCGTGGAGTGGAAATTGGCTGAAAGATAGAATGCAAAGAGTGGTAGTAAATGGCAAGTTCTCCAGTTGGATAAACGTGATAAGTGGAGTACCTCAGGGATCTGTCCTGGGTCCTCTTCTTTTTAATTTGTTTATTAATGACCTCCCAGAGGGCATAGGGAGCCATGTATCAGTGTTTACTGATGACACAAAATTAAGTAAGGTAATAAAGTCTGAACTGGATGTGTCTTCATTACAAGAGGATTTGGACAAATTGAGTAACTGGGCAGGTAAATGGCAAATGAGATTCAATATAGACAAGTGTAAAGTTATGCATTTTGGGTATAATAATAAAAATGCAACATATAGTTTAAATGGTGTTTCTCTGGGGAAATCTACTAATGAAAAGGATTTGGGAGTAATGGTAAACAATAGACTTAGCAGTAGCATGCAGTGCCAGCTGGCAGCTGCAAAGGCCAATAAGATATTGGCATGTATTAAAAGGGGTATTGACTCAAGGGAGGAAGATATTATTATGCCTCTTTACAGGTCCATGGTAAGACCCCACCTAGAATATGCTGTTCAGCTCTGGACGCCCTTCTGAAAAAGGACATTATGGAACTAGAGAGAGTGCAAAGGAGAGTTACAAAACCAGTAAGGGGAATGGAAAGTTTTAGTTATGAAGAAAGGCTAGAAAAGTTAAACTTGTACACACTAGAGAAACGGTGTCTTAGAGGGGATATGATAACACTATATAAATATGTTCAGGGACCATATAAAGGGATCTCCAAAGACCTGTTCATTAACAGAACAGTACAAAGGACAAGGGGCCACCCGCTTAGACTTGAGGAAAGGAGATTTAATCTACAACAGCGGAAGGGTTTCTTTACAGTAAGGACAATAAAGGTATGGAATTCACTGCCTGAGGAGGTGGTGCTATCGAATACATTAGATACCTTTAAAAGGGCCTAGATTCTTATTTAAAAGAGCATAACATAGAGGGCTATGTACGTTAGTATTGGGATTAATATTTAGTTAGGGCTTGTTGATCCAAGGAGAAATCTGATCGCCATTTGTAATCAAGAAGGAATTTTTTCCCCCCATTCAAGGCAGAATTGCTATATTGAGGGGGTTTTTTGCCTTCATTTGGATCAACGATGGTAAACAGGAATAGGAAAAGGGTTGAACTAGATGGACGCAAGTCTTTTTTCAACCTAAATTACTATGTTACTATGAAAATGTTATAGATTTCACACCAATTACAAGTCTATTTTCTGTTGTCGAGTAAGGATAGGGTTTAGATCATTCTAGTAGGGGAATGAAAAGAGATTCGTGTGCGAATAATAGACGTTAAACATTTTTTCTAAGTGCACTTTGGTGTTTAGGTTGAAATAGGTTGAAAGCACAGGGTATTGATAGGATTACAACATAATCTTAAATAATCCATACTGTCATTTACACAGAAACGGTGGTGCTAACTAAATATAACCAAACTATGGTAAGAAGAAGTGGCCCTTTCAGCCAGCAAATGCATCTGAAATATTGATGTTTTATTCTGTTGTGATCTCCTCAACTCTCGAAAGGCAACTTTTGTATGAACTTGGTAATAGGGATATTCATCATGAAACTGCCAGATTTACAAGACCCAAAAAATGGTTTTGTGAAATATTTTTTATGTTTAGCTTTTCATCTGTCATAACTGTTCAGATGACCAAGAAAACTGGTCACATTGAGGCTGATGTTCTGCAAAGGAAACATTTTGAAGGAAACCATTTGCATTATATGGAACAAATATTTTTCCCCAATTCCCCATTGATTTAAATGTGGTTATCAACCAATTGAATGCTAGAAAGGTCTCCAAACATTCAAAGCAGTGTGTATGAGACCTAGCTATCATTCATAGGGTTAAAAGCCCAGTTTAAATCAATGGGCATTTGTATGTGTCCCCTATGGCCCATTTATTTTTCCCCAGCATTACTATCATAGTGATTCACATCATCCTCATCATTTAATCTGAAAAATAAAAAGAGCAGGATCATAATAAAGTCATCAGAAAAGTGTCCTGCCTGGGTCATAAATAATCATCCGAATAAGTCAGACAAACTGCTTGAGTTGGCTATTTGGGATGGGGAAAACAATTATTATTTTTCAACAAATTCTGAGCTGAAGGAGGCAACACACATACATACATACAGTGTATACACATGCCTGACTATTAAGGGGCTGCTGCTGTCACCACCTCCCGCCTGTTAATGACTTTTGTTGGTGTGGCCTGGTCACTAACTCGCTGCTACCCGCCCTGCACACAGTCTCACCAGCTGCGCACTGCAAAATCCACTTGCATAGCTGGTTTCTGCTCTATATATGCAGCCAGTGCAAGATACACTGTGATGAAGGGCACAGTGCAAGGCTGCATTTGAGCATGCAATGTGATGTCATGACGGACACATTGCATCCAAGTTATTGGATCCAACAGGTCAGGGGAGCAATAAAGAATCAGTGAGTTACAGGAGGCGGTGCAGGCACAAGCACAGTCACTAATTTCACTTGAAACCTAGTGCCCTTGCTGGCATGCTGAACGCCATCCTCCAAATTAAATTCATGGGCATTTAAAGTGGGTGGGCCAGTGGGCATGACAGGGCAATTGCCAGGTGCCCTTGAAAATTGGGTGCCCTAGGCCAGTGCCTAGTCAGCCTATTGACAAATCCGGTCCTGAGAATACAAAATATTATAACTTAAAACACAGACGAAAAAGACAAACCAAAAACCATTATATACGCCTGGAGAAGGAAATGAGAAAAAGTAAATAAATACGACTAATTACGTCTATTATATTAATAATAATATGTGTAACAAAACTCAGATGTTAAACAATGAGAAGAGGTTTACATTTGGAGCCATAATTACTCTCTAACCAGGGTGACCAGGTCCGGAGTAAGCTATCATAATTCCCCAGTTCAACAGAGCTCAAGTATTCATTTCTGCATATGGTATTTATTCTATCTAATACCCCTGACCAAGAAACATCCAAGTCCTTCCACTGAAATGCGATGGACATTCTAGTGGCCAAACAGATTCTTACTATCAACCTATCTTGAGCTCTGTTGGTTAAGTCAATTCTTTCTCTATGCACGGCTTCAGAGCATTTAAGAGTCATTGTTTTACTTAAAATTTGTGAGATAAAGGTATAAAGGTATGTCCCATAACCCTGGGACACAGCCACCACATGTGCACAAAAGTACCAGCCTCATTACAGCTACAAAAGCACACATTAGGAACATCTTTATACATTAGAGCTAATTTTATAGAAACTAAATAGGATAGATGAATGATTTCATAGGACTGTTCATAGGACAGCTAAATTAATATTCAAAGAATATTTATGGGATTGCAAAATCACTTGTTTCCTTTCCTCATCAAACCAAGTCTTATATAGCATTGTTTCCCAAGTAGATTGGTAAGTCACTTCAGATGTGTCCCAAACCAGAGTTCTATATATATGAATGAATTTTATCATTAATAGTCTACCAATCCATCAGTCTATCTCTGAAAATGACACTTTTCAGGTTTTCCAAACAGTGGGTAAATAGCTTATTGACAAGAGATTGTTCCGAGTGATTCCAACAAAAGGAAGGAGCTGTAAGGGGTAAGAGTTTATTTCTTAAGTCCATCAATTTAAATTTGAACCTTTTCTTATCCCAAATCCATAAGTCATTCTTAGTCAAATTAAGGATGTTCAGTAAATTTGTTTTTCTTTGCTTAGGAAACAATCACATCCAATAACAGTTGTCTAGAACAGCAGAGAGTATCCAAGGGAATACAAGATGGTATTAACAAAGAAAGATTATACTTGGCGCACAAAGCAGTAAGTTGGGAAAGTTTTGAGGTGAAATAATATTTGAAAAGATTTGGTACCAGTAGTTCCCCATATTATTTCTCTCTAAACAAGGTTTCTCTCTTGATTCTTCAGAGCTTGTATGAACAAATTAAACCGAAAAACTAATTCTGCATAGCAATTATAAACACAAAGAAACTATTATGAGTAAGCACTCCTAGTAAGATCCAAATAGATAATAGTACAGAAATACAATATATATATATATATATCTCTCACACACACAGGCAGAGAAAGCTGGAGTAGGAGACTGTAATTGATGTACACCTGGGGTCCCAGGGTCCCCCTGCACCTGTAGAGGCCAAGTTAGATATATCCTATCTGTTGGTGAAGGTGTTACATACAAAGATGGCACAATTATAACCTATGTTGATTATTGCTAAAGTGTGCTCTTTTAATACAGGATAAGTTTGAGTGTTTTGTTCTCAAACATCAGCTCACTGCAAAACGACTCAGAATAGTAGCAATTTTGTTTTTTGTGAAAGATGTTGTTCACTTGTCCTGTTCAGTCTTTATTATTTTATGGCCAGTAAATTCATACATGTCCAAGCTGTTATTTTACCCTCTTAAAATACCAATACCAAAATACCAGTATATAAAAAAACTATGTAGATCTGAAGCATACAGCAGGTTGCCTAAAAGCATCTTGAAGAAAGTCTGTTGACCAGCCCTGTACTAAACTGTTCTCAGTATGATGTCTTAACTGATTTATTCCAAATGTAACCTGCATCCGGTTGGAGTTTCAGTATTTGTTTAATGAGTAAACGTAGACTAGATTGTTTTGCCAGGAATTTGGTAACTAACAATACTGCTCAGCACAGAGTTGCCTCTTAGGCTGTGACTCATATTTAATTATTGCTTCTCCAGTACGGACATGAAGAGGCTGGGCGTGTCATTTAAAAATATCACAAAACCAATATGCTTTAGATTATCGCAGAGTCTCAAGCCACAAAACAAATGGTAACCTGATTGTTTCATATTATTTTCTAGCATTACCAATTTTATCTACTGGTCAAAGTTTTGACCTTCATATAGCACTGGTGATTAGAGCAGGGCTTGGTGACCTTTGGCTAGCTGTTGGAGACTACAGCATCATCTCATACCATCCGATAGTTGGTTGGGGATGATGGGAGCTGTAGTCTCCAACAGCAGGAGTGTTGAAGCTTGCCTATATGTTGAAAGATAGCTGTGCTGTTCACACTGGGGACAACTGTCTCACATGATAAAATAAAGAAAGGGGCCAGCACTAGCTAAATAACAAAACAGGGCAATAAAGGCTGAATTGTCTGGTGCGCTCTATGGTAAATCAAAGACAAGGAATACTCATTAAGAAAAGGAACCCTTAAGCAAAAGCAACCCATTAATGAGGCACACAGCCCAGTAATTAGCACAAAATACTTTATATTTTATTAGACAATAAGGCAATATAACTAGGACTCATCCTATATAATAATTTGCTAAAATGTTTGTCACAACACAGTCATGCTCAGTAGAGACTGCTGTGTGCGCTGCAGTTATTCTCAGTACAGACTGCCCGCTCTGCAGTCATGCTCAGTACTGACTGCCCAAACGCTCAGCGGTTGATATGGAGATGGCCTCCCCGAATTCAGACTGGAGTCCTCACTGGGCATCTTCCTGGGACCGCTTGGAAGCTGTGAAGAGAGGACTACGGTCTGAATTCGGTGTTCCCCGTTCCGTATCAGCCGCAGCACGTTCGGGCAGTCAGTACTGAGCATGACTGCAGCACGGCTAATGAGAAGAGAGGATCCTGGCCCCAGCCGAGGTTGCTGGGTGGCACTGTGGCCCATGTACACGGGCTTTTCAACTAGTTAAAACATAATTAAAAATAAGTAGGGGGACCCACAGTATCAAAATGTCAAATACATGATATAAAACAACCAAAGACATAGTATAATGGAGATGGTAACAAAAGGCATATGAATAATGCAAGTCTAATCTCTCACCAGGTACCTAATACTTATAAGTGCCAATGCTATATAATCTAAACCCTTGAAAAGGGCAAAAACACGCAAAGAATAATGCATGAAAGTACAAACACGTATCAGTGAATACCCAAAGGTAATCAAAAAGCAATTTCAATGGAAGAGAAGTACAGGCAAGGATCACCCCTACAGCTGCCAAAAAACCCAACGAGTATCACCATAAAGGCTTCATCAGGGATTTTTTATGTTTTAATGAGTTCTAGTTATATTGCCTTATTGTCTAATTCAATATACAGTATTTTTTGCTTATTACGGGGTTGTGTGCCTCATTAATGGGTTGCTTTTGCTTAGGGGTTCTTTTTCTTTTTCCTTATGAGTAGTCCTTAACTGTCTCACATGAACACAGACCAGTGCAGTATTCTGCAGCTTTGATTGTTCAACACAGAACAAATCCAAGCTGCAGCAGGGCTGCCTTGTATGGAAACTAACAGGCCTCCAGGCAGGTGGTTCACATGAGCTATACTGGAGAGTATGATACTCACTGCAACTCCAATAACTGGCTGACCAATGAGGGCTTGACTGATGCGTGTGTGTGCTGGCCATCACTATCTCCTCCATCACTTTTCACAAGAGCAACCAGATTGCTTGGGAATGAAGGTAAGTAGCATGAGCAGCTTCAGTTGACTGTGTGAACACTGTCTAAACTGGATGCATATGAAAGACTCTCAGAATGCCCGTTATTCTGTTCAAGAGGAGTAACGTGTTCTATTTTTTTTAATTTAAATTTGTAATTGGTGTCAAAAGCTATTCTACCCATTTAATTAAGGTTATGTTTAATGAGTGCCAGAGGCATGTTCAGGGCCCAATCAGGCAATTGACAAACTAGGTAGGTGACTAGGTTGACAGAATGAAGGGGTTGCCACCAGGAACATTTCTGTAGTTGGACAGACATCCTGCTGCTTGCCCCATTATCCCCAAATTCTATTTTTTTCTTTGTAATAATGTAATTATTATTTTTGGCTTTTCATTCATACTAAGGCATTATGTGCTTGTGAAAGCTCTTTGACCCTTTTGAAGGCTTACCTTAGAGACAAATCTGACATCAGGGAAAAATTACCTGGCAAAACTGTTGTTCAGATGTATTCTTCCTATTAGTGCCCTCACATTACAGCAGTCCAGAGTCTTTGGGATCAAACAAACATAGAACATCCCTTGTTATACTGAAACCAAATTTCTAATGTCTCCTTGGCTCCAGGTTTGACAATTTCTGCTTCAGCAACATTAGGTTGTTGAAATGCTTGGATCACACTGATTAACCTTGTGGCTCTCCCGATAGTCCAAAGTAGAACTCAAAAATGTTCATTACAGACACTTACTATGCTTGTTTCTTGAGTCACCATTAAGTGCTATTCAAAAGAAAATTGAGTAATTTTGGAGCAAACCAAATGTACCATAAGGTACAAATAAAAATAATAATTTATTTAGATGGGGTTTTTAACTTCATGAATGCTTTTTCAACGTTTGGAGACCTCTCTAGCACTGTAGGATTTAAAAGCCCCATTTAAATAAATGGAACATTGTTAAGTTGGATTGTGTGATTGGAGACACCATTATTGAAGGTTCAGGCCAATAGGAAATGCATTGTTTGTCAGTTCCTTCAGCTCTTGAGTTCCTGTATCTAGATGTTCCTATGGGAAACCTGCCAAATTTAAGAGTGAAATATCTAATATGGTTGACAGTGTACTGGCTTGAGGTTGTATTCTGAAAAGTGTCCAAAATAAATACCAGGGTGTTAGCCAAGTAAACTACAACAAACGGGAACAGAAGATCCCTGAACGCATAGTTTACAAGTCTTTGGAACTCTGCAGGGGCATTACGAAGGCCAAAGGGCAAAACCAGGTATTCATAATGCCTAAACCTTGAATTAAAAGCAGAGGTTCTCTGAGATGTTTCAGATGCCTCAAAATGTTGTTGCATGTCTTGTAACATAGTTGTAATAGAATCCAACTTGGAATCAATCTGTTTAATCTGCACTGAGTGCTGGTCAAGCCTAGCCCCTTGTTGGACTACAACTGAGAAACCTCCATGAGATCAGTTGTCATATCAAAATGTAATGAACTGACAGACAAGGTAAGTGTTCAATTAAGCTGCCTGTAAAGTGAGAGCTTCACAAAGAAGTGGCAGCCTGCTACTGACAAAAATACAGATGTAACAACAATTGACAATATAGAAAATACTGCTATGTAGGCCTCAGAGAGTAAGATGCTGGTGAGCGCTAGATAGGGAAAGTGGCTGGCAGTGGCTGCTCTTGAGTTGCCTTGCTATGGCCTAGGCCTGATTAAAGATGCTGTCTGCAAGGCCAGCGGAGGAGCTGGCCAGCACCCAGGACAATAACCCAAGAAACATCAGCTACTCACTGATAACTGGAGACTGGAACAGGAACCTTCCTGCAGTAAGTGTAGCAACTGTAGTTGAAACAGGAAGGACTGGTGGCCGAAGCCCAAACTGTGATCGATGTAGTCAAAATATGACTGGAGGTCTAGGTAGTATGACTGGAGTCAGACGTCCGACCAGTGGTCAGTGTAGTCTGAGGTATAACTGGAGGTTGACATCTGACCAGTGGTCATTGTAGTCGGGGTACGACTGGTGGTCTATATAATCAATGTAAAATCATGGGCGCAAGACACACGAGAAGTCTGTCAAGCCAGATCAGCGACGGGAGGGTAAAGCAGTACTAAACAGCAGGCAAGAATAGTTGGATGAAGCCAAAGTTGAGAAGCAGTCAGGCAGAAACAGAACACTTGGAGCAGACAGGAGAAGAGTTGAATAATGGAGTCATCAAGGTCAAACCTTCAGTAAGTGTCACAGCAAGGCGGGGAATACAAAACAAAACCAGGAGAAGCAGAACGGAAAGCCAGACAAGAAATAGCGGAATAAGGGAAACACAGGAAGAACATGACAGAAAAACAGACAGAGTGGCAACTGGGAGGGGTAGAGTGGTGAAAGGGAATGAGGAAGATAGACACAGAGTGGTGAATGGGAGGGGCAGAGTGGTGAAATGGAGGGAGAAACAGACACAGAGTGATGAATGGGAGGGCCGAATGGAGGGGGCAGAGTGGTGAAAATGAGGGAGAAAGGTAGACACAAGAGTGGTGAATGGGAGGGACAGAGTGGTGAAAGGGAAAGAAAAAGATAGTCACATAGTGAAGAATTGGATGGGAAGAGTGGTCAAAGGCATAGGAGAAAGATAGACACAGAGTGGCAAATGGGAGGGGTAGAGTGGTGAAAGGGACTGAGAAAGGTAGATACAGAGTGGGAGGGAGGGAGAAAGACACAGTGTCAAATGGGAGGAGGGGGAAGAGTGGTGAAAGGGAATGATGGTGAGAAGAGGAGGGGTAATTGTGGTCAAATGGAGAATATAAATGATGGAAAGCTCCTGCATGGGAGAAGGGGCTGTGAATACTGGGATATGTAAAAATGCTATTGCAGAGGAATGGAGCTCAGTATATGGATGTCTGTGTAATGGGAGACTGTACTTTTCTGACCATTTAAGTGTCACAGGGGTATGCAATGCACATACCTACAGCACTCAAAGGGTTAAGGGAACAATGCTGTTTTTGGTGCTGAAGACTCCCCCAGTGGACAAGTGGGGAAGCTGAGCTAATGCACTAAGACTTCAGGGTTGTCGAACTGCTGGCAATGTGTAAGTGAGGGCATCTCTTCCACATTACCTGCAGTTCAACAACCCTGTATGTTAATGAGGAGCTCCCCCCCGCCACCACCTTGCATTCCTAATTCTTAGTGCATATGGCAATATGCGTCTGCATCTCCATGGCAAAGTGCTCCCTACACATCTCCAGACACAAATCGCCACAGCATCGAACTTTTGTGCACTCCCCCTTGAATGTTACAGAGGTCTCCATCACATTGCTCTTTAGCTTTCTAGAGATTAAAATCCATATTTAAAAAAAAATTGAGTTGGGGGGCATGGGCGTCCGGAGGGGGGGCAAGGGGGGCACTTGCCCCCCCCCCCTACAATTACCCTCCTCCATATAAATAATGGGACTAGATGGGCTGGCCTGGGGGTCATATTATGGCTTTGCCCCCCCCTGGAAAAATGTCTACAGACACCACTGTTGGGGGGAATTGGTATTTATCTTTTGTGGTGTAGCTGGTTTGTTCCAGAATTGCACCTCTTTAGCTTGAAGAAGAAGGCCCATTCACACACCAGCAAATACAAGAAATGGTCTAATGCATTTCACACCTATACGCAATTACTTGGAGACCTGTGCTTAATTTGCATTGCATTATGTTACCCACATTTCCAGTGATACATAAGGAATTAAGATTTCTCTGACACTATAGCAGGATTCCTATTTTTCTTCAGGTTAATTAGATTTCATTGTTTGTCCATCATTTAGGAAGCCAAGATTAACTATTCTGATTAGAAAGAAACGTAAACAGTTTGCTCTGTTTTGTAGATGATCTAGGTACAGGCAGAAAATAATCAGTCTAAACTCTTATCTTTACAAGCAAATTCACCTATACTTAGCAGTTAATGATTTATGTTTGTTCTTCTGTGCAATAAAATGATCTGAATGTTTAGTGACAATAATACATTATTGATTGAAATAACAGGAACACACATGAATACCAGTGAGTTTTTCATGTCGGATTAAAACAAAAGTAAAATAATTTTCCCACAGATTCAAAAATGTCATTGATATGTACCGTCAGTCATTCTGAGATTGTAAACTTTTCTACATGCTGGTTTGCTATTAAAAGAAATGTATTTCAAACTATGAGTAAAGATTGGAACAGCCAGAGAAAAGCAGGAGGGTAGTAGAGTAAAAATGATACCTTTATTGGCTAAGTGGCTCTAGAATGTAAGCTTTCAAGATAACAATGTCTCTTATTCAGGCATAATAAAAATGAAGACTGAATACACAATACATGACAGGTATTTTCACTGCCAGTGGAATTTAAATGTTATAATTTACATGAGTGTTTAACATGTTATGTATTCAGCCTTCATTCTTATTATGCCTGAAGAAGAGTCCTAAGTTGTCTTGAAAGTTTGCATCCTAGAGCCACTCAGTAAGCTAATTAAGGTATACATTTTACTCTACCAGTCCCCTGCTATTTTAAACTAGAAAGAGTAATCCCTTACTAGAGATTACTCTAGCAAATACCAACATAATAGCATGTATTGCCTCTTGTGGCCCTCTGAACACCCTCCAGGCATTGAGGCATGTTTCTGTGAGATGATATATGTATTCCACAGGATGGTGACCCATGCAGACTCAATTGCCTCGGATTGGTCATTAGTGGTGACCCATTCAACCTCATCCCACAGATTCCCAAAACTGAATGACATCCAGGGACTGTGCAGTCCATAGAAGTATGGTAAAATCAACTTCATGTTTCTGGAACCATTCCCCATTCCCTTTCACTTTGGGACATGCTGCATTCAGGATGGATAAACTTTGAGCATGAATGGATCTGCAGCATTATTCAGGATGACTTTGGTATTTATAGACTGAGGTATCAGGGACCCTGAGCAATTAGAAACCATCCCACACATCACATCAAGAACAACCTGCAGTTTTGACTCCTGGTGTAATGTGTTTATTGCTGTCATCATTCCATGAGTCTACCATCAGAGTGGGAAAAACTGGAACAGACCAGATGGCATTTTTCCTCTTGTCAGTTGTTCAGAGTTGGCATTACTGTGCCCACTGTAACTGCTTCTTTGTAACTAACAAGATTGGAACATTACTGTGTGCATATCAAATGTGTGCATTGTGATGAAATGTATAATTTTTCCTCTTCAGACAATGGCAGAAGTGATATTTTCTCTGTAGCAGGACATCTACATGTGTACAGCCAGCCAGAGCCAAGGACCAGATTAAACAGGCCCAAGAGACTGATCTACTCTGTACGATGTATGCTGCCCATCTCTGTTCTAGACACTGTTGTGCATTACCAGTCCAGCAAAATGGCAGTATCTGTGATTTTTTACACATGTACTTGTGATGACTGTTATATCATGCTAAAATGCTTTGCATTGTGTTGAAGATTTCTCTAGCATTAAAGGGGTTAAAACTCCAGTTTGAATTAATCATAATTTGGGGAATTGGTACTTATCCCCTAGCTAGTTTTCTCCAAAATTGCTAACTTCTAAGGATTAAATTGTCCTTGATTGTTTTCTGTACCACTGAATGGAAATTGTCCCTTTACAGAATAAAATTCTGGATTCTCCTGAGGGTTTGTGTCATTTTGATAAATATCTTTCAGTCATCATATTTCCATTAAAAGGGCTTTTAACTCCATCAACACTTCCAATTCACATTAGATGATAAAGAGATTAGACGTGATTTCTGAGTATTAAATCGCTTGAGCTAATGCCCACTGATTGTACCTGATGCTTCCTAATAAGAATAGCTTGAAATCCAATGTACAGTAAGTTGCTTGACCTAATAATTGGCATAAGAGCTTGCTTTACCTCACTACTGTGCTCACATGAACACATCTTGTTTACAACAGCTCACAGTAAATTGTTGGATGTGTACAAATCTTAGAACTTTATTGAGGGAAACAATGCGTAAGAAATGTCTTTTGCAGTCAAGGGTTTATAGACAAACTATGGGTTGCATACAGGAACATAGATAATCGATTCTGGGGCAAACAATCTACATTATAGAGGTCAAATAAAAGTTCACATAGATTTAAAGTGGAATTGTCACATTGTAACAAGCGTATGATTTTGAAAGAGCGTTCAAAATGACCTTTATTTATATTAGCCGTTGTTATGTAAAATAGATTAGATATTTAGCTTTATTTCTCTGACAGTATGTGGACATTAGACATTACAGTCAGACATGCCATCCAGGTCCTAGCATTCCAGAAATAGGGTATTGAGTCTATGTAGTTAACTTTGAAGTGGCTTACATCTATTTCTATAGAGGGTGGTAGAACAGTCACATATAAATTCTTTAGACATAAATAAGGTGTTCAGCAGCTCTCAGATGTAGCAGAGCTCCACTAGGTACTCATCCTTATACCTGTCTTCATCATGTGGAATGGAACTGTCATGTTCTCCAGTATCGTCTGTGTATGTTCATATTATGTAGAAATACATTAGCACATAGTAATTATATACCTATACAGAAGAACATAAACACAACACAGTGCATAACAAATATATACATCATCCTTATAATAATAAAGACGTTTTTGATAACCCATTTACTAACCATGAAACCAGGGGAGTCATTTATAGAATGAGATGTCCTTGTGCACAATACAATATGTTGTACAATTTATGCACTAAAAGACACTCATTGAACATAAATCTGCTATACATAATGTTGACAAAACATTAGATACTGAGAATGAGAGAAGGAATCCAAGAACATTTCATTTTGTAGTCTCTTTATATTATTTTGTCCTAAAAAAGGTTAATTTTCCCAGGAGAAGAGGGAATTTCAAATATTTAGTATTAACCCTTTGCGTCACAGGGGGCACTCAAGACATTCACTGGGTGGACAAGTTTAGAAAACTGGATAGGTTTTGAATAAATCAAGAATGTAATGGGCAGACGTTATGTTGATCGACAATCCTAATTGTTAAATATCATTTCTTGTAACTGTTGTCACTTTCCTTTGAAAAATGGTGTGTAGGTGCTAGAATCTGTCAGGCTGAATTTACATGTTCAATAATAAAATGTAATGGATTATGTATCCTATATATTATGCCTTTGTACAGGTATCCTAGTATACTTGTGATTCACCAGAAAGACTGATAGAGTACAGACCTGCCAGGGAATAGAAAATGGAGTAGGAACCCATACATTAATGGACAGAATCAGTTCTAATCCACATGATACAGATTTAAAGATGAGCACCTAGTGGAAGTCTGCCATCATGCCCCAAATCTGTACTATCAGCTCTGTGCTACTACACAAGCAACATATGTCAGTTTTTACCATTTTACTTTCTTTACCATCATTATACATGGATTGCAACTCACAAAGAAGGGGATGTTTATAGATGCTAAGTGGTATCTGTGTCCACTCAGCGCACTTATGTACAAGTTTCCTTGTGCCTTAAAATGGCTGTTGTGTGCCTCTTGCATCAAAGGAGGCACAGTGGAAGGACTTTTGTGGGCATTTATGGGCATGCCATTTCTCTGCACACAGGAACAGGCTATATACAATGCTCCTGGTACATGGGTGTCTTGGCCCTAAATCAGGGATGGGCAAAATATGGCCCCCAGTCTGGATCCAGCCAACTGGTGTATTTAATACGGCTTTGGGGTTGTCTGGCTGTGCACAAACAGCATATCTGCTATACTGTGAAAATATCACTTCTGGCTTTCTCTGCAGAGGTTAGAACAGGGGTAACCAATAGGTAAATCAAGCTCTACCAGTGGACCACTAAGTGGTTATAGGTAAACCACAAGAAGATTCGTGCTGAGGAGTGTTTGCTTCGTTTTATTTACAATTTGTACCATAGGGGACAATTGAAAATTCCTATTGGTTTAAATGAGGTTTTTAATCTCATGAATGCTACAGAGGTCTCCACTGTATTGTGTCTCAATGCGCTAGTACCTCTCTAACATTCACTGGATTAAAAGCCACATTCAAATCAATGGAACATGTTGAAAGTTTTATTTGTTCTCTGAAATATACATGGTTTGCCCCAGAATTACTTAATAGATTTTAGTACAATGTTGTGCATCTTGTTTTGGTCCAATTGTACTCTATATAGACAGGCAATATAAGAATAAATATGCTGGGCAACATTTTTGGAAGTGATGGTGAGGGACCACTAGCATGTGCTAGTAAGGTTATAGATCATATAGAATGAATACTAGAAAAAGAGATCCCATGTCCCAAAGTTTGGGAACCCCTCAGCTAGAATGATACATTTTACCACAAAGCATGCACTTATACAAGGCACCATTTTAACGGTCCAGAGAGAGCCAGAACTGATACACACACGCCACACGCGCACACTTGTACGCAGTGTGTTTGTGGCTCTTCATAATAACTTTGAGCAGAAATGTGGCCCTCTTTGACCTTTCATCCATTGTCCTTATACAATGTCTTATAGTGCCTAAAACAATCTGATACTAGAGTCCATTATTTAACACCCCTGAGGATTAGAGGACCCTTGAGGACAAGAGGGGTATGCAAAATATTTATACTCCCTTAGAAAAATAGAGGCATTTTATTATTACAAAATACCTACACTGAGCAGCCAGTCTATTAGAAATACCCCCCGTCCAAATAAACAATCATTGTCAGGTACAGGGGTGAATGTACACATTTGCCACTGCAGCCCCACTGGTGTTGCTCTCTAATGCCAGTGGATACACTTCAAGATATACACTACAGCATATGATTTCTGTAGTGCACACCAGTGGACATCCACCATCATGTGAACTTTATTGCAGCAAGCACAGTACACTAGCCCCACAGCATGTGCAGGGAAATGGTGTACAATCAAGCCATTTCCTCTAAGCCTGGTTTAATACAAGAGGTATAAATATATTGGGTGGAGAGGGGGCAATTGTGCCATGGCCACGCATCCAAGGGGGCCCCATCTGCTCCAGGGCCTAATAGGTTCCAGTTATGCATCCATGAAAATATTTTTGTGATAGAGGGCCCGAAAATAAATGTACCTGGTTCATTCAATGACTAGTCACACCATTGTTCACACATAGCCTTAAACAAGGTATGAAGGAAAGGAAAACACCAAAATGGAGACAGACAACTGTCCTCCACTTGGCATCCTCTTGCTCCTCCAGCCAAACATTGCATTCTTTCACCTGGGCCTAAGTGAAACAACATAATATTTGGTTGCAAGAACAGGAAGAAGACGCTATTCAGGTCTGTTGGTTAGAAAATACAGGGAGAAAGTCTACCTACATCTTTTATTTAAATCTCCAGCATAAATATGGGGTCAGTATGATAAGTAGCGGTTCTAATGTCACAGTAAATTGAGCACAACAGCAATTTGTGCAGAGTTGTCATAGCACCATCATATTAAATAAACATGTTAGAATGGATTCTAGTGTCTGATTTAGTGTGGATTTGCAATCCTATATTCACCCAGTGTCACATATCAGTACTATACTACATAAAGAAGGGAGTTGGTTACTGAAGGATATTGTGTTTGTGCATCTCAGAGACCTAAATGACTTTGAACATGGTATGATAGTCAGGGCCATTGGTGCTTGTACAAATATCACAGACATCACTGCCCTGTTGAGTTCCTCAAGCACAGAGAGATGTGTTTAGAGTATGCCAAGAATGGTCCAGCAGCTAACAAACACTTAGTCCTGTGATTGGAGACAGCTTATTGACACAAGTGGGTATTGGAGGGTGGCAAAAATTATGCAGGGACATTGCAATCCAATCTGAGGCGACTTGCAATCATGTCTGTGTAGGTCAGGATCCCTGTAGAATGCTTCTGTCACCTTGTAGAGTCCATGCCCTGATGACTGGAGCTTGTTTTGAGAGCCAAAGGAGTACTGGAAAAGAGATATGAGATGCAACTGAGTAAACCAATTTCGATACAGGGGAGAAATGAAAACTGTCAATTATTTCAATGGGGCTTTTAAACCCATGAATTCTAGAGTGGTCGCCAACGTATTGCAAAGAGATCTGTGTTGCTTTTAAAGTATTAAAAACATCATATAAATCAAAGGGAGTTTGAGGAATGTTTATTTGTCCCCAAAAGGGCAGTTAGGTTGATCCATAATAGCACCTGACTCTTCAGCTTATTGAATTGCATCTTTGGTTCCCATGGTAACAAAGGCACTTCCTTCTTTAGTCTTCCATGTGAATAACACCATGATTGTTTTCTAAATTATTTTTTAATTTGGTAGATAGGAAAAGCTGTTTTATTTTGACTGCCATAGAAGTATCCAATGCATTGGCTACCTCTCTAGCACTCAGAGGGTTAAAAAGGTATATTTGGCCATAGTAATCTTTTCATATAAGCCAAAGTAAGATCTTGGCAGGTCTAAGCTTGCCATTCACTCTTATTTGTTTTGCCCTAAGCCT
Source organism: Rhinophrynus dorsalis (assembly GCA_037306005.1). Classification (NCBI taxonomy): domain Eukaryota; kingdom Metazoa; phylum Chordata; class Amphibia; order Anura; family Rhinophrynidae; genus Rhinophrynus; species Rhinophrynus dorsalis. The sequence goes on along the minus strand of CM074720.1, from coordinate 241,013,000 downwards.
TTATCCATGGAGACCACAGTGAAAAGCTGTCCTGTATGCAACACTCACATAAGCCTGGAAATGTCATGATTACACTGTATTTGGAGCTTATTTTTTTCAAGGAATTAACTGAATTCCTTTAACCCCCTTGGATGCTGGAGACAGCACCAAGACATTGATAAAGGGTTAACACTTTGAGTGCCAGAAAGGTATCCAATGCATTGATGAAGGGTTAACTCTGTGAGTGCCAGGGGGCATCCAACGCATTGGTAAAGGGTTATCCCTTTGAGTGCTAGAGAGGTATCAGATGCATTGCAATGAGTTAGACACCTATGTAGCACTCAAAGGGTTAAAGGAGTTATGAGGGAAATAGTACTGGATCTAAATGGTAACCATGAGCCTCAAGTAACAAAGGTGGAGGAATTCTTGGGCATACCATTTGCACCACAGGGGGCAAATACAAATCCCCATTTAACCAAATGGGGCTTATAACCCCTTGAATGCTAAAGAGGTATCTGATTCCATGGGGAATGTTTCTTTGTCCATCATAGTGCAGTTTGTTTGCCCCAGAATTACTCCAGTTTGTTTTTATATATAAGGCCCTATTCCTGTAATTTAATGACGCATAGTTATCAGTTTAACAAGGGCAGCATTGTACTCTGTGTTACCTGTAACAGCTGTCTCCATTAGGTCTATACAACGCAGCACAACTGCAAGTGAATCTGGCACAGGTACCAGCAGAACTCCTGAAACTGCTGCTGCAGTCAGTTTTATGATCTCCATAGCAGATGTTAGAGGCATCACAGGAACATAACAATGCATCCCCTGGCATAACTTCAACAAGGGTTAGAATTTATAATCCTTCCACTGCACCATGATATGAATCAAACTCATAGAGGAAGGTATTAATTGAATTATATTGAAAAATAAGCCCTGGGTTTTTTTTTGTGCCTGCTAACACCTATGTGCAAAGCTTTTAGCCCAACAGAAGGGCCACTTTTCTCTGTGTCACTGAGGGTTGACAGTGTGGACGTGTATGGATATTACATTACTCTTTACAAAAGCACAGCTTATGTACAACTGAGGAAAAACAGCACACCTCTGGAGCAAACTAAAAGCACCATAGGGGACAAATAGACATTCTGGTTAGTATACAGCAGTCCGAACTGAACACCGGTCACGCAAGGGAATACAAAAACATGTATTGTAGCAAAAAGTTTAACAGAGTGCACATCTCATGACAAAGAGTGACTCGTGTCCTGTGCAAGAGGAGAGATCCATCAAGCGGGATAGAAGCTAGCAGATGGTGCTGAATTTGCTGGTAAATAATTCCCATTCAGTGTGGTTTCTGTAGCCGATGAACTGTGCTTTCTAGACAAACAAAAATTCTCCAAATCCCCAATGATATAAATGGTCTTCTAATCTCTTAACCCTTTCAGTGTCAGAGGGGTACACAACACATTGAAGAGCAATTTTGCTGAAAACAGGGGTTTTAAAGAACTGATATCATGTGTTGCTCCCTGCTGACATATCCCAAGCTGTAGTTATTTTTCCTTTCATCTCCTCTGCCAAACTCTTCACTCACTAAGCAATTGTACCAGCCCTGAACTGGCTATCCTCTTATCAGTCTCGTCATTCCTTCAGTGTCTCCACTGCTAAACCTTCATCGTTTCCTGTCCACCTCTCCACTGGGAATTACCATGGCCATAGAAATTGTAGGTGGAAGCAAGTGGGATTTTATGGAAAAAAAGTTGCCCATTTCTAGTTCGTTCTACTACTACTACTGCTGCTGCTTCTTGTGCTATTACTTTCAACTACAGATTTCTCAAGAAGAAGACCTCCTCTTCTTGCTCATTTTAAACAATGCCTATCAAGCAACAGCAGAAAACACAGGTAGTAACTAGTACTATTCCTCCTCTCCCTTCTAATTTCAGTTTCCACAACCACTCTCCCTTTCTATAAAGTAAAACTTTGCAGCCTGGTGGGAAGTTCCAGATTTTCAAAGTATTGCAGCAGGAATTCTCATGGCCATAGAATATATAAGAAGAAATTCTCGCAGGAATTTAATTGGTGGTAGAAAAAAGACATACATCTTAATGATTTTCTATCTGTGGGAATTTCCATAAAGGATAAAAACGTGTTTTCTCTAAGAAAGCTCCCACAAAAGTAAATTGGAATATTTTGTCCATTCCTAGTAGTTGTATACCCTTCTCTGGAAATCCTGTCTGTGTACCTGTATTGCTTAGTAGTTTTGTAAATGTAGCTTTAGAGACAAATGAAGTCTTGTGAGTTTCTACATGGAGCCAGATAAGTGAAAATAATGTTTGAAGAAAGGGTGTGAGCAATCACCATGAACAAAAAATCTTCCATTCAGGCACTGTGGGTATGAGTCATAAAGGGACCACTTCCAAGTCTTTCTCAAGCACCTCTAAGCCCTGGTGTCACAACAGAATCTTAAAATCTCTTCCTAGCTAATGTAAATGGGAAACCCATTTACTTATTTATGTTTGTACAAACTGGCCATGCTATTGAATTAAAACAAGTCTGCTTCTAACATGCTGGGTGTATTGTGCACTTTGGGTGCCGGAAGGTAGGGGAGTTTCTAGGTATTGTCTGAGCGAGCTAAAGCATCAGGTCTCATGCTTTAAGGAGCACTAACGCCTAAAAATGATCTGGGATTATACACTCTTAAATACCTTGTACTCCATGCTAGACTCTGTAAAAATTCTCTACTTTTACATCTGCTCTGTGGGGGCTGCCATCTATTCTTTTCCAGGGTTCTAGGGCTACCATAATCATAGCAGTTGCCCAGCATACACATACTCTAAGGAATCCATGTATAAAGTGGAATCTGAGACAAAAAGGTGATCTCTTGTTAAACTTATTTGCATATGCCTACCCAGAATCCCTTGCAGTAGTAACAACATTGCAAATCTGAGATTTTTCTGGGAAAAACAAGTCTTATGGCTTGACTGGTGTATCAAATTATTGTTTAACATTGTATCTACCACTATGTGTATATATATATATAGTAGTCTACATATGCATTAAAATGCAAGTTTAATATTAGATTTTGTGGACATAAAACTACA